>JAJEJH010000019.1:1021964-1050341 GCA_026122585.1 Anacardium occidentale
TCTCTTACCTCTGTCTTTATCCTCTGTCCTCTCAGATGCTCTACTCATGGCACCTATCTCTGTAAACCAGCCTCTGATCTGAGTGCTCTCCCCAAGGCATCACTGAATCTCTGGGGAGGATCTACTCCTGTCATCACATCCTTGGCAATTACAGGGTACAAGCCATGGATGAATTTCTGAACTCTGCCCATCTCTGTCCCTGCTAGACTCGGGATGAATCTTGCCAACGCATTAAATCTGGTGGCGTACTCTTTAACTGAGCTGGACCCTTGAGTCAAATCAATAAACTCCTGGGCCTTGGCATAGACCATCTCTGTACTCCTGTACTTTGTATCAAATAACTGTCTGAACTCAGCCCATGTCAACTGCTCCTCATTGATGGAAGCCTTGGCTAGACCCCACCAAACCTTGGCATCACCTCTCAGAAGGAACACTGCATATCTGACATTCTCTCTCTCTGATAATGTGAAGAGACCTATAACACTCTCCACTGATTCTACCCATTCTTATACCACTGCTGGATCCCTGGATCCACTGAATTTTGCTAGCTGAAATGACCCTGGAAGATGGTAGATCAGATGAAGTCTCTCTGAGGAACTAGTACCAGTTGTCTCTATACTCATACTCTGTCTGCAATCTGTATAACCAGCTAGATACTGATATCTGTCTCTAACTCACTGAGACTAAGACTGATACTGATGCTGATACTGTGACTGAGGCTGAAACTGTGGCTGATACTGAGACTGGGAATGTCTTCTCCTCAGAATCTGATAACTCTCATGCCGAGGAGGAGTTACTCTCACTGGTTCCAGAATATTTCCTACTCCAGCTCGCTGGAGGCTTTCTCTGACTACATCCCCAATCATCTCTCTCAACTACTCTGGTCTCATAGACACATGGGAGGTATTCTGAGATCGCCGCCTATCACTAACACACTCATAGGACGGGCAGGTGAACTACTATCTGTCTCATCTATGCATCTAGGGACATACTCCTCTCTATCTATAGCATCACAACAAACTGGGGGTTAGAAACACATAACACACATAGCTTGAAATAATACCTGACTGTGCTGTGAGGAGGGTCTGAATGATGGCTGCGAAGGAGAGAAAACAGGCACCACACACTTACAAGCTCAAATCTCTACATAATGACTCATAAAACTGCTCTGATACCAATAATGTAGGACCCGCCACCACGAGTACCCGTGCTATTGAATACTGAGGTGCCTTTTTATTAATAATCTAAAAATACGGATACCCACGACGAGAATCCTACGAAAAATAAAACTTACTACTATACATTTAGAATACATGCGGAAGCGAATTTGAAATATACATTAAACTGTACAATGGGCTCAATGGCCTTTATCATATATACACATACTGTTTTGTACATTGTTTTACATCTGAGTACATTGAAACATTTACAAAATGACCCCTCAGGTCCAAAACTGAAATACATATACTAGAACTATGGTGTGGGCCTTCTTCCGCTAGCCTCGGTCCACCCGTTCCTCGCCAACAGCACCAAAACCTGAAAATGAAGGAAGAAGGAGGGGGATAAGTGATAAAGATCACCCAGTAAGCATTCCCTACTTCCCTCGAAACCCAAGCAAGCAACATACAATCACAAACATACCTGGCCTTGGCCCTATTCATACATTTATGTGCTTGCTGGAATCTGAAAGTGCTTTACTGAATATCTGATTACTGATTTATCTAATCTCATTAATTAATCATGTCATGATGTGTATGTCATGTCATGCTAACTAAAAATATCTGATGGATGCATACATCTGAAAATCTCTATATCTATATGTACCCAAAAGTACCTGCTATGTTGATCAGACTGGTGAACACAAGGATTTGGCATCCTGGCCATGTGGGCTGAACAGTCTAGCTACTGGCTAGAAAGCTGAATATACTGTGCTGAACGATTTGACTGGTGTCAGAAGGTTGAATATGAAATACTGGACAATCTGACTGGTGTCAGAAAGCTTAATCCCACAGATGCCCTCTCGAGTTCACCTATACTCTTACCCGTACATTAGGTTCTGAATACTGAGTACTACTGAATTCGGATCCCTTGATCCTCTCTCATGCTGCATGTCATGCTATGGTATGCATATGCAACTTTATTATCTGAATTTCTGCTTATCTGATGCATATCTAATGCAATTTAGCCATTAAACTCATCTCTCATGCTTAATTAAATCAATTTATATTCACTTTCTGAAAAACTGCTGCTGCACGGGCGTGTGGGCATGGCACACGGGCGTGCATGACTCACACACGAGCGTGTGTCTGGACGTACAGGGTCGTGCGCTGGTCGTGCGTCTGGCCGTGTAAGTTACTAGAATTCTGGGTAATTTCTCTAAAAAAAAAGATATACACGAGCGTGTCCCTCAGGACACAGGGCGTGTGTCTCATATTCTGACCGTGCACACAGCGTGCACACGGGCGTGTGTCTGGAAAAGCTTCTAACACACATTCCCAACACCTCAATAAACACATTTGAAGCATTCACAATTCAACATGCATCGAGTATAATTCAATCCACCATGAAAGCTTTTTCTTTCTCTCACTAACACACATAAAAGCCATGCATGCATGATTCAAGGGTGGAAATTCATCATCATCTCAACATATTCACATGCACAAAACTCATCAACATGCAATGGAATCAACCAAGCAACACATTTCATCAAAACAAGCTGGGAAACTCAAGGAAGAAGTAAACGAATACTTATCTCTCGCCATTGCCGCTGGAAGCTTTCTCTTAAGCTAATTTCTTGGCTCTCTAGCTTGGTTGGGAGCTACTGGGGGCGGCACTTCTTCTCTAAGATTGGGAGCTGCTGAAACAAGAGAAAGAGTTTGCTAAAATGGGAAGCTGGGTGAGATAAAATGACTTAATCTCTCGGCTCTCTTATATATAAAAGCACTTGCACGGGCGTGCAAGGCTGGTGCACAGGCGTGCACATGGGAAAATTGGCATTACTCATTTCTCACGCATTCGCATTATCGAATCCTCCCGAAAGGAATCATACGAAAGCCACACAGGCTCTGGAAACTTACTAACTCACCCCTAAACTTTTCTAGACTCTCAATCTATTCTTAAATTTCATTTCTAACCCCAAAACTCTTCCCCTAAGGGCTTCTCTAACCTGGGATGCTATAGTTTTTGCCTCTAATTTAGGCTGAAAATACAATATAGAACACAGATATCTCAAGTGTAGGAATTTGTAAGCTTTTTGAGAGAGTGTGAGTAACCAAAGAGTGAAGAACAAGTAGAGCAAATAGCTTGATTTTGTAATTCGTTTCTCTAACCTTCTTCACTTCAAATGAGTCTCCTTTTATACTCCATTTATTACCTAGAATAGCAAGGAGCCGTTTTGCTAGCTTTGTATCCATTGAGGTAGTTGAAAATAGATACTCTATAATAAATTTTTCAGGCGCACGGTTATGCTCTTCTAGTGCACGGTCGTGCTTGCTACATTTATTACCTCGATCATACTCCCAACGGTCGAATTAAAGATTAGCGCCAATGGTGTACGGTCGTGTGCCTTTGACGCACAGTCGTGCTTCAGCCTTTCATGGTTTTTGCTCAAAAATCCAGAGGCTCGCATGACTTGGCTGCACGATAAACACACTGGCAGCACACGAGGATTCTTTTGCTAGCGCACGGTCGTGTGCCATATCCGTATGATCGTGTGTCTGCTATATGCCTATAAGGTTCCTGCACGATCAGCCTTACATGACTTCCTTGGTAGTGCTCTTCACTCGTCATCACACGCGGTCGTGCGTTTACTATGTGTACAGTCTTGCATTGACTGCGTTGCTTTGACTTGATGCATGACTTTATTGCACGACTTGATCTACCGTGTTCTTCATGCATTACGCACACGGTCGTGTGCTCCAAATGTGCACGGTTATGTCTTTGACTTTGAAGCTTTGACTATACACGGTCATACTGCACTGTCAAACTGATGGTGAGTTAACCGTGTTGTACATGCACATGGTTGTGCATCATAAACACACGCCCGTGTTGGTTTTGAGAATTTTCTTCAGTTTTTACAAAACCTCACATGGTCAGGTGCACGGTCCCATGTTTTAGACACACGAGAAACCTTTTGGTCAACCACGGTTGTGCTACAATAGCACACGATCGTGCGTGACCTATAAACTGCAAAATAAAACTTTTTCTCCCTTCTTTTGTCATGAATTACTTCATGTAAGGGATTAATTAGCAAGATAAGCATATTTTTATCATCATCAAAACATCAAGGGTTTAACAATCTCCCCCTTTTTGATTGATGACAAAAATATGTTGATAATTTGTAAAATTGAATATGAACTAAGGATTAAAAAATGCTCCCCCTCACTTTAAACACTCCCCCTTAGTTTGAGCTTTAATTACCCATATGTTAATATCAATTTTAATATGCTTTTTACCTTATTCTCCCCCTTTTTTGTCATTAATCAAAAAAATTTGACATAGTCTCCCTTGTTTTTGGAAATTTCCAAAAACAAACAATCGCAACAATTACACTCCAATATATCCACAATCAATAATCCAACTACTTCAATACACCAAATCATCAATCAATAGCAATCATCAATATGAATCAAAACATCAATATAACTTAAAACATTAACAGAGTTCAAAAGAGCAAATCAAGATAAGTCATAATAATATAAAAAAAATTCATATGTTCCTCAATGATGATTTTTTAAGAAAAGATGCAAATGCAAAAGACATTTAAGGCTCGGGTGGTATAGGTGGCTGCTGGTGAAGAGGAGATTGGTTTGTCATTTCATCCAAAACATCAACTTGGGATTCAAGTAGTGCAAAGCGAGTAGAAATATCATCCCGAAATGATCAAAAATCATTGGCAAGCCGATCCACTTTCGTATCTATTTGCTTAGTCAACTCAATAAGCACTTGAAGCTTCGAAGCCAAAATTGAACTTCTGCACCCACTTCAGTACGAACTCGTCTTCCCTAACGAGCATTAGTTTCAACAACTGAAAGGGCAGCAGATGGTCCAACTGAAGGCTCGTGGTCACCAACTACAACAGGCAATCTCCACCCGTTGTCACCTTCCTTCTCTATTACCCGTATGCGATAGAGAGTGTCGGCATTGAGTATATGGGATTCTTCGAAGGCAATCTGAAACTCTCCATATCCGTCAACTGTTATGCCTAATTTTTCAACGATAAAGGAAATAATCATACCAAAGTCAATAGGAACCTTTTCTTTATCACTATAGGACTAGATATCATTGAATTTGTTGATAATCCAGCGAGTCGTATCAAGTTGACAGCCATTTACAACAGCTTCCATTACTGTCATATCATGAACACTGATGTTTTTATTCGTGTTCGTACGGGCATTCAAAGTATATGTGACCATTCGATGAAAAATTCTCAGTGTCGAATTAACCAAAGTTGAAGTCTTTGCCTTTTAAGCCTCATAGTATCCAGAATCGTTGAGTAATATTCAAACTGCTTGAGAACTCAGCTCATGGGGAAAGTCCAGAATACGCTCAACACTATATTACAGCCACTCACCCAACTGTTCCGCAAACATTGTCCAATCACTATTTGCTAGCCGAAAGTGCATAGTATGATCAGTTATAATTCCTCGCGCGTCCTTTTTAAGCGACAAGGAACGATATAATTCATATACTAAGTTTTCATACGCATCGTTTCTCATATAAAATATGTCATTCAACCTAGCAGCATCAACTAAACTTGTAACCCCAATTCAACAATCCAATTTCCCTCAGAATTCTTCTATCCAAACATCTACCAACATATATTGACTTTTTCATAAATTTGGATAAAAGTACCTTTTATTGGCGAGATGAGCTAACAATTCCGAACGGATTTTCTGCCCTTGTAAAGCTCCTAAAAGGTCCGAAACATGTTAGAGCTTCATTCGAGGAGGCATTATGATTTGGGTTGAAAATGGATTGAAATTAGGAATTTTGGATGTGCTTTTGATGAAAAACAATCTCAAATGATAAGAAAATGTGAGAGAAACTTGTAAGAACAAATTTAAAAGCAAATGACAGCAAGAGAAATGAGGAAATTTGATGAAAATTTGAGAGAAGATTTTGAGAAATCGTGGCTAGGGTCTGAGATTTTCATGAAAATTGAAAAAATGAAACAGATCTGCTTATATAAACTTGAACGCACGATCGTGTTGCTCTTCTACACGGTTGTGTGTCACCCTTATTTTTGGGGCATTCCCAATTCCGCACGATCATGCATACGACAATTACACGGTCGTGTTTTTGTAAAAAGTTTGAAAACAATTAAATTTTTAAATCGCATGCCCGTGCGGTTTTTCGTAGTACGCATGCAGTTTAACCATAAATCCTAAAATGAAACGCACGGTCATGTATATTTGAACACACAGTCGTGTGTTTATGCAAGAGCACACCCATGCGTAATTGTAACACACGGTCGTGTGTGACCAAAATCACACAGACCTTTAGTTTTCAGAAATCTGTAAAAATTTAGGAATGCATGCACAAAATACCTCAAGTCATGAAAACTTGGATATTTTGATGTAATGAGGTTTTGTTATTTGAATTCAGTTGTCAATTGATGTCAACTATAGAATTGCATTGATTCAACTCGAATTTATATTCAATACAAGCTCATACAAGTATATACACATCCAATTATTTGCATCCAACAAATTGCATACAGCCAATCAATAACATACATCCAATGGCATCTAGGCATTCAATCAAAACATCAAACAATTACCATGAAAGCATTTGAAAAGTAGAATTCTTAGGCACTTACTTGACTTGCATCAATCATTCTAAGCTCCCTCTTTATATAAGCAAACTTTTCTTTGTCTAGAGGCTTGGTAAAGATATCAACTAGCTGGTGGTTAGTGTCAATGAATTCAAGCATAATATTACCTTTGCTAACATGATCACGCAAGAAATGATGTCTAATATCTATGTGTTTCGTTCTAGAATACAAGATAGGATTTTTCGAAAGTTGTATGGCACTAGTATTATCACAAAATATAAGACTTTTTACTTTTTCAAAACCAAAATCTGAAAACTGTTGTTTCATCCAAAGAATTTGGGCACAACAACTAGCTGTGGAAACATACTCAGCTTCCGTAGTAGAAGTTGCAACCGAATTTTACTTTTTTTGAAAACCATGAAACTAACATGTTTCCTAAAAATTGATATGTACCACTAGTGCTTTTCCTATCTATTTTGTAACCTCTAAAATCAACATCCGAAAAGGCACGTAATTCGAATGTTGAGTTCTTAGGGTACCATAAGCCAACATTTGGTGTCCCCTTAAGATATGTCAAAATTCATTTTACTACGTTCAAATGCGATTCCTTAGGATTTGCTTAGAATCGAGCACACATGCATACACTAAATAATATGTCTGGCCTAGATGCAGTTAAATATAATAATATACCTATCATGCTTCTATATGTCTTTGTATCAACATTTTTACCTCCCTCATCTTTGTCAATCTTTGTTGAAGTGCTCATTGGTGTTGGTTGCTCCTTGGCCTCATGCATATTGAACCTTTTGATAAGGTCTTGAGTGTACTTTGATTGAGTGAGCAAAGTTCTTTCCTTTATTCGTTTGATTTGTAACCCAAGGAAGTAATTTAGCTCTCCCATCATGCTCATCTCAAATTCCCCCTGCATCATCTTAGAAAACTCTCTACATAGAGATTCATTAGTAGCACCAAAGATGATATCATCAACATAGATTTGAGCCACTAAGATATTTTGCTTATGTTTCTTAATAAATAAGGTGGTATCCACCTTACCTTTTGAAAAACCATTTTCAATTAAAAAAGAACTTAATCTTTCATACCAAGCTCTAGGAGCTTGTTTCAAACCATAAAGAGCTTTTCTTAGTTTAAAGACATGGTTTGGAAAACTTGGATTTTCAAAACCGGGAGGTTGTTCTACATACACCTCCTCTTGAATGAAACCATTTAAGAAAGCACTTTTAACATCCATTTGAAAAAGTTTGAAAATTAAATAACATGCATAAGCAAGCAATATCCTAATTGCCTCTAATCTAGCTACGGGGGCATAAGTTTCATCGAAACTATACCTTCCTCTTGAGAGTAGCCTTGGCTAACTAGTCTTGCCTTGCTTATTGTAACAATTTCGGATTCATTCACCTTGTTTCGGTATACCTATTTTGTGTCGATGGTGGGATGATCCGTTGGCCTAGAAACTAGCTCCCATACTTGGTTCCTCTCAAATTGGTTCAATTCTTCTTGCATGGCTAACACCCAACTCTCATCATTCAAAGCTTCATCTACCTTCTTAGGCTCTATTTGTGACAAGAATGCCACATACTTACAAGTATTTTTGATTGAAGCTCTTGTCCTTACCCCTTGGGTTACATCACCAATGATCTTTCCTTCTTTAACTTCATCTTTCACTTTTGGGAAGGAAATCTTCTTTTGCACTTCTTGTGGTTGCACAAGCATGTCATCTTGAGGTGCTTCCACAATTTGAGTCTCTTATTCCTTAGGAGTGGGGCCATCATTTAGCTTGAGATCTTCCATAAGCTCCACCACTTCATTATCATTTGACCTATCTGCACACTTAGAAGAAGACTCATCAAATAACACATGTATAGATTCTTCAACAACAAGTGTCCTTTTGTTGAAGACTCTATATGCTTTAGAGGTAGAAGAATAGCCTAAGAAAATTGCTTCATTCGATTTAGCACCAAATTTTTCAAAGTTATCCTTTCCATTGTTGAGTACAAAGTATTTACAACCAAATGGATGAAAATATGCAATATTAGGCTTTTTCCCTTTAAATAACTCATAAGGAGTTTTCTTAAGGATTGGCCTAATCATAGCTCTATTAATGATATAACATGAAGTGTTTATGGCTTCTCCCCAAAAAGATTTTGGCAAATCATGTTCACACAACATGGTCCTAGCCATTTCTACTAAAGTTCTATTTCTTCTCTCAACAACTCCATTTTGTTAAGGTGTCTTAGGGGCTAAAAAATTATGTTCAATGCCATGCTCATTACAATATGCTTCAAAATCTAAATTTTCAAATTCTTTCCCATGATCACTTCTAATGCAAGTAATTGCATAACCTACTTGGTTTTGAAATTTCCCAATGAATGGCACAAACATTTTGAAAGCATCATCTTTATGTGTAAGTAGCAAAACCCAGGTAAACCTTGAAAAATCATCAACTATTACAAAACAATAACGTTTTCCTCCTAACCTCATGGTTCTAGAAGGTCCACATAAGTCCATATGCAATAGTTGATGTGGTCTAGATGTAGAAACAAAATTTTTACTTTTAAAACATGTTCTTGTTTGCTTTCATAAGGCACATGCATCACAAATTCCATCCTTTTCGAAGACAAGTTTTGGCAAGCCTTTGACTAAATCCTTTTTAGATAATTTTTCCAAAACATCAATGCTTGCATGTCCTAATCTTCTATGCCACAACCACATGTCTTCCTCCTTGGTTGACATGAGACATAAATCATTTGATACAATGTTATGTAAATCAATGACATACACATTTGAGTGCCTATGTCCTATGAATGCAATATTGTTAGTGCTCTTATCAATAATTTTACAACACAAGGCATCAAAGCACACTTTGAAACCCTTATCACACAATTGGCTAATACTTAGACAATTATGTTTAAGGCCTTCAACATACAAAACATCATTGATGGTAAAAGAGGAGTTACCTATGGAGCCAATTCCAATAACCTTTCCCTTTGAATTATCTCTAAAGTTTACATTTCTTCCATCCTTTTCCTTTAATGATGTGAAGAGGTTCTTGTTTCCGGTCATGTGTCTTAAACATCCACTGTCCAAGTACCACTTGCTTGACTTCTTTCTCTTCACCTCCAAGCACACCTACACAAGACATATATTTAAGTCTTCTTTGGTACCTAAATGGTTTTAGGTCAAGGAAGGTTAGTCTTAATTGTCCCTTTAGGAACCCAAACCCTTTTTATTCTATAAGGTTTGTCATTCCTAATTGGACATTCCTAATAGTATGTCCAAGATAAGAGCAATATTTACATTTTATTTCAATGGCTTCAGGCCTTTTTAAAGGTTTATGGTTGTTTACAAAAGGATTGCCTCTATCGTATCCTAAACCATCTTTATTTAATCCACTTCTTTGAGATGCAAGCATCTCATCCAATCTTTTAGTTCCTATCTTAAATTTTCCCAAGATTTCATTTGATTTACTTAGATTAGCTTTCAACTCATCATTTTATTTCTTAAGTGACTTCAAATTATTTTCAGTATTAGTTTTCTCATTTAAAGTATTTCTTAATTTATTTTTGACTTCATCACATTCATTCACAGCATTTCTTAAACTTAGCTTCAAACCAATCATTTCTTTCTTCAATATTTTATTCCTAGAGCTAATATTTTTTAATATTCTAATAGTAAAGAATCAAAAGCGTCTTACAATTCATTAAAAGAGCATGAATTGGATTCACATACCTTTTCATCCTCCGAGTCGCTTTTGGCTATAAAACATAAGTTGGCCCTTTCCTCTTTATCACTATCATCACTTGAATCATCACTACCACTCCAAGTGGCAGCTAAAGCTTTCTTCTTGAATCTTTTCTCAGCATTCTCCTTCTTCTTTTTCTCAAGCAATGGACAATCTTGTCTAATATGTCCAAGTTTTTTGCACTTGAAACAAATGACCTCCTTGTCATTATCTTCTTTGTCTTTCCCTTTCGATTTGAAGTTGTTTCTCCCTTTCATCCTCCTGTTCTTTGACAAGAATTTGCCAAATCTTCTTGCAAGTAGGCTGACATTCTCCTCATCCATGGAGGATTCTTCTTCATCTTCTTCTACAGCTTTCAAAGCAATGCTTTTAGTGTTTTTGCTCTCATCCTTCTTCGGTTTTCTTTTCATTTCGAAGGTGAGCAAACTTTCAATTAATTCATCCATCCCTAATTTTGTTAAGTCTTTGGATTCTTCTATTGCAGTCACCTTTATGGTCCAAGATTCCGGTAAGGACCTCAACACCTTCTTCACCAATTCTACATTCTCAAATCTCTTCCCCAATCTTTTCAAATCATTGACTAGGTTCGAAAACCGTTTGTACATATCTGTTATATTCTTGTTTGCCTTTATCTCGAACAACTCGTATTCCCTAAACAACAGTTCAATCTTAGATTCTTTTACTTGACTCGTTCCTTTATGTGTGGTTTGTAGGATAGTCCATACTTCCTTGGCTGATTCACAAGATGATACCCTATTAAATTCTGTAGAATCCAAAGCACAAAATAAGATATTAATGGCCTTGGCATTTAAACTCAATAATTTTTCATCTTCATCATTATATTCATTTTTATCTTTAGGTAAGTTTGTTCTAGGGTCTACAGGAACAAAGTCTTCATGTTCAATTATTTTCCATAACTTGTAATCTATTGACCTTATATATAATCTCATTCTAATCTTCCATTGAGTGTAACTTACCCTACAAAACAATGGTGGACTAGTTGTGCATTGTCCCTCACTAAAAACAGGTGTAGAAGTGCTAGTCATTTCTCTATATGGAACTTTTACTCTAAAAATCGTTAGATTTTGTAAATTTCCTAGAGACCTGCTCTGATACCAATTGAAAAACCTTAATAGCTAGAGAAATAATACTAGAGGGGGGGTGAATAGGAGTATTAAAAAATTTTAAAGCAATAATCACAACAAAGCAATTATAATCACAATACACAATAATAACAATAAAGAGAGAATGAGTTTAGAGATTGCTCAGCCAATTTATAGAGGTTCGAAGCTTTGAACACAAGCCTCCTATGTCCTCTTTCTCAATCAAATCTGATTGAAGTTTCCACTATCTTCCAAACCCGAAGATACAATAGTTTTTTCAACAAGGGAATTTTGTCCTTCTTACAGTAGAGATATGATTAAGAAAGTGATTGTTTTTGCCTCTAATTTAGGCTAAAAATACAATATAGAACGCATATCTCTCAAGTGTAGGAATTTGTAAGCTTTTAGAGAGAGAGTGAGTAATCAAAGAGTGAAGAACAAGTAAAACAAATAGCTTGATTTTGTAATTCGTTTCTCTAACCTTCTTCACTTCAATTGAGTCTCCTTTTATACTCCATTTATTGCCTACAATAGCAATAAGCCTTTTACTAGCTTTGTATCTGTTGAGGTAGTTGAAAATGGATGCTCTACAATAAATTTTCTAGGCGCACGGTCATGCTCTTCGAGTGCACGGTCGTGTTTGCTGCATTTATTGCCTCGATCAGACTCTCAACGATCAAATTAAATATTAACGCCAATGGTGCACGGTCATGCTTCAGCCCTTCATGGTTTTTGCTCAAAATTCCAGAGGCTCGTATGACTTGGTTGCACGACAAACACACTGGTAGCACTCGAGGATTCTTTTGCTAGCGCACGGTCGTGTGCCATATCTGTATGATTGTGTGTCTGTTGTATGTCTATAAGCTTCCTGCACGATCAGCCTTGCATGACTTCCTTCGTAGTGCTCTTCACTCGTTATCACGTACGATCATGCGTCTACTATGTGCACAGTCGTGCGTTGACTGCGTTGCTTTGACTTGATGCATGACTTCATTGCACGACTTCATCTCTCGTGTTCTTCATGCATTACACACACGGTCGTATGCTTCAAATACATATGGTCGTGTCCTTGACTTTGAAGCTTTTACTATACACAGTCATGCTGCATGGTCAAACTGATGGTGTGTTAACCATGTTGTGCATGCACACGGTTGTGCATTATAAACACATGTCTGTGTTGGTTCTGAGAATCTTCTTCAGTTTTTAAAAAACCTCACACGGTTAGGCGTACGGTCTCGTGTTTTGGACACACGAGGAACCATCACGGTCGTGCTACAATAGCACACGGTCATGCGAGACCTATAACCTGCAAAATAAAATTTTTTCTCCCTTCTTTTGTCATGAATTACTTTATGCAAGGGATTAATTAGCAAGATAAGCATATTTTTATCATCATCAAAACATAAAGGGTTTAACACATCCCTCTCTGCAACTCTGACCTGATGATGCCTATACCTCAAATCAATCTTAGAGAACACTGCAGCTCTACTTAGCTAGTCAAACAAATCATCTATCCAAGGCAACGAATACTTATTTTTAACTGTCACCTTGTTCAGCTCTCTGTAGTCTATACACATCCTTAGTGATCCATCTTTCTTCTTCACAAACACTATCGGAGTGCCTCATGGTAAAGAACTTGGTCTGATAAACCTCTTATCAATTAACTCTTAAGGCTGCTTTTTCAAGTTCTAAAGCTCTACTAGGGCCATTCGATACAGAGCCGTACTAAGAAGTAACTCTATCAAAAACTCTAACCATCGCTTTGGATGTAATCCTAACAAATCCTCTGGAAAAGCATCTGAAAGTTCTCTAACTATAAGCACATCCTCGATACTTAACTAAGTTGCCTCTCTACATACCACATTAGTCAAGTATCTTACACATCCTTTACTCAACAATTTTCTTGCCTGTAAACAAGAAATAAGCATTGTCTTCACTCTACCCTCACCAAAGGTGAACTGATTAGGGCCAGCTACAATTTGACCTTTTTCCTCTTACAGTTTATCTCTGCTCCATAACAGCTCAAGAAATCCATACCTAGGATCATGTCAAAATCAGCTAACTCCAACATGATCAAATCAATCCTCAAAATCCTACCCATAATGATTACCTCCTGATCAACTAGTACTTGGTCACTCACTATCACACTACCATCAGACATCTCAACACAAATACTTCTCTCTACCACACTAAGGATCAACCTTAATCTCTCTATCACTCCTCGAGACACAAAACTATGTATGATATCACAATCAATCAACACATATAAAAGAGTATCGAAGAAAGTCAATTGACCTGTAACTACGTGGGGAATCATCTCAGCCAACTCTCTCCTCACTATGAAGACTCTAGCTCTACCTCTGTCTCTCAGTGTACTGACACCTCCTTTTTTAGCTCTACTACCTCTACCAACTGGACCTCCAAAACCTCGGTTGGGGTCGACTCCACCAATCGATGGCCTAACTCTAACTCTAACTCCTCCAATCAGACACTTAGAAACTCTATGACCAGACTGACAACATTTGAAACAAACATCCTAACCCGCAAGACACTCTCCTAGGTGACTCATGCCACATGTCCTGTAAACTGACAAATCTGCTCTCTACCTCTATCTTTTTCCTTTAAACTGTTTCCTCGACTGCATAGGTTTCTTACCTTCATCTTTGCCTCTCTCAGGCGCTCTCTCTACTGGCCTCGAAAAGAAACTCATCCTATACAAATACACCTTAGATCTCAAAGCTCTCCCTAAAGTCTCACTGAATCTCTAAGGAGGTGAAGAACTAGTCATCACATCTCTAGCGATCGCAGGGTGTAAACCATGAACAAACTTCTAAACTCTGATAGGCTCGGAACCTACTACTCCTAGAATGAATCTGGCTAATGCATTAAACTGGGTGGCATAATCCTTAACTAAACTGTTCCCCTAAGTCGACTCAATCAACTCTTGTGCTTTAGCATGTACCATATCTGTACTACGGTATTCCTCCTTAAACATCCTCCTAAATTCAATCCAAGACAAACTCTCAACATTTATTGATGTCCTCGCGAGGTTCTACCACACCCTCACATCTCCTCTTAACATGAATGTATTATACCAAATCCTCTCTTTGTCAGCCATAGTGAACAAACTCATCATACTATCTACCGACTCTATCTATTCCTCAGCCACAACTGGATCTCTAGAACCACTGAACTTAGATTGCTGATGAGCACGGGGTAAACTGTAGATTGAATATAATCTGTCTGAACCACTAGTACCTATAATATCTGTCCCTGAACTCAAATCTCTCTGACGACCAAACTCTGGCATCTTATAGGGCTCTCTAATAGTCTCTAACATACCCTGATCTCTATGGCCATACTAACCTCTGACCTACCCATGATGGGCTCCTTGTCTCTCTGGTTCAAAACCCTCGGCTCTGGTTGCCAGTTGAAAACCCTTTCTGATCATCTCTTTAAAAATGTCTCTTACGTCCTCAGGTCTATGAGATACTCTGGAGTGTCGGGACCCCTTAGAATCGCTAGTACTCATAAGTCTAACTGAAACACTACTCTCTTTCTCTATGACTGGGGATAAAGGGGTTTGGGCTCTTCTATCTAAAACAACACAACACAAGGGTAAACATTCAAAACATATAACATTCACATTACTATACTTACACTGAGAAGAAGCGAGCAACAGCTGTTGGGAGATGTTGGCCTTGGCTCATGCAATCTCTTAGAAAATAATGCATTCAAAACTCATTTTCATGAAAATATACTTTGAATACTTTTTGAACGGCTCAAAGCATTGCTCTGACAACTTAGAACATTGCTCTCATAACTCAGAACATTGCTCTGATACCAAAACTTGTAGTGACCCCCACCCTAGGCCTACTGTGCGTAGCTGTTCAAAATATATAAATATATATATATTTTTATTATACTAAAAATGAGCCTGTCACGAAAATCCCCACAAGGAAAAGGAAATTTAACTGCTACTCAAAATAATTTAAAAATTTGTATATGGAAGCGGGAAACTTAAATATTGTAATAAAATACGAAATATTAGTAACTTTTTCTGAAATTCTCAAGCTGCTCATGTATAAAAATGCTATATCCATACAATGCATACTATAGTATAATATACACACATATACATGAGGAAAACGTCATCAAAGCATGTGAGTCGAAACATGCTATCTGCTACTGAGTCATGTCCCCAAAACCTGATAGTAGCATCGCTACATCTCAGTCCCCAACTCACTGACCTACAAAAGAGAAAAAAGGGAAAAAAAGGTGAGTGACAAATCACTCAGTAAGCATTTCCTACCTCTCACACAGACAGGTCATCGAGCACAAGCTGATCTCAAGTCTTAAATCTCACTATTCTCTGCTCTACAGAATTCTTATTCATTCTTTTCTTATCTCTTATTTCTTTACTTTCTTTATTCATTATGTTTTCGTGAATGTTCTTGTCTTTCTCTATCTCATTTTTCATGAATGTTGTTGTGGCGCCGGTTTTTGCCGCGTCATGTCAGGACAGACTTACCACTCTTGTTTAACCACCTTAAACGTGGTCAAGAGGAGCGCATAACAGGTTTTTGGCCTGTTACGGAGTCTTTGGAGCCACCACCCAGGAGTAACCCCGGAAAAATACACATCGGTGAGGATGGGCGATTTATGGATCCCTTGTGAAGGACCCAACTACCCCTCACCTGCCCATTGGGTCGGGTTCAGAGAGTCAGGTACGGCAATGGGAAGGTGTTAGGCACCCATGCCACCCAACATGAAAGTCGGCCTCCATTATTGTGGTTCGTTCGTTAAACGCGTTACCGAGTTTAATTAAGTTCCGTATTACCACACGATGCATTTTAATAATCATACATATACATTCATCCACGAAAAAAATGAAATATGAAAAAGAAAATAATTAAAAATTACAACCATTTTCATACACCCCTATACATTTTTTCTAACCCTAAACAAGCCTAGAAATAATAAAATAAATAAATCCTGCAAAAACAATTTTGTTAATTAATCCAATAAAATAAACAAATATATTAAATAAATCAGCCCAAGTAAAAGCAACTCACTTAATAGTAATAACCAGAGTGCAGCCCAACCAGTGGAAATTGACAGCATGCAGCCCAACCAGGAAGCCCAATATATACACACACACAGTAGGCCCAGTAGAAATAATAATAATAATAAACATATTCCACCCTCAGCCGAGACTCGAACCCAAGCGCCCAACTGAATAAGCTTTCCACCCTTCGCTTTTCACCACCAGGGCAACAGCCACATTCATTGATTTTGGATGCAATAATGAAAAAAAAACATAATGCACACAAATACACCATACAGTTTATACACATATCAAAATATACAGTAATACAAACATTCTAAGTGTATAATATACATCATTTTATAATCACAAAATACATATAAACATATACACAAAAATATTTATTTACAAAACAAAAAGCTCTATTATGCCACATATAATTAAATATTATAGAAATGCAATATGATGATAACCAATTTTTAATTAACTCATGTATGTACACTATTTTAACAAATTACCAACCAATAAAAATACATAAACTTCATTGCATATACATATTTATTTAAGCTAAAATCACAATTATGAGCCACATAAAATATATGTATCGTAAAAATATTACACCACATAAAATTATATAGTATAATATATGATAAATATATATACATTATAAAATAACTGAATATATACAGTGATAAACAAAAAATAAAAAAAATAAAAAAAAAACATAATAATACACAAATCTGCAGTGCGGCTTGAACCTGGGAGCGGGGAATGACATAACCCAACGATTGCTATCTAGGCGGGCAGTCTCATCCAACAAATATATGCATGCAATCTATTATATATATTATATGCCAATACACAGGACATACAGTATAATACATAGTCTGTATATATACATAAAAAAAATAAATATATACAGTACATATACAATAAAAATACATATTATATTAATATACAGTAACAAACAAAAATAAAAAAATAAAAACCATAATATTAAAATAATGTACTGCGCGGCTTGAACCTGGAAGGGGGGAATGATATAGCCCGCCTTTAGCCATCAAGGCGAACAGTCTCATCCAGTTTATTTGCGCACACAGTTTATTATATATATTATACGCCAATACACAGAACATACAGTATAATACATAGTATATATATACACAATAAAAATAAATATATACAACAAATATAACAAAAATGAATATATACAGCACATATACAATAAATATAATAAAAATAAATATATACAGAGTATTAACATATATATACACATAAAATATTAATACAGAATATTAATATAAATTATAAGATATAACATGTATGTAAGAAAAATAAAATGAAATAAAAAAAAAATTATTTATAAAAATTCCCCTCAGGGACTAACCTGAATTCGGTTAGAAATCTCTTGATGTTGAGCTGAGGATGGTCTCTTATCATATAAATAAACTTTCAAAATGCTTCAATTTTCTAAAACTCTCTTCTTCTTCTTTCTCAAATTTTTTGTTCGGAAATTTTTCTCTCTTCTCCCTAAAAAAAAAAAAAAAAAAACCTCCCCTCCAGGTCCCCCCTTCCAGAAAATCCCACCTCTTTTTATAGACAAATGAAAACGGTAGCCAGCTGTCTAGCCACCCAGCGCGCGACACGCATCCTGGCAGCAGCAGGAGAGAGACAGGGAGAAATGCGCAGAAAAAAAACAGAATGCGGGTATTAAGGGTCACTCAGCGGGCGCGTGCACAACACGCGCGATCAACACAGGCTTGGTCACTTCATCGCGCGTGTAACGCACGCGTGCGCTGCAGGCCATCCTTGGGCCTTCCTCTCTAGCCGGGCCAGTATGCTGCTGAAGTCTGGGCTGCGCATTGGGCCTCCTTATTCTCTCCTCTTTTCGGGTTAGCTACTTGGGTCATCATTTTGGGTTTTCATGATTTTGATTTTTTTTTTTTAGTAAAATAAAATAAACATTTTTTTTTTCTTTTTAACTCATTCATCCTCGGCTCAACATCTCAAAAATTCTAAATCAACATCTAGGTTTTCCATCATTGGGGGTGACCCTGTTGGGTCCAAAATGGGGTGTCTACAGTTGTACATGACATGATATGTATGCTCTGATGTCATGTAAATCTCATTAGTCATAAAACTTGTCCTTGTGCTTGATTTTTCTGAAAACTCATTCTTTTTTGAAATCTCTTTCTGATATAAAACTTTAATCTAAAGATCTTGTATATATACATATAGCATAACTGAAAACTGTATTAGAAAGTACTGTATCTGTAAATATCTCTACTATATTGGCCAGACTGATGAACATAAGGATTTAGCACCTTGGCTGTGTGAGCTCAAACCTATGATAAAACTACTTGTGCACGACCATGTCTTCTCTTGCGGACGATGGTTTCCCTCTCTAGCAGGCGTGCAAACTCACAGGTGCCCTCTCTTATCCACCCCTAACTGATGTCCAGAACATCATATATCTATACTTTTTAAATCATACTCTTGGATCCTTAGATCCCTTTCTGAAAACATTTCATGTGGCATGTTGTGCTCAATGCTTTGGTAATCATGCATGATATGTTGTTATATCTTGTTATTCTTATGTTTCTCATGCTTAGAATGGGCTTAAAATTTCTTAGGTTTGCTCGTCTTTGCTTTAAATATGTTTAGGAACTATTTTCTTCCTTTTTCTTTAAGCACACGGGTGTGCTATGCTTGGCACACGGACGTGTGTAAAGGCACACGGGGCCATGCTCAAGTCGTGCCCTTGATCGTGCTGGCTTCTGGAAAGTATACATAAAACTTTGGCTAGCCACATGGGCATGTGGTGCAAATACACTAGCGTGCATAAGCTTGGCATACGAGTGTGTATCATACTATACGAGCATGTAACTACGTCAACACCATCCCGTGTCTTACCTACACAGGCATGTAGAATTGGGATTAAACATATAGGTGTATGTACTCGGGTATATGGGCATGTGTCTGGATTTTCATACACGCACAGGTGTCATGCAAGACCGTGTCTCATGCAGAATTGAGGCCACACGGGCTTGTACCCTTAGGTGCACAGGTGTGTACTCAACCTAGATTCTGTAAATGCATCTAGAAACCCAGAAAATCCCACTCAAACTCATTCAAATCTCAACCATTTCTTAATCAAGCTTGCATACATCAAATATACATGCTAATAAGCATTCTCATCTCATTCATTCATCATAAAAGCATGCCAAGATCATACATTTCTCATAAAATCATATCCAAGCACATTATCCTCATACATTTTATAATAATCTCATAAATCATCATTCAAAGCACCTCATCATCATCAAATCATGCTGGAAAACATGCTTATCACATAGCAACCATCCAAGAAGCTTCAAAATCAGAAAAGCATGCTAAAAATCTAAGTGAAAGAGGTAAAAAAAATACTTACCTCTAGCCATTACATCCGAATCTCTCTCTCTAGATGCTTCTAGATCTCTAGCTGAAATAATGACTGTTGTTTAGACAGATTCTGGCCTAAGGTTTGCTGGAAATGAAGAAAAAAAAAAGCTGAAGGAAAATGAAATGACGAAAATACAGGAAAAAAATAAATTTATATCGTGCCTCTCACCTGACACACGGGCGTGTGTCCCTCTAAAAATTGAAATCTCTCTCTCCTCGTGCCATACATAGAATATTCTTTTCAGAATATTCATGTATAAGCCACGAAAGGCCTCTAAAAGACTCTTCTACCCTCAAACCCTTTCGAATCCATTTCTAATTGAAAATCTCTCTTTTACCTTTAGTCTCAGAGTCTAAAATGACAATTCTACCCTTGGGCTATTACAATTTTCCTGTTGCAAATAAAAAATGGTAGTTAGACAAACAATGTGTAGGACCCGCCGCCACGAGTACCCCTGCTGCTGAATACTGAGAGGGTTTCTTATTAATAATCTGAAAATACGGGTACCCGCGATGAGAATCCTACGAAAATAAACAAACTTCCTAGAACTATACAATTCTGCACATGCGGAAGCTGAAATATATACATCGGCTGAATTATACATATTGTTCTGTACAATGGGCCCATTGGCCTTTTTCATACATACATACTGTCTTTGTACATCTGGATACAAAAGTATTTACAAATTGACCACACAGGTCCAAAACTGAAAACTGTACAACTGCGATAGGGGTGTGTGTGCGTGCCCTCTCCGTCAGCCTTGTTCCACCCGCTCCTCAAACCCAGCACGAACCACCTAAAAAGGATGGAAGAAGGAGGGGGATGAGTGATAAAGATCACCCAGTAAGCGCTCCTTACTTCCCTTAATACCCAAGCAAGCACAAACAATCATATAAATCAAACATACCTGGGCTTCGGCCCTAATCATACATCTATGCGCTTGTTGGAATCTGGAAACTGTTATCTGAATGTCATTCTCATTATATACTGATATCATTATTATTCATGTCATGATGTGTATGTCATGTCATGCTAACTGAATATACGGGATGTATGCATCTGAATACCTCTCTGTACCCTCGGGTACCTGCTATGCTGATCAGACTGGTGAACACAGGGATTCGGCTTCCTGGCCATGTGGGTTAAACAGTCTAGCTACTGGCTAGAAAGCTGAATCTGAAAACCACTACCCAATCTGACTGGTGCCAGATGGTAATATCTGAATACTACTGAATCCTCTGACTGGTGTCAAGAACTGAATCTGAAATACTGCTGAGCGTTTTGACTGGTGTCAGAAGGTTGAATCCCACGGATGCCCCCTCGTGTTCCACCTATACTCTTACCCGTACATCGGGTTCTGAATACTGATTTCTACTGAATTCGGATCCCCTGATCCTTTCTGAAACTACATGTCATGTCATGATATGCACATGCAGTTTATTATCTGAATACAGGCTCATCTGATGCTTATCTGAAGCAGTTTAACCATTTATCTGAATTCTCATGCTTAATTAATCAATAATTAATCATTTTTCTGAAAATCTGCTGATGCACGAGCGTGCGTCGAAGTGCACGGGTGTGAGCCAGGACGCACGGGGTCGTGCACTGGTCGTGCGCCTGACCGTGCACGCTACTGGAATTTCCTAGAAAACATTCACTGAAAGGCATGCACAGGCGTGCGTATGCGGACACACGGGCGTGCATATGCATTTTCTGGCCGTGCATGGGGCGTGCACACGGGCGTGCATCTAGAAAAACAAAGACTGACGGCCGTGCATCTGGTTCTTCAACAAAGCACCGCCTAGAAAACTTGCACAATTCCACAACCAAACCGCAATCAATTGCAATTCTACTTCAAACACATATTTTCAACACATCCATAACCACATATGAAGCATTAAATCTCACATGCATCGATCATCAAGCATTTCACCATGGAAACTTCTTCTTTCTCTCTCTAAAGCCATACACACACACATGCATAATCCAAGGATGAAAATCCATCAACCAAATCAACATGCAATGGCATAAGAGCATTTCCAGCACTCATCAACATATAAAGAACTCATCCATGGCATCACAATTCATCAAACAAGCTGGGAAAATGCGAGAAGAAGTGAAGAACACTTACCTCTTGCCATGCTTCCAAATGCTTCACAAATCACTAATCCCTTTGCTCTCTAACCGGATTGGGAGCTATTAGCTGCTGAATTTCCTCTCTAGGAACGGGAGGAACTGAAAAAAAAGAGAGAATTCTGGCTGAAATGCAAACGGGTGAGAAAAGAAATGAAATTTCTCTCGGCTCCACTTATATACTAGGCCACGCACGGTCGTGCACCAATGATGCATGGGCGTGCACAAGGGAAAATGAATTTAATTCATTTCCCGCCCACTCGCCTAATCGAATCCTTCTGAAAGGATTCCAACGAAAGTCTCACGGCTCCGAAAACTTACCAACTCACCCCTGAACTTATCTAGACTCCTAATCTCTCTCTGAATTCGATTTCTAACCCCGAAACTCTTCCCCTAAGGGCTTTCTAACCTGGGATGCAACATTTCCTCCCCCTTATAAAAATTTCGACCCCGGAATTACTTAAATAACTCTGGGAACCTATCCCTGATCTCAGACTCTACCTCTCAAGTGGCTTCCTCCACTCTCTGACTGCGCCATAGGACCTTCACAAGGGGAATCTGCTTGTTCCGGAGAACCTTGACCTTGTAGTCCAGAATCTGTACCGGTAGCTCCTGATAACTCAAATCATCAGCCAACTCTACCTCTGAAAACTGAAGCACGTGAGATGGATCTCCCACATACTTCCTCAACTGAGACACATGGAACACATTATGAATCCTGTCCATGCTAGCTGGTAAAGCCAATCTGTAGGCAACTGTCCCCACTCTCTCAAGTATCTCATAGGGACCAATAAATCTAGGGGCCAACTTCCCCTTTCTGCCAAACCTGAGAACTTGCCTGTACGGAGCAACTCTCAGAAACACTCTGTCGCCTACTGAAAACTCAATCTCTCTGCGTCTCAAGTCTGCATAGCTCTTCTGTCGATCTTGGGCCTGTTTCATCCTCTGCCTGATGATCCGGATCTGCTCAATCATGCCTTGAACTATCTCTGGGCCCACAACTGTCTCCAGAGAATCTCTCTCTCCAATCTCATCCCAATGAAGAGGAGACCTACACTTCCGACCGTACAACGCCTCAAATGGAGCCATCTGAATCGTCGCCTGATAACTGTTATTATACGCGAACTCCATGAGGGGAATCAACTCTGCCCAATCGGTCTGGAAGTCCATACAACAAGCTCTGAGCATATCCTCCAAAATCTTATTCACCTTCTCAGTTTGGCCATCTGTCTGAGGATGATAAGCTGAACTGAACTGCAATCTAGTCCCCAAGGCTCTCTGTAATGATCTCCAGAAAGCTGATAGGAAACTAGAGTCTTTGTCTGACACTATAGTCCTTGGAACACCATGGAGTCTGACCACCTCTCTGATATACAGTCTCCACAACTGATCTGTGGACATACCCTGTTTGACTGGCAGGAAATGAGCTGACTTGCTAAGTCTGTCCACTATCACCCAAATGCCATCAAATCCTCTCTGAACTCTGGGAAGACCAGAAATGAAATCCATAAAAATATCTTCCCACTTCCACTCAGGAATACTCAAGGGATGAAGTAAACCTGAGGGTCTCTGATGCTCTGCCTTAACCTGCTGACATACCAGACATCTGGAAACATAGTCTACTATGTCCTTCTTCATGCCTGACCACCAGAAACTCTTTTTGAGATCCTGATACATCTTTGTACTGCCTGGGTGTGTTGAATACATCGTACTGTGTGCCTCTGACAAAATCGTCTGTCTCAAATCTGAACTCTATGGCACAGAAACTCTGTCTCTGAATCTCAGGATCCCATCTCTGAACTCAAAGTCTGGCACTGCTCGCTCTGACATCCTCTGAAGCATACTCTGAGTCCACTCATCTGACATCTGACACTCTCTGATCTCATCATATAGAGAAGATCTTATCTGTAATCTGGAGAATCCTGCAGTCACGATCTCAATCTGCTCTCTGGCAATCTCATGCTACAGCTCCCTCTGAACCGAAAGACTGGATAAGGCTACTCGCCTGCTCAGAGCATCAGCCACTATATTGGCTCTCCCTGGGTGATATCTGATGTCAACATCATAGTCCTTCACCAACTCAAACCATCTCCTCTGTCTCATATTGAGCTCTCTCTAGGTGAAGAAATATTTCAGACTCTGATGATCTGAATATATGCTGCACTTGACCCCATAAAGATAATGTCTTCAAATTTTCAAAGCAAATATGACTGCAGCTAACTCCAAATCGTGAGTAGGGTATCTGAACTCATGATCTCGCAACTGCCTGGAGGCATAGGCAATGACCCTACCACTCTGCATCAAAACTGCTCCAATCCCCTGATGGGACGCATCTGTATAAATATCAAACTCTACTCCTTCCTGAGGTAGTGCTAAAACTGGAGCACTAGTCAATCTCTACTTAAGCTCCTGGAATCGTGTCTCGCAATCATCTGTCCACACAAATGGAACCTCTTTCCTAGTCAAGGCAGTGAGAGGCCTTATTAGGCTAGAGAATCCCTCAATGAATCTCCTGTAGTAACCTGCCAACCCAAGGAAACTCCTGATCTCCTTTACTGTCTTCGGCCTTGGCCAACTCAATATAGCCTTTACTTTACTAGGATCCACTGAAATACCGTCTGTTGTCACTACATGTCCCAGAAATGCCACTCTGTCAAGCCTAAACTCACACTTAGAGAACTTGGCATACAACTGTCTGTCTCGCAACCTCTGAAGCACATATCTGAGATGCTCTGCATGCTCCACTACACTCCGGGAATACACCAGAATGTCATCAATGAAAACCACCACGAACCGGTCTAAACAATCATGAAACACCCGGTTCATCAGATCCATAAAGATCGCTGAGGCATTAGTCAACCCAAACGGCATGACCACGAACTCATAATGCCCATATCTGGTCCTGAAAGCTGTCTTGGGAACATCTCTATCTGCCACTCTGACCTGATAGTACCCAGATCTCAAATCAATCTTGGAAAACACAGCTGCACCTCTCAACTGATCGAACAAGTCATCAATCCTGGGCAGGGGATACTTGTTCTTCACTGTCACTCTGTTCAGCTCCCTGTAGTCGATACACATCCTCATCGACCCATCTTTCTTCTTAACAAACAAAATCGGAGCTCCCCAAGGTGAACAACTGGGCCTGATAAATCTCTTATCTATCAACTCTTAAAGCTGCTTCTTTAACTCCTGAAGCTCAGCTGGAGCCATCCGGTACGGAGCTTTAGAGATTGGAGCCGTACCTGGAAGAAGCTCAACACTAAACTCCAACTCTCTATCTGGAGGTAACCCTGGTAACTCCTCTGGAAATACATCTGGAAACTCCCTGACAATTGACACCTCCTCGATACTCGGACCCACTGAACTGCTGCACACAACATTGGCCAAGTATCCAACACAACCCTGTCTCAGTAATCTGCCTGCCTAAATGCTTGAGATCATCAAACTGTTAACTTTGCCCTCACCAAACACAAACTGATCAGGGCCTATGTGGAATCTCACCTTCTTCCTTCCACAATCTATCTCTGCACCATATCTCCCCAAGAAATCCATTCCTAAAATCATATCAAAGTCTGCCAACTCCAGCAGAATCAAATCAATCATCATAGCTCTACCCATAATCTCTACCTCCTGATCTAGAAGGACTCGGTCACTCAACACAAATCCCCCATCTAGATACTCCTACTAGCCACACTAGGGTCAACCCCTAATCTCTCCACTAGCCTCCATGATACAAAGCTGTGCGTGGCTCCACAATCAACAAGTACAAATAAAGGAGTACCAAAATAAAGTAACTGACCGGTAACCACATGGGGAATGGCCTCTGCCAGCTCTTGGCGAACTGCATAGACTCTGGCTCTGCCTCCGCCAACTTCGGAAGGACTGGCACCTCCCTCCGGTGCTCTATCACAAACTCTGGGAACATCAGCTCCACCTCTCTCTGCTCTGACTCCACCTCTGGGTGGACCACCTCGGCCTCTGAACTGACCAGCTCCACCTCTGCCCTGTCCAGCACCAGCACCCGTACCCAATCTGGCTAGACATGCTGCCATCATGTGCCCTGGCTGATGGCACCAGTAACAAACTATCTGACCTGCCATACACTCTCCCGCATGGCGCCTGCCACACCTGGTACACTGTGGTGGCTGGGGTGTAACTCTCTGCCTCTGACTCTGAAAACCTCGGGCAGATCTTCTGGCTGACATCGGCCTCTTGCCTCTGTCTCTATCATCTGTCCTCTGCTCTCTCTCAGGTGCTCTGATCATAACACCCATCTTCTGTAAACCGGCCTCGGATCTGAGCGCTCTCCCCAAGGCATCACTGAATCTCTGGGGAGGATCTGCTCCTGTCATAACATCCTTGTAAATCGCAGGATGTAACCCATGAATAAATTTCTGCACTCTACCCATCTCTGTCCCTGCCAAACTCGGGATGAATCTCGCTAAAACATTAAACATGGTACCGTACTCCTTGACTGAACTTGACCCCTGAGCCAAATCGATAAACTCCTGGGCCTTGGCATACACCACCTCCATACTTCTATACTTAGCGTCAAACAACTGTCTGAATCTAGCCCACGTCATCTGCTCCTCATCGATGGAAGTCTTGGCTAGATTCCACCACACCTTGGCATCACCTCTCAGATGAAACCCTGCATATCTAACCTTCTCTCTCTCTGAAAGAACAAAGAGCCCCATTACACTCTCCACGGACTCTATCCACTCCTCAGCCACTGCTGGATCCCTGGATCCACTGAATTTCACTGACTGGTATGGCCCTGGCAGATGATAAATCGGATGAAGTCTACCAGAAGAACTAGGGCCAGCTGTATCGGTACTCATACTCTGACTGGAATCTGTATAACTCACTAGATACTGATGCCTCTCTCTAACTGACTGAGGCTGTGAGTGATACTGATACTGTCGTTGATACTGTGGCTGCGACTGATACTGAGACTGGGAATGTTGTCTCCTCGGAATTGATAACTCTCATGCTGAGGAGGAGTAACTCTGTCTGGCTCTGTGACATTACCCACTCCAACTTGCTGGAGGCTCTCTCTAACTACATCCCCAATCATCTCTCTCAACTGATCTGGTCTCATCGACACATGGGAGGTACTCTGAGATCGCCGCCTATCACTAACACTCATAGGGCGGACGGGGGAACTACTGTCTGTCTCATCTATAGGTCTAGGGATATACTCCTCTCTATCTATAGCATCACAACAAACTGGGGTTAGAAACACATAACACATCATAGCTAGAAATAAATACCTGACTGTGCTGTGAGGAGGGTCTGGAGGACGGCTGCGAAGGAGAGAAAAGCACCACACACTTACAACTTTGCTCTGATACCACCAATGTAGGACCCGCCACCACGAGTACCCCTGCTGCTGAATACTGAGAGGGTTTCTTATTAATAATCTGAAAATACGGGTACCCACGACAGGAATCCTACGAAAATAAACAAACTTCCTAGAACTATACAATTCTGCACATGCGGAAGCTGAAATATATACATCGGCTGAATTATACATATTGTTCTGTACAATGGGCCCATTAGCCTTTTTCATACATACATACTGTCTTTGTACATCTGGATACAAAAGTATTTACAAATTGACCACACAGGTCCAAAACTGAAAACTGTACAACTGCGATCGGGGTGTGTGTGCGTGCCCTCTCCGTCAGCCTCGTTCCACCCGCTCCTCGAACCCAGCACGAACCACCTGAAAAGGATGGAAGAAGGAGGGGGATGAGTGATAAAGATCACCCAGTAAGCGCTCCTTACTTCCCTCAATACCCAAGCAAGCACAAACAATCATATAAATCAAACATACTTGGGCCTCGGCCCTAATCATACATCTATGCATTTGTTGGAATCTGGAAACTGTTATCTAAATTTCATTCTCATTATATACTGATATCATTATTATTCATTTCATGATGTGTATGTCATGTCATGCTAACTGAATATACAGGATACATGCATCTGAATACCTCTCTGTACCCTCGGGTACCTGCTATGTTGATCAGACTGGTGAACACAGGGATTCGGCTTCCTGGCCATGTGGGTTAAACAGTCTAGCTACTGGCTAGAAAGCTGAATCTGAAA
>JAJEJH010000019.1:1050586-1117670 GCA_026122585.1 Anacardium occidentale
GTTGAATCCCACGGATGCCCCCTCGTGTTCCACCTATACTCTTACCCGTACATCGGGTTCTGAATACTGATTTCTGTTGAATTCGGATCCTCTGATCCTTTCTGAAACTACATGTCATGTCATGATATGCACATGCAGTTTATTATCTGAATACAGGCTCATCTGATGCTTATCTAAAGCAATTTAACGATTTATCTGAATTCCCATGCTTAATTAATCAATAATTAATCATTTTTCTGAAAATCTGCTGATGCACGGGCGTGCGTCGAAGTGCACGGGCGTGAGCCAGGACGTACGGGGTCGTGCGCTGGTCGTGCGCCTGACCGTGCACGCTACTGGAATTTCCTGGAAAACATTCACTGAAAGGCATGCACGGGCGTGCGTATGCGGACACATGGGCGTGCATATGCATTTTCTGGCCGTGCATGGGGCGTGCACATGGGCGTGCATCTGGAAAAACAAAGACTCACGGTCATGCCATGCAGGTGCACAGTCGTGCGTCTGGTTCTTTAACAAAGCACCGCCTAGAAAACTTGCACAATTCCACAACCAAACCGCAATCAATTGCAATTCTACTTCAAACACATATTCTCAACACATCCATAACCACATATGAAGCATCAAATCTCACATGCATCGATCATCCAGCATTTCACCATGGAAACTTCTTCTTTCTCTCTCTAAAGCCATACACACACACATGCATAATCCAAGGATGAAAATCCATCAACCAAATCAACATGCAATGGCATAAGAGCATTTCCAGCGCTCATCAACATATAAAGAACTCATCCATGGCATCACAATTCATCAAACAAGCTGGGAAAATGCGAGAATAAGTGAAGAACACTTACCTCTTGCCATGCTCCGAATGCTTCACAAATCACTAATCCCTTTGCTCTCTAACCGGATTGGGAGCTATTAGCTGCTGAATTTCCTCTCTAGGAACGGGAGGAACTGAAAAAGAAGAGAGAATTCTGGCTGAAATGTAAACGGGTGAGAAAAGAAATGAAAATTCTCTCGGCTCCACTTATATACTAGGCCACGTACGGTCGTGCACCAATGATGCACGGGCGTGCACAAGGGAAAATGAACTTAATTCATTTCCCGCCCACTCGCCTAATCGAATCCTTCCGAAAGGATTCCAATGAAAGCCTCACGGCTCCGAAAACTTACCAACTCACCCCTGAACTTATCTAGACTCCCAATCTCTCTCTAAATTTGATTTCTAACCCCGAAACTCTTCCCCTAAGGGCTTTCTAACCTGGGATGCTACACAATGTAGGACCCGTCGCCACGAGTACCCCTGCTACTGAATAGAATGGGGAGCTTTTTATTAATAAACCGAAAACTCGGGTACCCGCAACGAGAATCCTACGAAAATAAATAAACCTCCTTAAATCTGTTATACATTCAGAGTACAAATGCGGAAGCTGAAACTGGAATACATCAACTGAAATATACAATATCTGTTCTGTACAATGGGCCCAATGGCCTATATCATATATATATAAACACTGTTTCTGTACACCTGGATACATCAACATTTACAAACTGACCACACAGGTCCAAAACTGTAAACTGTACAAACTCAAAACTGAGATCGCGGTGTGGGCCCTCTCCTGTCAGCCTCAATCCACCTGCTCCTCGGAACCAGTACGAACACCTGAAAAGGATGGAAGAAGGAGAGGGATGAGTGATAAAGATCACCCAGTAAGCGCTCCTGACTTCCCTCAAAACCCAAGCAAGCACACACACAAATAGTCAAACATACCTGGCCTCGGCCCTATTCATACATCTATGCGCTTGCTGGAATCTAAAACTGTTATCTGAATATTTGATTCTCATTATATGCTGATTTCATTATTATTCATGTCATGATGTGTATGTCATGCCATGCTACTGAAATATCTCATGGATGCATGCATCTGAATACCTCTCTGTACTCGAAGGTACCTACTGTACTGATCAGACTGGTGAACACAGGGATTCGACATCCTGGCCATGTGGGCTAAACAGTCTAGCTACTGGCTAGAAAGCTGAATCTGAATACTATTGACCGATCTGATTGGTGTTAGATGGTTAAATCTGAAATGCTGTTGATCATTCTGACTAGTGTCAGAAAGCTGAATCTGAATACTATTGAATATTCTGACTGGTGTCAGAAAGCTGAATCCCACAGATGGCCCCTCGTGTTCAACCTATACTCTTACCCGTACATCAGGTTCTGAATACTACTGAATTCAGATCCCTTGATCCTTTCTCATGCTGCATGTCATGCTATGCTATGCAAATGTAGCCTCATTATCTGAATTCATGCTTTTCTGATGCTTATCTGAAGCATTTATGCCATTATTCTGAATTCTCATGCTTAATTAAATCAATTTCATGCTTTAATTAAATAAATTCTGAAAACTGCTACTGCACGGGCGTGTGAGCAAGGGCACACCGGCGTGCATGCCTCACACATGGGCGTGCATAGCTAAGGCACACAGGTGTGTGCCTGGATGCACGGGATCGTACGGCGGTCGTGCGTCTGGTCGTGCAAGCTATTGGAATTTCTGAAAATTTTCACTGAAACCTTGCACACGGGCATGTGTCTGCAGACACACGGGCGTGTGTCTGCATTTTCTGCCCGTGCACACAGCGTGCACACGGGCGTGTGTTTTGGAGAACAAAGGCACACGGCCGTGCGTCTTGTTCTTCAACAAGAGCACCGCCTGGAAAATGCACAAATTCTCAACCATTTCACATTCATTTACCAATTCACTTCAAATACACATTCCCAGCATTCCAAATTACACAATTAAAGCATCAAATGCAACATGCACTCATGCATCAAGATTTCACCATGAAAGCAACCATTTTCTCTCTCTAAACATGATCAACCAACATGCATGGATCAAGGATGGCCAAAATTAACATTTCATGCAACAACCATCATCATATAACATGCATAAAGTTCATCCAAGCATCACAACTCATCACACGTGTTGGGAAAATGCGAGGGGAAGTAAACGAACACTTACCTCGCGCCATTGCCTCTGAAAACTATTCTTTCGAACTAATCTCTTGGCTCTCTAGCTTGATCAGGAGCAACCGCTGGCTGGATTTCCTCTCTAAGGTTGGGAGGAACTGAAATAAAAGAGAGAAATGCTGAAAATGCAAAGTGGGTGAGAAAAATGGCTAATTACTCACGGCTCACTATTTATACTAGCCACTTGCACGGCCGTGCACAAGGGAAAATGAGTATTACTCATTTTTCGCTTACTCGCTTGATCGAATCCTTCCGAAAGGATCCACACGAGGCCACACAGGCTCTGAAAACTTACTAACTCACCTCTGAACTTTACTAGGCTCCCAATCTCTCTCTGAATCTCGTTTCTAACCCCGAAACTCTTCCCCTAAGGGCTTTTCTACCCTGGGATGCTACATACAATTTTCAAAATTCCTAGATATATTTAAAGAGTTACGTATTAACATCCCTTTTGCAAAAGCCCTATTTTAAATGTTGAACTATGCAAAGTTTTTAAAAGAGATCTTGTCAAATGAGAGGAAACTAAAGGAGCATGAAACAAAGTAGCTCATATAGGAATGTTCAACCATACTATAAAATAAATTATCTCTAAAGCTTAAATGTAGGACCCGCCGCCACGAGTACCTCTGCTGTTGAGAACTGAATGGATCTTTTATTAATCATCTGAAAATACAGGTACCCGCGATGGGAATCCTACGAAAATAAATAAACTTCTTGAACTATACAATTCTGCACATGCGGAAGCTGAAATATATATATACATCGACTGAATTATACATATTGTTCTGTACAATGGGCCCGCTGGCCTTTTTCATACATACATATTGTCTTTGTACATCTGGATACATTTGAAAACATACAAAAGGTACATGTGACCACACAGGTCCAAAACTGATATACAACCGAGATCGGGGTGTGTGTACGTGCCCTCTCCGTCAGCCTCGATCCACCCACTCCTCGAACCCAACACGAACCACCTGAAAAGGATGGAAGAAGGAGGGGGATGAGTGATAAAGATCACCCAGTAAGCGCTCCTTACTTCCCCCAATACCCAAGCAAGCACAAACAATCATATAATTCAAACATACCTAGGCCTCGGCCCTAATCATACATCTATGCACTTGCTGGAATCTGGAAACTGGATACTGAATATCTGATTCATTATTATTTACTGATATCATATTTATTCATGTCATGATATGTATGTCATGCCATGCTAACTGAAAATACTGGATGCATGCATCTGAATACCTCTCTGTACCCTCGGGTACCTGCTGTGCTGATCAGACTGGTGAACACAGGGATTCGGCATCCTGGCCATGTGGGTTAAACAGTCTAGCTACTGGCTAGAAAGCTGAATCTAAAAACCACTACCCAATCTGACTGGTGCCAGATGGTAATATCTGAATACTACTGAATCCTCTGACTGGTGTCAGGAACTGAATCTGAAATACTGCTGAGCGTTCTGACTGGTGTCAGAAGGCTGAATCCCACGGATGCCCCCTCGTGTTCCACCTATACTCTTACCCGTACGTCGGGTTCTGAATACTACTGAATTCAGATCTCCTGATCCTCTCTGAAACTACATGTCATGTCATGATATGCACATATAGTTTATTATCTAAATACCGTCCCATCTGATGCTTATCTGAAGCAATTTAACCATTTATCTGAATTCTCATGCTTAATTAATCAATAATTAATCATTTTTCTGAAAATCTGTTGATGCACGGGCGTGCATCAAAGGTGCACGGGCGTGAGCCAGGACGCAAGGGGCCGTGCGCTGGTCGTGCGCCTGGTCGTGCGCCTGGTCGTGCAAGCTACTGTAATTTCTGGAAAACATTCATTTATAGTGCATGCACGGGCGTGCGTATGTAGACACACGGGCGTGCATGTGCATTATCTGGCCGTGCATGGGGCGTGCACACGGGCGTGCATCTGGAAAAACAAAGACTCACGGTCGTGCCATGCAGGTGCACGGTCGTGCGTCTGGTTCTTCAAAAAAGCACCGCTTCTAAATCGCACCATTCCACAACCAAACCACAATCAATTGCAACAACACCTCAAATATGCATTTCCAGCACTTCACACAACACAATTCAAGCATCATATCTCACATGCATCAAGCCACATGAAATCTACCATGGGAGCTTTAGCTTTCTCACACTAAAACACAATCCATCAACATGCAAGGATTCAAGGATGGAAATTCATCATCCAATTCATCATACAACATCATATAATCATCATAGAGCATATTTAACATTCATCCATGGCAATCAAGCTCACAAACATGCTGGGAAATGCGAGAAGAAGTGAAGAACACTTACCTCTTGCCATGCTTCTGAAACAAGCTTCCAAACACTAATCTCTTGGCTCTCTAACCGGATTGGGAGGTATTGGCTGCTGAATTTCCTCTCTAGGAACGGGAGGAACTGAAAAAGAAGAGAGAATTTTGGTTGAAATGCAAACAGGTGAGAAAAGAAATGAAATTTCTCTCGGCTCCACTTATATACTATGCCACGTACGGTAGTGCATCAATGATGCACGGGCGTGCACAAGGGAAAATGAACTTAATTCATTTTTCACGCATTCGTACGATCTGATCCTTCCGAAAGGATTCGTACGAAGGCCACATAACTCCGAAAACTTACCAACTCACCCCTGAACTTTGCTAGACTCCTAATTTCTCACTGAATCTCATTTCTAACCCCAAAACTCTTACCGAAAAGGCTTTCAGAATCTAGGATGCTACATTTCCTCCCCCTTATAAAAATTCTGACCCCAGAATTTACCTGAATAACTCTGGGAACCTATCCCTGATCTCAGACTCTACCTCCCAAGTGGCTTCCTCCACTCTCTGACTACGCCATAAGACCTTCACAAGAGGAATCTGCTTGTTCTGGAGAACCTTGACTTTATAGTCCATAATCTGTACTGGCAGCTCCTGATAGCTCAAATCATCAGCCAACTCTACCTCTGAAAACTGAAGCACGTGAGATGGATCTCCCACATACTTCCTCAACTGAGACACATGGAACACATTATGAATCCTGTCCATGCTAGCTGGTAAAGCCAATCTGTAGGCAACTGTCCCCACTCTCTCAAGTATCTCATAGGGACCAATAAATCTAGGGGCCAACTTTCCCTTCCTGCCAAACCTGAGAACTTACCTGTACGGAGCAACTCTCAGAAATACTCTGTCGCCCACTGAAAACTCAATCTCTCTGCGTCTCAGGTCTGCATAACTCTTCTGTCGATCCTGGGCCTGTCTCATCCTCTGCCTGATGATCCTGATCTACTCAATTATCCCCTGTACTATCTCTGGGCCCACAACTATCTCCAGAGAATCTCTCTCTCCAATCTCATCCAAATTAAGAGGGGATCTACACCTCCGACCGTACAATGCCTCAAATGGAGCCATCTGAATCGTCGCCTGATAACTGTTATTATACGTAAACTCCATTAGAGGAATCAACTCTACCCAATCGGTCTGGAAGTCCATACAACAAGCTCTGAGCATATCCTCCAGAATCTTATTCACCCTCTCAGTCTGGCCATCTGTTTGAGGATGATAAGCCGAACTAAACTGTAATCTAGTCCCCAAGGCTCTCTGTAATGACCTTCAGAAAGATGACAAGAATCTGGAGTCTTTGTCTGACACTATAGTCCTGGGAACACCGTGAAGTCTGACCACCTTTCTGATGTACAGTCTCCCCAACTGATCTGTGGACATACCCTGTCTGACTGGCAGGAAATGAGCTGACTTGCTAAGTCTGTCCACTATCACCCAAATGCCATCAAATCCTCTCCGAACTCTGGGAAGACCCAAAATGAAATCCATAGAAATATCTTCCCACTTCCACTCAGGAATACTCAAGGGATGAAGTAAACCTGAGGGTCTCTGATGCTCTATCTTAATCTGCTGACATACCAGACATCTGGAAACAAAGTCTGCTATGTCCTTCTTCATGCCTGACCACCAGAAACTCTTCTTGAGATCCTGATACATCTTTGTTCTGCCTGGGTATGCTGAATACACCGTACTGTGCACCTCTGACAAAATCGTCTGTCTCAGATCTGAACTCTGTGGCACACAAACTCTGTCTCTAAATCTCAAGATCCCATCTCTGAACTCAAAGTCTGGCACTGGTCTCTCTGACATCCTCTGAAGCATACTCTGAGTCCACTCATCTGACCTTTGACACTCTCTGATCTCATCATACAGAGAAGATCTGATCTGTAATCTGGAGAATCCCGCAGTCACGATCTCAATCTGCTCTCTGGCAATCTCATGCTGCAGCTCTCTCTGAACTGAAAGGCTGGATAAGGATACTCGCCTGCTCAAAGCATCAGCCACTACATTGGCTCTCCCTAGGTGATATCTAATGTCAACATTATAGTCCTTCACCAACTCAAGCCATCTCCTCTGTCTCATATTGAGCTCTCTCTGGGTGAAGAAATATTTCAGACTCTGATGATCTGAATATATACTGTACTTGACCCCATAAAGATAGTGTCTCCAAATCTTCAAAGCAAATACGACTGCAGCTAACTCCAAATCATGGGTAGGGTATCTCAACTCATGATCACGCAATTGCCTGGAGGCATAGGCGATGACCCTACCACTCTGCATCAATACTGCCCCAATCCCCTGATGGGATACATCGGTATAAATATCAAACTCTACTCCCTCCTGAGGTAGTGCCAAAACTGGAGCACTAGTTAATCTCTGCTTAAGCTCCTGGAATCGTGTCTCACAATCATCTGTCCACACAAATGGAACCTCTTTCCTAGTCAAGGCCGTGAGAGGCCTCACTAGGCTAGAGAATCCCTCAATGAATCTCCTGTAGTAACCTGCCAACCCAAGGAAACTCCTGATCTCCTTTACTGTCTTCGGCCTCGGCCAACTCAATATAGCCTCTACTTTACTGGGGTCCATTGAAATACCGTCTGCTGTCACTACATGTCCTAGAAATGCTATTCTGTCAAGCCAGAACTCACACTTGGAGAACTTGGCATACAGTTGTCTATCTTGCAACCTCTGAAGTACATATCTGAGATGCTCTGCATGCTCCACTACACTCCTGGAATACACCAGAATGTCATCAATGAAAACCACCACGAACCAGTCTAAGCAATCATGAAACACCCGGTTCATCAGATCCATAAAGATCACTGGGGCATTAGTCAACCCAAACGGCATGACCACGAACTCATAATGCCCATATCTGGTCCTGAAAGCTGTCTTGGGAACATCTCTGTCTACCACTCTGACCTGATAATACCCAAATCTCAAATCAATCTTTAAAACTACCGCTGCACCTCTCAACTGATCGAACAAGTCATCAATCCTGGGCAGGGGATACTTGTTCTTCACTGTTACTCTGTTCAGCTCCCTGTAGTCGATACACATCCTCATCGACCCATCTTTCTTCTTAACAAACAAAATCGGAGCTCCTCAAGGTGAACAACTGGGCCTGATGAATCTCTTATCAGTTAACTCCTGAAGCTGCTTCTTCAACTCCTGAAGCTCAGCTGGAGCCATCCAGTACGGAGCCTTAGAAATTGGAGCCGTACCAGGAAGAAGCTCAACACTAAACTCTAACTCTCTGTCTGGAGGTAATCCTAGCAACTCATCTGGAAATGCCCTGACAACTGGCACCTCCTCGATACTCAGACCCACAGAGCTGCTGCACACAACATTGGCCAAGTATCCGACACAACCCTGTCTCAATAATCTGTTCGCCTAAACATTGAAGATAATCAGACTGTCAACTCTGCCCTCACCAAACACAAACTGATCAGGGCCTATGTGGAATCTCACCTTCTTCCTTCCATAACCTATCTCAGCTCCATATCTCCCCAAGAAATCCATACCCAATATCATATCAAAATCTGCTAACTCCAGCAAAATTAAATCAATCATCATCTGTCTACCCATAACCTCTATCTCCTGATCTAGGAGAACTCTGTCACTCACCACAAATCCCCCATCTGACATCTCTACCTGGATACTCCTACTGGCCACACTAGGGTCAACCCCTAATCTCTCCACTACACTCCATGATACAAAATTGTGTGTGGCTCCACAATCAACAAGCACAAATAAAGGAGTACCAAAATAAAGTAACTGACCAGTAACTGCATGGGGAATGGCCTCTGTCTGCTCCTGGCAGACTGCATAAACTCTGGCTCTGCCTCCGCCAACTCCGGAAGGACCGGCACCTCCCTCCGGTGCTCTATCACCAACTCGGGGAACATCTGCTCCACCTCTCTCTGTTCTAGCTCCGCCTCTGGGTGGACCACCTCGGCCTCTGAACTGACCAGCTCCACCTCTACTTGGTCTAGCACCAGCTCCAAGTCTGGCTGGACACACGGCCATCATATGCCCTGGCTGATGGCACCAGTAACATACTATCTGACCTGCCATACACTCCCCTAGATGACGCTTGCCACATCTGGTACACTGTGATGGCTGGGGTGTAACTCTCTGCCTCTGACTCTGGAAACCTCAGGCAGATCTCCTGGCTGACATCGGCCTCTTACCCTTGTCTCTGTCATCTGTCCTCTGCTCTCTCTCAGGTGCTCTGATCATAACACCCATCTTTTGTAAACTGGCCTCGGATCTGAGCGCTCTCCCCAATGCATCACTAAATCGCTGGGGAGGATCTGCTCCTGTCATAACATCCTTATAAATCGCAGGATGTAGCCCATGAATGAATTTCTGTACTCGGCCCATCTCCGTCCCTGCCAAACTCGGGACAAACCTCGCTAATGCATTAAACCTCGTGGCGTATTCCTTGACTGAACTCGACCCCTAAGCCAAATCGATAAACTCCTAGGCCTTAGCATACACCACCTCCATGCTCCTGTACTCGGCGTCAAACAACTGTCTGAATCTAGCCCACGTCATCTGCTCCTCATCGATGGAAGTCTTGGCTAGACTCCACCACACCTTGGCATCACTTCTCAGATGAAACCCTACATATCTAACTTTCTCTCTCTTTGAAAGAACAAAGAGCCCCATCACACTCTCCACGGACTCTATCCACTCTTCAGCCACTGTTGGATCCCTGGACCCACTGAATTTCACTGGCTGATACGACCCTAGCAGATGATATATCAGATGAAGTCTACCTGAAGAACTAGGGCCAGCTGTATCTGTACTCATACTCTGATTGGAATCTGCATAACTCGTTGGATACTGATGTCTCTCTCTAACTGACTGAGCCTGAGACTGATACTGATACTGTCGCTGATACTGTGGCTGCGACTGATGATGAGACTGGGAATGTCTTCTCCTCGGAATCTGATGACTCTCATACTGAGGAGGAGTTACTCTGTCTGGCTCTGTAACATTACCCACTCCAGCTTGCTGGAGGCTCTCTCTAACTACATCCCCAATCATCTCTCTCAACTGATCTGGTCTCATCGACACATGGGAGGCACTCTGAGATCGTCGCCTATCACTAACACTCATAGGATGGGCGGGTGAACTACTGTCTGTCTCATCTAGACATCTAGGGATATACTCCTCTCTATCTATAGCATCACAACAAACTGGGGTTAGAATCACATATCACAATCAAAGCTGGAAAATAAATACCTGACTGTGTTGTGAGGAGGGTCTGGACGACGGTTGCAAAGGAGAGAAAAAGCACCACACACTTACAACTTTTGCTCTGATACCACCAATGTAGGACCCGCCACCACGAGTACCCCTGCTGCTGAGAACTGAATGAATCTTTTATTAATCATCTGAAAATACAGGTACCCGCAACAGGAATCCTACGAAAATAAATAAACTTCTTGAACTATACAATTCTGCACATGCAGAAGCTTAAATATATATATACATCGACTAAATTATACATATTGTTCTGTACAATGGGCCCGCTGGCCATTTTCATACATACATACTGTCTTTATACATCTGGATACATCTGAAAACATATAAAAGGTACATGTGACCACACAGGTCCAAAACTGATATACAACTGAGATCGGGGTGTGTGTACGTGCCCTCTCCGTCAGCCTCGATCCACCCGCTCCTCGAACCCAGCACGAACCACTTGAAAAAGGTGGAAGAAGGAGGGGGATGAGTGATAAAGATCACCCAGTAAGCGCTCCTTACTTCCCCCAATACCCAAGCAAGCACAAACAATCATATAATTCAAACATACCTGGGCCTCGGCCCTAATCATACATCTATGCGCTTACTGGAATCTAGAAACTGGATACTGAATATCTGATTCACTATTATTTACTGATATCATATTTATTCATGTCATAATGTGTATGTCAGGCCATGCTAACTGAAAATACTGGATGCATGCATCTGAATACCTCTCTGTACCCTCGGGTACCTGTTGTGCTGATCAAACTGGTGAACACAGGGATTCGACATCCTGGCCATGTGGGTTAAACAATCTAGCTACTGGCTAGAAAGCTGAATCTGAAAACCATTGCCCAATCTGACTAGTGCCAGATGGTAATATCTGAATACTACTGAATCCTCTGACTGGTGTCAGGAACTGAATCTGAAATACTGCTGAGCGTTCTGACTAGTGTCAGAAGGTTGAATCCCACGGATGCCCCCTCGTGTTCCACCTATACTCTTACTCGTACGTCGGGTTCTCAATACTACTGAATTCGGATCCCCTGATCCTCTCTGAAACTACATGTCATGTCATGTCATGATATGCACATGCAGTTTATTATCTAAATACCGTCCCATCTAATGCTTATCTGAAGTAATTTAACCATTTATCTGAATTCTTATGCTTAATTAATCAATAATTAATCATTTTTCTGAAAATCTACTGATGCACAGGCGTGCATCAAAGGTGCACGGGCGTGAGCCAGGACGCACGGGGTCGTACGCTGGTCGTGTACCTGGTCGTGCAAGCTACTATAATTTCTGGAAAACATTCATTTATAGCGCATGCACGGGCGTGCGTATGCAGACACACGGGCGTGTATGTGTATTATCTGGCCGTGCATGGGGCGTGCACACAGGCGTGCATCTGGAAAAACAAAGACTCACGGTCGTGCCATGCAGGTGCACGGTCGTGCGTCTAGTTCTTCAACAAAGCACCGCTTCTAAATCATACCATTCCACAACGAAACCACAATCAATTGCAACAACACCTCAAATATGCATTTCCAGCACTTCACACAACACAATTCAAGCATCATATCTCACATGCATCAAGCCACATGAAATCTACCATGGGAGCTTTAGCTTTCTCACACTAAAACACAATCCATCAACATGCAAGGATTCAAGGATGGAAATTCATCATCCAATTCATCATGCAACATCATATAATCATCATAGAGCATATTTAACATTCATCCATGGCAATCAAGCTCACAAACATGCTGGGAAATGCGAGAAGAAGTGAAGAACACTTACCTCTTGCCATGCTTCTGAAACAAGCTTCCAAACACTAATCTCTTGGCTCTCTAACCAGATTGGGAGGTATTGGCTGCTGAATTTACTCTCTAGAAACGGGAGGAATTGAAAAAGAAGAGAGAATTCTGGCTGAAATGTAAACGGGTGAGAAAAGAAATGAAATTTCTCTCGGCTCCACTTATATACTATGCCACGCACGGTCGTGCATCAATGATGCATGGGCGTGCACAAGGGAAAATGAACTTAATTCATTTCCCACGCATTCGTACGATCGGATCCTTCCGAAAGGATTCGTACGAAGGCCACACAACTCTGAAAACTTACCAACTCACCCTTGAACTTTGCTAGACTCTCAATTTCTCACTGAATCTCATTTCTAACCCTAAAACTCTAACCGAAAAGGCTTTCAGAATCTAGGATGCTACATTAAATATCCAAAAAAAAATTTGTATTCCTTACGTTATAGGCTCAATCTCATTTTCAAATGTGTTATGTGATCCAAAGGCTAGTATAAATCAAATGCCTTTATCAATTTTCAGGAGATTAGGACTAAGACAGCCATAACCTACCATAGTATTTTTTTAATTAATTGATAGATCTATAAAATATCCTAGAGGTATTATGGAAGATATATTAGTAAAGGTTAATAAATTTATATTCTTTATACACTTCCTCGTATTAAATATGGGAAAAGTCATTGATATGCCCTTGATTTTTAGACAACCTTTTTAGCCACAGGAAAGGTTATAATTGATGTGAAATTAGGGAAATTAATCCTTAGGGTTGGTGATGAACAAGTGACATTTAATGTTTTTAAGGTTATGAGACACTTTATGGATGATCATACTAGCTATAGTATTGATGCTATTGATCTATTTTCTTCTAAGTATTTTTAGGATAATAAGTTAGAAGATCCTTGGAGACCTGCATTATTGATTCAAAATATAATGAACAAGAGAAAAGGGAGCATGAAAGAGACAATGCACTTAACGACTAACCCATCATATAAGAAAAACATATAGTTAAGATTTGATACATTAGATAGATCATCTATCACTCCAACTAAGCCATCAATTGAAGAGCCACCTACCTTTAATCTTAAAACTTTACCTTCTCAACGAAAATATGCATTTTTAGAAGGTTCTTTGTACTTACCTATAATTATTTCATCATTGTTGATAGGTCTCATAGAAGAAAATTTTCTCAAGGTGTTAAAAGAGCAAAAAAAAGGCCTTTGGGTGGATAATAATTGATTTTCAAGGTATTAGCCTTTCAATTTGCATGCATAAAATACTTATGGAGGAGAACTATAAGCCAACAATTCAACCTCAAAGTAGACTCAACCCAATAATACAAACAGTCATCAAGAAAGGGGTGATAATAGTACTTGATGCAGGTATTATGTACCCAATCTTGGATAGCTTATAGGTAAATCTAGTACAAGTGGTACCAAAAAAAGATAGGATTAATGTTGTTAAAAAGCAAAAATAATGAATTAATCTCAATTATGACAATCAAAGGTTAGAAAATGTGCATAGACTATAGAAATTTAAATGATTTCACTAGGAAAGACCACTTCCCTTTACCTTTCATTGATCAAATGCTTGAGAGACTTACAAGCCATGAATTTATTACTTCCAAGATAGATATTTCATAGATGACCAACCAGCTATAGCTCTTGAGGACCAAGAAAATACTACATTTACATGTCCTTTTAACATGGTTGCATTTAAGAGAATGTCTTTTAGTTTATGCAATACACCTACTACTTTTCAAAGATGCATGATGGTCTTCCATGACATATATAAAGTTTTTCAAAAGTTTTCATGGATGATTTTTCTATTTTTGGTTCCTTATTTGATATGTGTTTAAAACACCTTGATTTGGTCTTGAAAAGATATGAGAAAACTAACCTTGTATTAAATTAGGAAAGGTGTCATTTTATGATATAGGAAAGGATAATCCTTGGTCACAAGATCCCAAATGAGGGAATAAAAGTCATTAGAGCAAAGGTAAAAGTCATTGAAAAATTACCTTCACTCACATCAGTAAAAGTTATAAGGAGTTTTTTTAAACATGCCAAATTTTATAAAAGATTCATCAAAAACTTTTTAAAGATTATAAAAACCCTATCTAATCTTTTACTTAAAGATACATCTTTTAACTTTGATGACAATTGTTTGCATGCTTTTCAAGAATTAAAGGAAATGTTAGTCACATCACCGATTAAGGTGGCACTTAATTAGAGTCTCCTATTCACACTCATATGTAATGCTAGTGACATAGTCATAGGTGTTGTCCTATGACTATGCTAGTCGAACCTTAAATAAAAGGCTAAATGACTAATATCCACCTAAGGTTTCCTTAAATGACAAAGTCTCACCTATAAAGTTTTAAAAAGTCAAGTACCAACCCTCATTCTTTGAAAAGACTAAAATACCCTCTATAAAAAATAAATAACATTAATATTAATATAGAATTTAATATAAATAATATTAAAATAAAATTTAATATTAAATAATATTAAAAAATTAATAAAAATAATAAAAAATTAAAAACTAAAATAAAAATTTTAAAAAGTAGTCACCACCATCGACAATGTCGCCAATGGCAATGATTGTCGTTAACATAACCAAGTAGTTAGAAATGAGCACCTGATTTCATTAGTGACTAGATCTAGCCACCAAAAATCTAAGTAAGATGGCCAGATGTGATTGTCTCTGCTATCAGAGAAGGTTAAAAATGGTTGAAATGTTTGAAACTAACTATTTTTAACCATTTTAGATGGTGGAGGCAATCATATCTGACCATCTCTACCAAATCTTTGGCGATCAGATTCAATCGCTAATGAAACCAAATGGTCATGGCCATTTGGTTAGGTTAATAATGACCACCACCGTTGGTAACGCTGCTAGTAGTAGTGACTGTTATTTTAAATTTTTATTTTATTTTTCAAATTTTTATTAATTTTTACTAATTTATTAATTTTTTAATATTATTTTAAATTACTTTATATTTTAATTATTTTTACAAAATTTATTTTTTTATTTTTATTGAAAAAGATGAAAATAACCCTCTAACTTTAGTCAACGGATGAGTAATTGGCTTTTAAAACTTCATAGGTGAGACTTTATCATTTAAGGAAACCTTGGGTAGGCATATGCTATTTGGCCTAAACAAAACCTAACAAAATTATGCTACCTCAAAAATGGAACTTCTAGTAATAATATTTGCTTTTAACAAGTTTCATTCATACCTTGTCTTAACCAATGTGATAATATACATAGACTTCTCCACCTTTAAATACATTTTTGCTAAGAAAGATGTTAAACCTAGGTGGATAGGATGAAGCTTATTGTTGCAAGAATTTGACCTAGAAATTAGGAACGAGAAATAGGAAAAGAATGTCATGGCAAACCATTTATCCCAAATAAAAGTCCCTGGCCTAAAATCCATAGTTAAGGCACTAATAAGAGAGGAATTCCTAGATGAACAACTATATGTTATCTTTAGTAGGCCACTCTCATGGTATGCAAAGATCATGAATTACTGGTGACAAGTATTCTTCCCCCTGATCTAAATTCTAATCAAAAGAAGAAATTTTTATCTAATGCTAAACATTATTTGAGGGAATAACCATATATTTTTTTTAAAGTATGCATAGATCAAATCATAAGAAGATATGTGCCCAAGGAAGAGATGGCTATAATTTTACATTACTACCATGATAGAGAGATAGGTAGCCATATTAGACCAATCAAGATGACCTCAAAGGTATTATAATCTAATTTTTAATGGTCTTCTTTATTTAAAGATGCATATACCTATATAACATCTTGCGATAGATGTCAATGAATGCAGAATATAAATAGGAAATATGAAATGCCTATGAACAATGTATTAGAATATGGCTATTTGATGCTTGAGGCATAGATTTTATAGGACTATTTCCTAGTTCATACTCTAATAGATACATAGTGGTGGTTATAAACTATATGTCTAGGTGAGTATTTTGAATAAATGATGCTAGAGTTATGGACAAATTCTTTAAATAAGTATATATTCACAAGATTTTGCAACTGTAGGGCTATTATAAGTGATGGTGGCAAACACTTTTGTAATAAGCAATTCAAAAACCTATTAACCTAATATGAAGTTAGGTATAAGGTTGTCACCCTTTATCACCCATGGACTAATGGCCAAGTCGATGTTTCAAATAGGGATTTAAAACAAATCTTAGAGAAAACTATGAATAACTCTAGGAAGTACTAGTCCTTAAAGCTTGATAATGCACTATAGGCTTATAGTCCTTCTATAGGTTAGTATTCGACAAAACATGTCATCTTTCAGTTGAGCTTGAATATTAAGCATTATAGGCTATTGAATTTATTAACTTTGATATGCAAGATATAGGTGCAAAAAGATTGTTATAGCTAAATGAAGCAGATTAATTCTAGCATCAAGCTTATAAGAATGCAAAGCTGTACAAAAAAAAAGTGAAAAAGTAGCACAATAGGCATATATTGAAAAGATAACTTATAAAGGGAGAAAAGGTGTTTCTTTACAACTTAAGGTTGAGACTCCTTTTAGGTAAGTTATGATCCAAATGGTCACAACCATTCATGGTAACAAAAGTATTCCAATTTGGTATAATTCAAATATATTATGAGAAAGGAACATTTATAATTAATAAGTTATGGTTAAAAGCATTATAAAGATAGCAGATGGAGCAATAGATAACTCTCCATCCTATTGAACGATCTGGCCTGAGAATTCCATCACAAAGTTAAACTATAGCCTCTAAACAAGCTTTCATTAGAAAGCAGCCTAATTTTGTATCTTGATAGTTCCATTTTTAAATTTTTATATTTGTGTTATATTGTTGTATAACTTTTCAAGGTATGTAAAATCCTAATATTTTTAACTTTGTGTCAAGGCCTAGGTCCTAGTTGGGGGTACAAAGGCATGAGAAAAGCACTTAATGTATTAGAGTCAAGAGCCAGGTGGTGTATTATAGTGCCCAAATACACAAAATCATGAATTTTCCAAAGCTTATTCACTAACATATGATTTGTAACTAGGTACATTTTCTTTTAATTTATTCATGAACTTTTTTTAAACAAATTTAAAAAAATGGGTAGCAATTACACAAGCTAGGCACAGTGCTATAGTGGTTTGACACGCATATGTATTAGCCATTATAACTTAACAAACTAAAGCCTACCCCTAACACCTTACTTAAACACATACCCGCACAATACTATTGATGTAATCATCCATTTAAACTCTAATAAATGCACCTATCTAAGTAGGTCACACTTTAGCTCAATACATACTTAACATTCTCCTCTCTAACACATATTCTGTTTTCTATGAACTAATACTCTAATATGTCACACCCAAACTGCCAATCACCATACAACCAATCAACACCATTCCTACTCAGTTATCACTCTAAACTCTTCATCTATAGCACTTTCACATATTTACTCCATTATAACCAAGTATATCCTTCTACTTTAAATTACTTCTTATTGGCATGAATATGTGCTCATAGTGTTACTTTATTCCATTTGGCCTTGTTGGAAGGAATTTGGATGCGTGAAGGTATACCAATTGGACCATATATGTCAACCCTAATGTTTCCATACTATGTCCTTGACAAATTGCCTCACCTAACATGTCTTCACTATACCCTAAAGGCTTGGCCTGGTGGTAAGGTTAAAGGTCATCCAAGGTAATGATCAGGAATCAAGCTATAGTGAAGCTAATAACTCTTGATTTATTTATTTTGTGATTGTGAGTCTAGGTGGTCAAAGGCTCCCAAGCTTAACTTGTCTAATCAACTAAAGTTAACTGACTGATATGGGTAGAGGTTCTAGGTCACCAAAAAAAAAAAAAACATGTATTCATTAAAGGTATTAAAACTGCACATTTAAAACTTTACTAAAGGTACTTGTATTATTTCTTTTACACTATTAAGGGTAATGCTTGATTTTTTCTAGACACATTGCAAATCATTTGACACTTAAAGGTATTTTGTGTTGCATGTACATAATTCTAACATGTTTGATCATCTTACACATTAACCAAATGCCTTGTGTTTGCCTTACACTCTATCAAAGGAAACTTAGTCTAAAAATAATATTTTTATGTGCTTGGAATCATACGTTAAGTATGCATTTTGTAGTGATGGGAATACATACATGTGCATATCTAATAGGAGATTAAATGAACTATGCATACTGACAACAACTAAATTGAAGTTTCCATGAACTACAAAATATATTTTGCTTGAAATTATGATCGAGTGTGGCTAACATATGTAGACATATGAATATAAAGAAGAGATATTGTCAAATTTTATTTTCTAATTTTCCACTAATGTTTAAACAACTTTTTTTGTGTTGTTTTGTTTTGTTTTTTGATTTAATGATGTTGTACACTATTTAGAATGTCTAACTCACAAGCCAACACTAAGAGGAAGCAACCCATCTCTAAGAAAAGAAGAAGAGCATAGGATGGTAAAGACATTAAACTGGTTCACAAAAAATTCACATTTAGGAAAGCCCAAAATCAGTTTGTAAAAGCAAGCCAATATAATTGAGCATTCATTAAGAAGAAAGGCTTTGATTTCCTAAGCGAAGATAGGTATCTAGGCATCACTAGTGTCATAGAAAAGTATGATTATTTTGTTTTACACAAGAGCCAGTGGGTGTCATTACCTTTATTGTCATGAAATTTTATGCCAACGTCGTGGATGTAGTCCATGATAAAGCCAAAGTTCATGGCAAAGTAGTCCCCTTCAATGCCCGTACCATCAATGAATACTATAAACTCAAGAATCACAACCATGTCAGCTGATAAAAATATGTAGAAAAGCTAAGATTAGATCAAATAATTTAGAAGCTTACTATCCTTAAGGCTCAATGGATAATCCAAGATAGAGTTGTCAAATATTTTAAAACACACTACCTCTAGTCTATGATCAAAATTTAGTAGTATTTTATCTATACCAGCCTTATGTTAACATTGCAATTAAATAAAATAGACAAAGAGAAGGTTACACTATTATGTTCCATTGTTGATCACATTCCAATCAATATTGGGGTCATTATAATTGAAATGATTAAACATACAATTAATAATGTTAATATGGTCCCTTTTTTTTTTCAAATCTTATTATAAGACTATGTGTAAATGCAATCATGACGTATGCAAATAATAAGTGACAACTTAAGGCTAGACCTATTATTAGGAAGCATCATGAACAAAATAGATGTGGTAAGACCACAAGAGACATCCTGTCATCCTCATCAGTACCTCTAGTCTCCTCGCAATCCTATGATGACCAATGCACTACAAGTGGAGGTGACAGCTTATCAGCATAACATTAAGGCACTCTACATAATGTAGTGCCTAATTTACAAAAAATTACAAATAGATCCAGCTTTAATCCCTCCATTTTATGATTCATGAAAATCGCATTCACAAGCATATCTAGTAGCATTAGATGAGAAAGAACAATAAGAAGATGGTAATGAAAATCTCTCATATGATTTTTACATTGTTTGTTATTTGTTTATTGTTAATTTACCAATTGCTTTTCTTTGTTACAGGACTAATTTTTTTTTTTTTTTAAGATTTTGATGCAGTTCATTTCTTTCATGTACTTTTATTTTATTTTACTCTGTATTACACTTTACTTGATGTATTAATACACTTGTTATATTGAGTATTATTTTAGATTAATGTTATGGATGATTTTTCAATTTTTATCTTTTGAATCATGATGCACAAGTGACAAAAGCACAACATCTTACAGACTCTTGACACAATCTAAGGAAGTCATTTTAACTTTCTTCTTTTTTAGATATTCTCTCATCCTCCATTAAAGACAATGTAGATGATAAGTTGGGGGTGAGGATAACCAAAGTTAAAACTAGGATCTTTATTGTTTAGGTTCATCGAGTAAAGGTGTGAATTATGATGTATATTATAATTTTTTTATGATAACCTGGGAATCCTTACCCATATTAGTTTATCAACCCTAACTAATTGGGTAGCTTAAACTTATAAGTCTATGATCACCTAGATTTGCAATTACAGACGAGGTAAATTAAATGTTATTAGCTTTACTGTAGCTTAAACATGGGCCACTATCTTAGATAACCTCTACCCTTACCTTTAGGCCAAACCCTTAGGGTCTATATATTATTTTTCTATAAGTCAATTTTTTTTATTGTTTCAACTTTAAAAAGTCAATGATTAAGTTTAATTAAGATGAATTTTAAGTACAAAGCAAGTCGACACTACCCTAGTTTGGAAATATTGAGAAACTAATCATTATAAAATTGAAACTCCTAGGTTTGAGGTAAGTAAGGTTTGGAATTTGACTTAAGAAATGTAATATTATGTGTTTGATGAGTACAAGTGCAAACTTTATAGTTTGTTTAATTTGACTAGAAAATTATCTGAAGCTAAGCTAAAAGTTATACACTACATAGGTAAGCAAGATCTTCAGGAAAGAAATAAAAGGCAATAAATAATCAAATACTCTAATGTTCTAATGTTCTAAGAGCATCGTAAGTTAGGGGTTGACATGTCCATAGTGAGTAGCCTCCACTCTAAACTACAACTTGGAATAAGAGTATGCAAAGCACTCTAAGTTTACAATTTATTGAGTAACCAGTTAATGGCACTATAAATGTTAGCATTCATGTAAAAAGGTGAGTTGTTGACATAAGAAAACATGTACAAAGCCTTTGAAAAAAAAAAGTAATGATAATAATATTGATTCAAGATCTTGGGAATGTAGGGAGTCGAGGTAGTGTCAATGAAAAATGTTAAGCAACAAATAATTGAGAAGTTAGAAAAAAAATTTGTTTTATGAGTCACTTGTATTTATGGGATAACATATGAATCATTTTCAAAGGTTAGGTTCTGGGTTAATGAATGAAAAGGATGTTGAGAGTCGATAAAGTAGTGGTGTAACACATTCAAAATAGCTTCAAGCCGGGGCAAAGTTGCTAAGTGAAGTGGTATTTTTTTTTGTTAAGATTTATTAGAGTTTTGTATTTGAGCTAAAACTTTAAATTCATTGCTATTTTATGCTTGGTTTTAATTTTTATGGTGTTTACGGATAACATCGCTAAGAACCCTCATAAGACTATAACTTATTCACTAGGACCACCTAGGGGTTTAAAAATTTATTACATATGCTAAATACAATTGTGACAACCTAAAGAAATGGTTTAATTAGTTTAAATAATTAGTTAGAGATTCGATTAATATTGTTAGCATTAGTTTTTATTTTTTTTTATCAGGTAAGTTTCTCACTTGTTTTGCTAGGGACTAGCAAATCGCTAGTTAGGGGTTGTGATAAGTGTTCAAGCAAACATACAAATTTATGGGTGTTTTCATGGTATTTTAGGTAGAATTTTATGATTTTGCTCCTTAATTCGACTAAATTTAGGATCATGAGGTATTTGTTGAGTTTTATAAGATTTTTGTGAATTTGATAGATATTTGTTGAAAAGCTAGAAAGAGGCTACCCTAGACAATGATTCATGGTTGATCTGAGGAGATGAGATGATAACTCAAAGGCTAATGGTTGAAACATGGTGCTATAATGCTATGCTGCAGCGTCAGTTACATATAATTTATAAAAAGTAATCATTGTAGCGCTAGGCCATAATGCATCCAATGAGGGAAAATAAAGCATGTAGTATAGAAGCTAGGCACTAAAACACTAGGTTGTAGTTCGTTAAGAAGAAAACATAGCACTACAGTGCTAGGTTGTAGTGTAGTTAGTAAAGGATAGAAGTATCACATGCATGGAAGTTTCCAAAGTAGCATGCTGTGGCATAACAATACAAAACAAGTTTTTATGTTTTTTGCCCTTTTTCCTAACCCTAGTATGCATAAATGTATGTATTAAACTTATTTGAAAGGCAGAGCCACCTTAAAGTTATTTTGAAGAGTTTTTTCTCATACTTTAGAAGTTTTTCTCATATTGTCTTTACATTACGTTCAATTGAATTTAGAGATCTATACTTTTGGAGATTTCAAGAAGATTGCAACAAAATTCAAGATCTCATGTCAGGTTTTATCTTTATACTTCATGTGTCCTTTCTTGAATTTGTGTGTTAATTATTTCAATATTGTAATAGCCTAGGGGTAGAAATGTCATTTAGGCTAAAGTGAGGGGTTCAAGAGAGAAATCTGAGATTTGAGGGGCATATGCCCGTGTGCCCAAGGCACACACCCGTGTGCCAGGAGAGAGATGAGATAAAAGTGAGATTTTCCAGTATTTTCCCGCATCTTTTCCTTCAGCTTTTCTCTTCTCTTTTTTCCAGTGAACCCTAGAGTAGAAACCGTCCAACCAACTGCCATTGTTCCGATGAGAGATCCAGGACCAGCTAGAGAGAGAGATCCGGACGCCATGGCAAGAGGTAAGTATTTCTTTACCTTTTCACTTAGGTTTTCAGCATGCTTTTCTGGTTTTCCAGCTTTCTGGACGTTTGTTGTATGTTGTGGATGTTTTCTAGCATGTTTTGATGATGATATGATGAGATGCATGATGATTCTTAAGATAAATATGTAATGTATGTTGTGTATATTGCTTGGGTATGCTTTGGATGAGAAATGCAAGAGATTTGATGAGCTAAATGAGAAATGCAAGAGTTGAGTATGTTTATTAGCATGTATATATGTTGTGTTGATGATTAATTGAAGATTGGTTGAGTTTTGGATGTGTTTGTGTGGGATTTTCTGGGTTTCCAGACGCATCTGTAGATTTTGAGTTGAGCACACGACCGTGCGCTCGAGGAGACACGCCCGTGTGGCCTCAAATCTGCATAGAGCACGACCTTGCTTTCTGCCCGTGTGCATATGAAAATCCACACACACACCCGTGTGCCCGAGGGGGACATGCCCGTGTGTCTAATCCCAAATGCGCATGCCCGTGTAGGCAAGACACGGGATGGTGTTGAGGCCACTACATGCCCATGCAGTATGATACACGCCCGTGTGCTCAGTCATGCACGCCCGTGTATTCGCACCACACGCCCGTGTGGTCAACCTTTTCCTTGATTTCTTGAGAAATTTCTAGAACATTGCACGCCCGTCAGTACGAGGAGCACACGGTCCCGTGTGCCTTGACACACGCCCGTGCACGCTAGCACACACGCCCGTGTGGCTTAAGAAAGAAAGAAAATAAGAATTAAAAGCATATTTAAATAAAGTTAAGCTATCCTAAGCTTCCCTAAGCGAAATCTAAGCATGCAAAACATAAGAATAACATGAGAAAATAATATATCATCCATGATTAAGAAACATTGAGCATGGCATGCCATACATGAGATGTTTTCAAAAAGGGATCTACGGATCCAAGAGATGTTTTAAAAGTATATATATACGATGTTTCGGACATTAGTTAGAGGTGGATACGAGGGGGCACCTGTGAGTTCGCACGCCCGCTAGAGAGGGAAACCATGGTTCGCTAGAGAGAACATGGTCGTGCACGAGTAGTTTTCTTTTAGGTTTGAACTCATACGGCCAAGGTGCCGAATCCCTGTGTTTATCAGACTGGCCAGCATAGCAGAGTTATTTTCTAGATACAGTACTTTTGATACTGTTTTCATATATACTATATGTATACATATGTGAGAATCTTCAGATCAAAGATTTTATGAGAAAGAGTTTTCAAAAAGAGTATGTTTTCAGAAAATCAGCCCGAGGGGCAAAGATTTATTACATATGAGATTTACATGGCATCCGAGCATGCATACCATGTCATGTACCATATACATGAGAACATATGAGATAAAAGTAAAGTACAAAGCATAAATCACACGAGAATTCTGAAAACTTAATGAATAAAGAAAGTAAAGAGATAAGAGATAAGAAAAGAAAGATATAAGCTACTGTAAGCAAGAATAACATAAGATTAAGAAATCAGTAAGCAGAGAATCCGAGGTCTGATCTTCGATCAGCCTTTGCTTGATAACTTGTCTGTGTAAGAGATAGGAAATACTTACTGAGTGATTTTGTCACTCACCCCTTTCCCTTCCTTTCTCTTTTGCAGGTCAGTGAGTTTGGGGACTGCGATGCGGCGATTCAGCTGTGAGGTTTTGGGGACATGGCTCGACAGCTAGTTTTGAGCTCATTTGCTTTGTTAATCGCATTTCATGTATTTGCTTGTGTGTATTATATTATTATGCACTGTATGGATTTATACATGAACAGCCTGGGATTTTCAGAAAAATTATTATAAGTTATTTTATTAAAGTTTACATATTTTACGCTTCCGTATATTAATGTTTAAAGTATTTTCAAGCAGCAATCAAATTCTTTTCCCTCGTGGGGATCTCCGTCACAGACACATTTTCATTATTATTATATATATATATATATATTTCAGCTGCGCACAGTAGGCCTGGGGCGGGGGTCACTACAAATATGATGAATTAATTCTTCTTGGCTAAGGCTAGGGGTAGCTAGTTCATGGATGTTTAATATTTCTTGATTATGATTCAAAAACATGCTATTTCATGATGATTATGTATTATAAACTTAATAACTATTAGAAACCTGATCAATTTATAATAGAATCTCTATTGAGTGATTGAAACCAAGAGGTGATATTGCATATAAGCTTAAATAATATGTGCCATGGATAATTTGATTATAGGGATATAAGAATTGATACATGCAATAATCATAGGCATAAGTGATTTACGTTGAAAGTTAGAGGATTTTGTAAAATATTAGTGTACATTTATCTAATTAATACTACATAGAGATATAATAGATTGTTAGTTCGTGAACTAGAATTGATGTTGCTTAAAAAAAGAAACATTTACTTAGGGAATTCTGTTGTCATAGGATTAGTACTGTTTCTTCAATCATATAGAGAATTTACTTTGAAGTGGATTATTGAATCTGAAGTCTTAACATTTTATCTTTCATTGCATTTATCTCGTTGATTCAATTAAATTTAGTTTTTGTTTAAATTGCTTTTTTTTTTTTTTTTCATAGTTTAGTTTAGTTTAGTTTTAGATAAGTTTTCAAATTGAATTTAATTATCTAGATAAAGTTAGAGGGGGTGCTATTTCGTTAATTGTTTATACAATCTTGTAGATTCAACAATTAGAGTACTTCTATTATATTGCTTGAGACTTATACACTTATTAAGAAGTTAGATTTAATTCTCATGCATCATGTAACACCATAACCCATGCAAAATAAAGGACTTCTGATTAAAAGAAACAACTGCAAACAAAAAATACACAAAATTGTTTAATTAAACCGAAAGTGCTATACTCCAAAATCAAATCCACAAATCATTTAATCACTACAACTATGTGACTTCTGAAAAATAAAAGTTATAAAACTCATTTTAGAAGAGAAAGAACCACAAAAAAAACTCATTCCCTCTGTTGAATCACAAAGTTTCCGTCACTCTTTAATAACCCCGTGTTATTTTGTCGGCTTCTCTCACTATTTTAGATTATCCCACTAAAAATAAAGCAACTCTATTTAAAAGGTAAAAACTCTTTACAAACCTTGTAAATAAAAATGGTAGGACAAAAGATCTTTTACAACTTTCCTTAAACAAGCAATATGGAATAAATTTCAGGGAACAATTCCAACAAATTCCATACCCCATCTCTGTATCCGTTCCCTTCTCATGCATCCACCAAGTAAATACTGTCTTAAAGTTTCAAAAATAACCCTAGACCCCTTTCCATTTCTTGTAGTTTTATAATAAAAATATGAACATAATATAATTAGTATGTTGAATATGTTAATGATTAGAAGTCAAATTAAAGGTGACAAAAATAATCAACAACTTATTTTTTCTTCAGATGAACACAGAAAATTATTCAAATATGGTGTTCTGTTTTCTTTAGAGAAGTTAGAGAACACTTCAAAACAAGCTTAAAATCTTATAAAATACATTATTTTTGAACTGTCTATTATTTTTCTTAAAAAAAATAATTTGGACAGAATTGATTGATGTATTAATTCACTCTTATTATTGTCTGCTAACTCAGGTAAATAGTCTTGATCAAGAATCAATTCATGTTAATACTTTCAACTAGATAGTACTAGTCTGAAAAACTTCTGCTTCAATATCCCAAAAACATCAAGCTTCAAAATATAACGATGTGCCCAAATATCACAATTATTAGACAACTGGAACTAAGACCATTAAAACGACACTAATACATCTACACAATGACGTAATGTGCAAATTCGTGATTATCTCCCTGAAGTTACCTGCATCTAAGAGAAACTAATTAAGGTTTGAACCTGACATATAAGACAATTGTACTTTTTCATTTCTTATTCCGATATTATTAAATGAGCGCATAGAAGTTGGTGGGTATATTCTACATAAGACATTTTAATAAATTAGGCTTCTGTTTGAAAATGAAGTTTTTATCATATAACCATGTGGATAAATATTTAATATGATCAAATAAGGTCTAAGGTTTTTTTTTTTTTTTTTACAATTTTTGAGAGGATATCTTCGATAATTTTTTCCATTTTACACCTAAACGCAAATGAAAAAAAAAATAAAAATCTGAATTATAGTTTTCTACAATTTTCACACACTCATAAAAGAACTAAGATACAATGGAGAAATGAAAATTACCCAAGATGGAGAATTTTCTTGTTAGAGGTGAGAGTATGCAGTCTCAGTATTTTCAATCATAGCTGGACTGAAGAAATTTCGAGAAGCTAATTCATGAACAGCATTTATCGCTGGTCCAGTCACCATGTTGTTTGCTTGATGAAACCTCTCAAATTCAGCAGTCTGAATTTTACGAGAGAAAACAATAACAACAATATATGTATGAAAGAGGAAGAGGATAAAAAATAAATATCAATTAATGTTTACGTAAGTCCAATAGTAATGCTAATGGTAATTAATAGATAAAGGAGAAAACGTGCATAATTACCACATAGTTTATATTGAATCTTGAAGAAAGTCTATGGTACCATGGAGGTATTGCTAACGTGATGTCACACGTTAATGCATGCATGTTGTTTATAAATTAAAATTGATTGGAATTGTGTCTTGACTCTTGTCTCACATTGTTTGTTTAAAACAATTCATGAACTTTTTCCATATAAAATTTTTTTTCCGAAAAGTCATATGGGTAATTGACTTACCGATTGGGTTTGGAGTAAGCCAATTTGAGTTTGGTTGAACCAAATATTCGTGTTTTCTTTGTTTTGGATTTGCCTCTATTTTATTGGTGGGTTTGGGTGTTACATCCCAATAAGTGATATCAAAGTGAGGTTAATGACTTGGGAACAGACAAACCTTATTCAAGAAAAATAGCTCAAATCAAGGAAGGAGATTAAGATTTAATTGCCGAGAAAATGAGGATAAAGAGTTGTTAATAAGCTTTCCAGTACTTTGCAAATGTCATGAAAGGGTTGAAAGACAAGTCAAGGAAGAATTTGTTAGGATTGTACCTTAAATCTTGTCCCACATTACTTAATTAAGAAAAGTTGTAAAAGGGCATTTTTTGGGCCACATTGTTTGTCTAGAAGATTTGTAAGGGATTTTTCTCTTATAACTAGGTTGCTTTGATTTTTGGTAAGGAAATCTCAAATGGTGAGGAACACCAATAGAATAGTAAGGGACTGCTAAAGGGTGTAATAGAGCTCTTTGTGATTAAATATTTAATATGAGTTATTGTGATTTTTCTCATTCTAAAGATAAGACTGATGTTCTCTTTCAAAAGTTATATACTTCATTGATTTATTGATTGAGTTTTAGAGTATGTCATTTTGAGTTGCGTTGAACCACGTATTTGTGTTTTATTTGTTATGGGCTAGCCTTTATTTTATTGATAGGTTTCCGTGATGTGTCCCCATAAGTGGTATCATAGAGTGAGACTCATGACTTGGAAAGAGGCAAGCATGATTTGAGAGGAAAAACTTGAATCAAGGAGTTCGAGACTTAATTGATGAGAGGATCGAAGATAGAGATAATTGTTGAAAGCAATCCAATATTTTGCAAATGTTGTTAAAGGTTTGAGAAGGGAGGATTTATGGAGGTTATGCTTTGAATCTTGTCTCACGTTACTTGTTGAAGGAAAATTATAAAAAAACTTTAAATTCCATGTTGTTCGTTTAAAAAATCTGTAAGGGATTTTCCCGTTGTAAGTAAATTTTTTCAAGATGAGATAGTCTCAAAATGGAGTGTGACAAATTCAGTAATTAATCACAAAAAATCTGTCTCAAGAATCAAGAATTTAAACAAGAAACTGAAATTTCTGAAAATACATCTGAGATTTTTCATTAACAGAAAATTAGGGTTTTCAAGTATTTATACAACTCAAAACTAATTGAAAATCTATTTATTACAATTTCAAATTAATCTCCACCATTCATTCTTTACTAAAATAACTACCTTGACTCATTTTATCAACTGATTGCTAACTCGCTAGCTTCAACTCAGCTTCCAGAAGTTGTCAAACTCGACAGCAACTCATCCTTTCCTTTTAGCTAAAAACCTCAGCATCTCTGATTTTATTTTTTAACCCAAAACGTTGTGTTTTGGTGTTTATTTTAATTTACACCAAAACTCAGCGTTTTGGGCCAACCAACAACATCCATGGGCCAGACTTCATAACATCCTCCCTCAAGCCAATATCACAAAGAATTTGTGATAGCAGGCTTGCAGTATATAACAGCTTGCTGAAACTTGAAACATACATCAGATTTGCAGCATACAAAATAATAGCAAACTTGCACCAAACACAACTACATAGAATTCCACCCAATCCTACAGAGCTTTCTTCATCTCTTGGAATACTAACCACAAATTGCATTTCTCCAATACAACATTTTCCAACTTTCCTCCCTGACTACTAACCACTATCTGATTACTATAGCAACATTGACAGCTTTCACCGTAGTACCATTAAGCACCAGAATAAAAAATGAAAAGAAGAATACTGAGATGAGAATACCGACACCAAAAAAAAACCAAATGAGACAAACCTTATTTACTACTAGTAGTAGCTACACACATCAAAATTTGTTGGGTTAGACTCTGACTTCTTCTGCTGATCCTCCTACTGCTCTTCTTGAGAATCTGACTGTCTCACCCAAGATACCACATTTAACTTCTTTTAAAATTCTTCAAATTTCATCACTGCCAATGGCTTGGTTAGTATGTCTGCCACCTGATTTTGAGTAGACACATATTGAACCTTTAACTCCTTTGCAGCTACTTGTTCCCTTACAAAATGCACATCAATTTCAATGTGCTTGGTTCTTCCATGTAGCACAGAATTTGAAGCTAAAAATCCTGTACTGACATTATCATACCACACTACAAGAACAGCCGCCCACTTAATCTGAATTTCAGTTAAAAGACTTCTTATTTAAGCCAATTCAATAGAAACCTGACTAATTGCCCTATATTCTGCCTCTGTGGAAGATAAAGAAACAACCTTCTGTTTTCTAAAAGACCACTGCACCAAATTCTCACCAAAATATACTTCATAACCACTAGTAGATTGTAGTGACTCCTGCCCCAGGCCTATTGTGCGCAACTGTAATATATATATATATATATAAATATATATAGTAATAATAATAAAATATGCCTGTGACGGAGATCCCCACGAAGGAAAAGAAAATTAATTACTGCTCAACATACTTTAAAATCAATATACGGAAGCGTAAAAATATAAATATGACCATAAAATAAGTCATAATAATTTTTCTGAAAATCCCAGGTTACTCATGTATAAATCCATACAGTGCATAATAATATAATACACACAACGTAAATACATGAAATGCGATTAATCACAGCATATGAGCCGAATCTCAAAACTAGCTGCTGAGCCATCTCCCCAAAACCTCACAGCTGCATCGCCGCATCTCAGTCCCCAAACTCACTAACCTGCAAAAGAGAAAGGAAGGGAAAGGGGTGAGTGACAAAAATCACTCAGTAAGCATTTCCTATCTCTTACACAGACAGGTCATCAAGCAAAGGCTGATCAAAGATCAGACCTCGAACTCTCAGCTTAATGATTTCTCATTCGTTCTTATCATTCTTGTTTACAGTAGCTTATCTCTTATTTCCTTACTTTCTTTAATCATTAAGTTTTCAAAGTTCTCATATGTTTTATGCTCTGTACTTTACTTTTATCTCGTAGGTTTCTCATGAATGCTATACATGACATGATATGCATCCTCTGTTGTAATGTAAATCTCATATGCAATAAAACTTTGCCCCTTGGGCCTGATTTCCTGAAAACTCATCTTTTTCGAAAACTCTTTCTCATAAAAATCTTTGATCCGAAGATCCTCATATATAAACATATAGTATATCTGAAAACAGTATCCAAAGTACTGTATCTAGAAAATATCTCTGCTATGCTGGCCAGTCTGATGAACACAGGGATTCGACACATTGACCTCATGAGGTCAAACCTATAAGAAAATTACTCGTGCACGACCATGTTCTCTCTAGCGAATCATGGTTTCCCTCTCTGCGGGTGTGCGAACTCACAGGTGCCCCCTCGTATCCACCCCTAACTGATGTCTGAAACATCGTATATATATATACTTTTAAAACATCTCTTGGATCCATAGATCCCTTTTCTGAAAATGTCTGATATGTGGCATGCCATGCTCAATGCTCAATAATCATGCATGAAATGGTGTTATCTCTTGTAATTCTTATGTTTTGCATGCTTAGATTTCGCTTAGGAAAGCTTAGGGTATCTTATCTTGAATTTAAAATTCTCTTTTCTTTCTTTCTTAAGTCGCACGGGTGTGTGTGTTAACGTGCATGGGCGTGTGTCAATGCACACGGGACCGTGTGCTTCTCGTGCTGGTGGGTGTGTGCGGTTCTGGAAAGATTTCTCAACAAATCATGAAATGGGCTGACCACACGGGCGTGTGGTGCATATACACAGGCATGCATGACTAGGCACACGGGCGTGTATCACACTGCACAGGCGTGTAGCAGCCTCAGCACCATCCTATGTCTTGCTTACACAGGCGTGCGCATTTGGGATTAGACACACGGGCGTGTGTACTCGGGTACACAGGCATGTGTGTGGATTTTCATACGCACACGGGCAACATGCAAGGCCGTGCTCTGTGCAGATTTGAGGCCACATGAGCGTGTCCCCTTGGGTGTACGGTCGTGTGCTCAACCTAGAATTTGTAGATGCATCTGGAAACCTAGAAAATCTCATACAAACACATCCAAAACTCATTCAATCTTCAATTAAACACAAAAACAACACATACTCATGCCCATAAACATACTCAACTCATACATTTCTCATTTAGCTCATTAAATCTCATGCATTTCTCATCAAAAGCATACCCAAGCAACATACACAACATTCATTGCACATTTAACTCAAGAATCATCATGCATCTCATCATATCATCATCAAAACATGCTGGAAAACATCCATAACATGCAACAAACATCCAGAAAGCTAGAAAATCAGAAAAGCATGCTGGAAACCTAAGTGAAGAGGTAAAGAAATACTTATCTCTTGCCATGGCATCCAGATCTCTCTCTCTAGTTGGTCTTGGATTTCTAACTGGAACAATGGCGGCTGGTTGGACAGGTTCAACTTTAGGGTTTACTAGAAAAAAGAGAAGAGAAAAGCCGAAAGAAAGTTGAAGGAGAAAACTAGGTGAAATGCAGGAAAATGCAACTTATATCTCATCTCTCTCTTGGCACACAGGCGTGTGCCTTGGACACACGGGCGTATGCCCCTTAAATTCTCAAATCTCTCTCTCCTCGCGCCATATATGGAATATTCTTCCTAGAATATCTATATATACGCCAAGAAAGGCTTCTAAAAGACTTTTCTACCCTCGAAATCCTCTCAAAACCCTTTCCTAACTGGAAATCTCTCTTTTACCCTTACTCTCAAAGCCTAAAATGACATTTTTATCCCTAGGCTATTACATAGATCTCCTATCCTTTAGGCTACCAGCCCAGTCTACATCAGCATAGGCCTCTAACATGAACACAGTAGATGATTTGACTAATAAACCATGATATTGAGTGCCTTTCACATATCTTAAAACCCTCTTGCAAGCCTGCCATTGTAAAACTGTGGGCTCTTTTAGAAATTGATTGAGCTTATTAACCACAAATGCAATGTTTGGCCTTGTCATTGTAAGATACTACAGTCCACCAATGATACTCCTATACATAGTAGGATTAGCAAATTTTTCACTATCTCCAACAAATAACTTTACCCTTGTTGCCATAGGAGTTTTACAAGGCTTGGAGTCTTGCATTTGAGACTTAATCAATAGTTCACCCACATACTTTGCTTGGCACATATGTAGCCCATGCTCATCTCTATGTACCTTAATTCCTAGGAAGAAGCTTAGGTCACCAAGATCTTTCAAAGAAAACTGAACATTAAGATCATTAATCAGTGCCTGAATATATGCATGATCAGGTCTTGTTAAAAAGATATCATCCACATAAATCAACATATACACCCTTACTTGTTTGTCATTTAACACAAATAAACTTGAATCAGAAACAGTATTCACAAATCCTTTATCCATCAATGCAAATCTCAACTTCTCATACTAGGCTCTAGGGGCCTATTTGAGCCCATATAGAGCTTTCTTCAGCTTACACACATACTTAGGTTTTTCAGCATCCACAAATCCTTAAGGTTGACTCATGTACACCTCTTCCTGAAGATCACCATTGAGAAAGGCATTGTTTATGTCAATCTGATGCACTGGCCAATTACAAGTAACAGCTAGAGATAAGATAATCCTAATAGTGATAGGTTTCACTACTGGACTAAAGGTGTCAAAGTAGTCAACTTCTGGTGTTTATTGAAATCTCTTGGCTACCAACCTTGCTTTCAGTTTTTGAACAGAACCATTTGCATTTAACTTTGTTTAAAAACCCATTTGTGACCAATTACATTTTAACCAACTTTTGGAGATACTAACTCCTATGTATGATTTTTCTTCAATGCTACAAATTTAGCTTTCATTACATCATACCAATCTGAATCTTTTAGAGCTTCTATCACACTGGTAGGTTTAGTCTTAGTTACAATTTCTGTTAACAAAGACAACCTCCTTAGAGTAGAAGGAAGATGTCTTGTTTTTTATCGGGTCAACATAGGATGATGTCTTACTAGTGTAAAAAAAACCATAATAGAATTATCTGTAGCACTAGAAGACTGTGAAGGCACTTGAGATGTGTTAGACATATCAGGGGAATTATCTATAGAACTGGAAAGCTGTGAAGGCACTTGAAAAGTGTTGACATATCCGGGAAATTATCTGACATAAGTACAGGATCAGAATGACTATCATGTAGTGGCTTATCAACTAGAACTTTTCCAGTTATCTTTGTACCAGTAACCTTATGTGAATCTATAGCATCCCAAGATTTTCAGAAAAGCCCTTAGGGGTAGAGCTTTGGGGTTAGAAATAAGATCCAGGAATAGGGTGGGGGTCTTGAGGAGTTCAGGGGTGAGATAGTAAGTTTTCCAGAGCTGAGTGGCCTTCGTATGATGCCTTTAGGGAGGTTTCAATCATGTGAAGCGTGGGAAATGGATTTTTATTCATTTTCCCTGGTGCACTCCCGTGCACAGTGCCCTGCACGCCCATGCAAGTGGGTAGCAGGAGAGAGAGATGGGAGATTTATTAGTTTTCTCACCCAACTTTTCCCATTTTCAGCCAGTGTTTCTTTGTTCTCAGCAACTCCCAGCCTTAGCTCAGATTTCCAGCTTCCAGTAGCTCCCAATCCAGCTAGAGAGACCAGAGATCAGCTTGAGAGATAATTTCCAGCAGCCATGGTGAGAGGTAAGTGTTTCTTACTCTCTCTTTCAGTTCCCAGCTTGTTTGATGTGGATGGAAACGTGTGTTTCCATTTCCAGCTTGAGATGCTATGTTTGCATGTGTATATGATGATGAGGTGATGATTATATGTTGATTGAGATGCTTATTTTCCACCCAGAATGCATGCTTGCTTTGCTTGTGTGTGTTAGTGAGAGAAAATATGAGTTTTCATGGTGGATTCAGTAATATCGAATGGATGATGAAATTGATGCATGCTATGTGTATATGAAAGTGCCTTGAATGCATGTTTCTAGTTAATTTCAGTTTGGTTGAGGATTGTGTGTGTTTGGATGGGTTTCCTGTATGTTCCAAGTGGGTGCTCGTGTTGCAGAATCGGACACACGCCCGTGTGCCCTGGTTTCTGTAAGGGCACGCCTGTGTGCACTTCGTACACACGGTCAGGATTGCAGAGGACACGACCGTGTGTCTTGAGGGACACGGCTGTGTGCCAGCTTCTTCTTTGTTTTTAGCGCAGGATTTCCAGAGGAGAGCACGGCCAGACACACGACCAGGGCACAGTCCCGTGTGTCTGGGCATACGCCCGTGTGCTTTGCTTGGCACGGCCGTGTGTCTCTCCTGCACGACCGTGTGCTTGGCCCACACGCCCGTGCATCTGCCAGATTTTCCCAGAAAAGGCAGAATTGAGTTATTAAAGGTTTGTTAATCTATCCAAGGGCTAAATGACATCAGATAACAGCGAATTCAGATAAGAATGTAGCATATGCATAGCATGACACAACATATAGTCTGAATGAGGATCTAAGGATCTGAATTCAGTAGATTTCAGTAGTCAGGACCTGATGTACGGGTTACAGTTTAGGGTGAACTCGAGGGGGCATCTGTGGGATCCAGCTTTCTGACACCAGTCAGACTACTCAGCAGCATATCAGTATTCAGCTTTCTAGCCAGTAGCTAGAATGTTCAGCCCACTTGGCCAGGATGCCGACTCCCTGTGTTCATCAGCCTGATCAGCACAGCAGGTACCTTCGGGTATAGTTATAGATTCATATGCATGCATCAGCATACAGTTTCAGTTCCCAGTTCAGCATGACATGACATCCATATCATGCTATGAATAATTAATAAGCAGGTAATCAGTAATCAGAAATCAGTAATCAGAAATCAGTAATCAGATAACCAATAATCCAGTTTCAGCGCCAGCAAGCGACTAGATATATGGATAGGGCCGAGGCTAAGTTTCAGTGTGTGCTTGCGTGTGTGTTTGTCGCTTGTTTGGGCGGGGGAAGTAAGGAATGCTTACTGGGTGATCTTTATCACTCATCCCTTTCCTTCTTCCTTCCTTTTCAGGTTGTGTGCTGCTGGCGAGGAGCGGGTGGACCGAGGCTTACGAGAGGGGACCCCACACACGCTTCCCAGCTTGTATTTTATTTTCAGTTTTGGCCTGTGAGGTCATGTATATGATGTATATTTTCAGATGTACAGAACAGTGTAATAAATATGAAAAGCCAGTTGGGCTCATTGTATATTTCAGTTTCAGTTATTTTTTTTCAGCTTCTGCTTGTATACAGATTGTACAGTAGCAGCAGTAGGGTTTTCTTTCTCGTAGGATTCCCGTCTTGGGTACCCAATTTCTAGTTATTAATAGAAAGAGATTTTATTGTTCAGTAGTAGGGGTACTCAGGGCGGCGGGTCCTATAGAATCAGAGGATACAACAAATTGAGAAGGAGCAGGTAGGAAAATACTAAGAGTAGGATCAAACATACTTGAAACAATAGAATTTGAAGTTTGTAACAAACTCATGAAAGAAGAATCTGTTTTAAAAGGAAATTCAGATTCATCTAACTTAACTGAGGCTGAAATATATACTTTTCCAGTATTGTCCAAACATTTATACCTCTTTTAATTAACACTATAACCCAATAACACACATTTCTTTATATGATAAGCAAATTTGTGCTTATTATAACACCTAAGATAAGGATAACAAGCACACCCAAAAAATTTCAGAAAAGCATAGTTAGGCTTTTTCAAAAACAACATTTGGAAAGGAGATTGATTAGCTAACACAATAGAAGGCATTCGATTGATTTACACAGCAACTTGGAATGCTTCCCACTAGAAATGCAAAGGCATATTAGCCTGATGTAACAATAGTAATCCCAACTCAACTATATGTCTGTGTTTACGCTCAGCTCTCCCATTCTGTTGATGTGTATAAGAACAAGACACTCTATAGTTGATTCCCTATTCTTGAAAAAATAGCACCAGAGGTCTAAATTCTCCACGCTAATCCATTTGAACAATTTTAATTTTGCACTCAAACTACCTCTTAACCATTTTCTAAAATTGTTTAAACACATTTACTACTTCTGATTTGCTCTTTAATAGGAATAGCCATGTAAACCTACTGTAATCATCCACAAAGTTTACATAATACCTGATTCCACTAGAAGTAACTACTGAAGCAGGACCTCATACATCACTATGCAACAATTCTAAAGGTTTAGATGCCCTAGCACCAGAAACATTGAATGTTTTTTGATGATGTTTGTCAAATTGACAATTAGAACAGAAATTATTTCCACCAAATTCAGCTACTAATTGCATTTCATGAAAAACATTCTTCATAACTCTTGAACAAGGATGATCCAATCTTTTATGCCAAGTAGACACATAAACTTTATTTACTTGCAAACCAGTGTTTACATGTACATTTTTCAAATCAGATCTACACTGTAAATCAAACTTACACTCAATACAGCCTGAATACAACACTTGGCTATTATTATCTCTAACTACATTCATAGATTTGGCTAAATTATAAGCTGGAGTATGCAACTGATATAGTCTATCTTTAAGAATTCCTTGCAATAGCACAACCTTGGTGTTCTTGTCCTTTACAAAACATACATCACTTAGAAACTCAACAATGACATTATTATCTTGTGTAAATCTTGAGATGCTAAGTAAATTCTTGGTTATTCTAGGCACATACAAAATGTTTTTTAGATACAAATACCTATTCAATTCAATGGTAGGTAATACTGAATAACCAGTGTGTGAGATATATAAGCACTCACCACTTCCCACTTGTAACTGCTGTGAACCCATATAATCTTCCTTTACAGCCAACTTCTTCATCTTAGTAGTAACATGATCAAAAGCTCCAGAATCCATGTACCAGCTCATGTCATCTGTTACACTTGGGCTTCTTACATAATACCTTTGATTACTTGTAATAACTTTTGAATTATTGAGATTGGAATTACTAGAACAAGTAGTAGTTGCACAGCTGTAACTTTCAATAAGACAAGTGTTTAATGGTTGAGACATTTGATAAACAGGCTGAGTTGAAGTGTTTAAAGGCTGACATGGTAATGGTTGAGACAATTGATAAGTGATTGATTGATGATTAGGAACTATGGTGGTTGATTCATATGTTGTCAAGTCTGGTTTGAGTAATAAGTTGTAGGTACTACATTCTGCTGTGATTGAGAGTGTTGGTTCTGTGAAAGTCCAAGGTAGTTGACATCAAATCTGTGATAGCATTGTTGGACTATGTGTCTAGATTTGCCACACAATTGACATACTACTCTAGATTTATTACTGAATCTTCCTCTGCCTCTACCTGATGAAGAATAATTGAAAACACTTGTTGATCTAATGAACCTTTGACCATTACCACCTATTAAAGTCTGACCACCTCTAACATTTGATTGCAACTGACTTACATTTTCTTCTTTTCTAGCCATATGAGCAAAACTATTTCCCATTTCAACACCAACAGAATACACTTCAACTTTGTTCAACCTATTCTCAAAATTTTACAACAACAATTTCACCTTTACTAAAGTCACTTTTTCAAGACCAGACTCCATTTTATGTAGGACCTGTTACCACGCGTACCACTGCTGTTGAATAATATCTTTTATTTTATTAGTATTCTGAAAATTTGGTACACACGACGGGAATCCTACGAAAAGAAGAACCTGTTGCTATACATTTATACACAAGCAGAAGCTAACTGTAACTGAAATACACAATGGGCCCAAAATAGCCTTTTCATATATATACTGTTTTTGTACATATATACAATGAGTATACATAAAATTTACAATACAAGACCCAACAGGCCAAAACTGTACACTGAAAACTGTGTGGAGTCCTCTCTTGTCAACCACGGTCCACCTGCTCCTCGCCAGTAACACACATACCTAAAAAGGAAGGAAGAAGGAAAGGAATGAGTGATAAAGATCACCCAGTAAGCGATCCTTACTTCTCTCAACCCAAGCAAGCAACACACAATAGCAAACATACCTGGCCTTGGCCCTAACATTCATCTAATTGCTTGTTGGAATCTGGAAACTGTTTATTCTAGTTATCTAAATCTTATTATTAATTCATATCATGAAATATGAATCATGCCATGGTAATTGGAAATTGAATATGCATGCATCTGAGTCTATATGTATCCGAAGATGCCTATTGTGCTGATCAGGCTGATGAACATAAGGATTCGACATCTTGGTTATATAGGCTGAACAGTCTAGCTAAGGGCTAGAAAGCTAAATGTAATACTGGACGATCTGACCACAGTTAGAAGGCTTGAATCTCACAGATGCCCCCTCGAGTTCACCCAAACTCTAACCCAGATATCAGATTCTGAATGCTAAATGTTACCAAAATCGGATCCCTTGATCCTTTCTCATGTTACATGTTATACTATGAAATGTTTATGCAGTTTTATTTATCTAATTATATCATTATCTGATGCACATTAGCCTTTAAATTGGTTTCCCATGCTTAATTACTCATTTTACTCAATTTCTGGAAAATTCTGTTGCTGCACGGGCATGTGGGCAAAGCACACGGGCGTGCAAGGAATATACACAAGCATGCATGGTAAAGGCACATGAGCGTGTGTACAAATGCACAGGGTCGTGTGCTGGCCGTGCAGCCGGTCATGCTCATTTTTGAAAAATCTACACATTTCACTGAAAATAAGGCACACGATCATGTCCCTCTAGACATACGAGCGTGTCCTCTGTAAATAGGTTGTGCACACGGGTGTGTCTCTACAGAAACAAAGGCACACGGGCATGCTCATGCGGGCACACGGGCGTGTGTCTTGCTCTGCATCGATAACACTCACTTGGAATTTGTAGGAAACCATACCAAACCACAATCAAACTGAAATTAATTGAAAGCATGCATTTCTAACACTTCAATAAGCATATATCAAGCTTCAATTTCATCCTTCATCATTCATAACTCAATCCACCATGGAAAATGACTCATTCTCTTTCATAATCACATACAAGCAAAGCAAACATGGTTCATGGGTGGAAATTAGCATTTCAAGCATCATTTCATCACATATCAACATATAAGCATCTCATAAACATGCTAGAAATGTAAACAAACATTTTCAAGCATTATCAATCATCAAATGCAAGCTGGGAAACACAAGGAAGAAGTAAGGAATCACTTACCTCTTGCCATGGCTGCTAGAATCTCAACTCTATCTATTCTCTTCCTTCTCTAGCTGGATTGGGAGCTACTAGATGTTGGGAATTTGTTCTAAGGCTGGGAGCAACTGAAACAAAGGAGAAACTTTGGCTGAAATGGGTTAAACTGGGTGAGAAACACTTAAATCTCTCGTCTTTCTCCTCTAACTCACCTGCACGGGCGTGCAGGGCACAGTCCACAGGAGTGCATAACGGAAAATGAATAAACTTCATTTTCAGTGCTACGCATGATTGAAACCTCCTAAAGGGAATCATATAAAAGCCACACAGGCTCTGAAAACTTACTATCTCACCCCTAAACTCTTTTAAACTCCCAATCTATTACTAAATCTCACATCTAACCCCCAAACTCTATCCTAAAGGACTTTTCTAATCCTGGAATGCTACATTTTATCCATCACTAAAGCTATCACAGGGTCGAATTCAGGCCCTAGTCCATCAATTATATAGTTAATCAACTCCTCTTCAGTAATATTTTGGTTACTGTTTATAAGTGCATCATAGATCTCTTTCATCCTTCTAACATACTGTTATATAGCTAGATTACCCTTTTTTATAGTTTGTAAAGTTGTTCTAAGACTAGCAATTCTAGCTTTCGATTCAGAAATGAAATAATGTTCCAAAGTTATCCACACCTCATTAGCAGTAACACAATTTGTAACATTCCTAAACATTGTTTCAGAAATTGAACTTAAAAGCCAACTCATCAATATTTCATCATATCTTTTCCAAATAGCATATTCACCATTAACTACTTTCATTTCCCCTAAACCAGAATCAGTCTTCTAAAAAATGAAAGGTTGAGGACATAAGATCGAACCTGTCAGGTGCTCTCGTAAAGCATGAGCACCTACCGTATACAGTGCCTGAGCTCTCCAGTACCGATAGTTTTCTTCTGTTAGTTTTGGACTAATCGCCTAAAGACTTGACACTGGAAAATTGCTGCTTCCTCCACTCTGTAAAGACTGTGACATCAAGCCTCCACCAAGCACTCGCTCACATGAAACATAACCTAAGCCATCATAATTAGTTCGATTAGCCATAGCGACGTTAGACATTAAGCTCTGATACCATGACAAATTCAATAATTAATCACAAGAAATCTGTCTCAAGAACCAAGAATTTAAACAAGAAACTGAAATTTTTGAAAATACATCTGAGATTTTTCATTAACAGAATATTAGGGTTTTCAAGTATTTATACAACTCAAAACTAACTAAAAATCTATTTATTACAATTTCAAATTAATCTCCACCATTCATTCTTTACTAAAATAATTACCTTGACTCATTTTATCAACTGATTGCTAAATCGCTAGCTTCAACTCAGCTTTTAGAAGTTGTCAAACTCGACAGCAACTCATCCTTTCCTTTTAACTAAAAACCACAGCATCTCTAATTTTATTTCTTAACCCAAAACGTTGTGTTTTGGTGTTTATTTTAATTTACACCAAAACTCAGGGTTTTGGGCCAGCCAACAGCATCCATGGGCCAGACTTCATAACAGTATGAGACACCAATAAAATAACAAACAGTTATTAAAGTATATTATACAGTTCTTTGTGATTTATCTGTGAAAATGAGTTCTGTAATTTTTTTTCACTCTAAAAATCATACAGTTGTAATTTTTATAAATTTTCTCGTCTAAAAGTTGTATAATTAAGTTGTCTATTAATTGTGTGCTAGAATACGACACCTTAGATTGAGGTGGACCAAATATTTGTCATTTCTTTATTTTGGATTTGCTCTCTATTTACTGGTGGGTTTGGGTGCTGCCTCCCAACAAAATCAAGTTACAGGTAGATGAGAAAGGAAAAAACGTATAGGTGACACAAGCTCTCAGGCTCATGGTATGGATGACGTGGTACAACCGTGGCATTCTAGATTTTTTTTTCTTACAGTTTATATATAATTAATAGATATCGGCATCACTATGTTGTAATTTTTTCTATCATAATCTAAAAGATGATAAAAGAACTCTGAAATTTTCGTACCTTAGAATAGAGAAACATGTTTTCATTCTCTAGCTCAGTCTCCTGTAGATTTTGGTTAAGTGTATAGAACATCAATCAGTTCGTAATAAGTTAAAGGCATTGTAATACAAGAAGTTTATAAAAGTTTGGAAGGAAAATAAAGCTAGATTGTAATGCCCTTTTCTGAAAGTACTCAATTTCAGCTAGCAAAATTTCATGCTGTTGCAAAAATGAGAAAAAGGAAGCAATAAATTAAACAAATTAATAACTAAGCGATGCACTTATAAGTTAAATAAATCTAATTCGAAATAAATAAAGGTCCAGCTCATTTTAGTATCTTAAGAAAGAATGTTGAGGTACATTTAATCCTTTCTTTCATCTTTTTACCAATAGTCATTACTTAGTAGCGGATTTAATAGTTATTAATTAGTAGCATATTTGAGAACTATAAGCATAGAAAAATTTACCTTCTTCGACTTGATTCTGGTAAGGCCTCGTGCAAGCCTATTCTCCAGTTGTTTTAGCTCCTTCACAGTTAAAGTACTCAAAGAATCACCCATGAGATGCCTTCAAAGCAAGGTTATACATCAATTAATACAAGCAGGATTAACATCTGGGATATCAAATCTAAAACTGAAGCTACTGAAAAGAGAATTCTAGAAAATGAACATGTAACTAACTTTATATTTTGTATATCAACGAGTTTAATTACAACGAACATGAGCTAGTAATGGCTACTTATTAACTAAGATAATAGAATGTTATATGTATAACAACAAATAATTTCTAAAATCTAAATCTTGTCTTTGTTACTTTACACTGTGTATATATGTTGGTGTTTGTTAATTTGTAAAGTTTAAATGTAATTTACTTCTTAGGTATCAATAAACAAATTTTTCTTTTTTTTGAGATCACAGAAGTGATCATTTAGTCTCCATTCTAATTAGTCGGGTTGTGTTTATATTAACTTATTAACAGATATATACTAATTAATCTTTTCAATTAAAGATCGAAACTTTAATAGAGCAACAATAGTGGGGTTTACAATTATTATTTCAGATATCGTAACAAAGAAATTGTAATTCGGTGATTCCTTAAGATGGGAAATTGTAATTAACCATAAATTTTACTTGTAGTCCTTCTCTACGAAATAACTTAATGTACTTTATGCATTCGAAGCTTTTATTTTCGGTACAACCATATATAAATTTCTATAGCTCAATATAGATTGAAGAACACTCCATGCATTTATTCAAACTGAGTCTGATTACTTTCTTGCGAAGTAATTAAGAGCATATAAAATTACTGTTAAATATTTATTCAATTCAAAATTTATGTTGAATGTCCTTTTGAATTCTGCCACCTGTTCGAGTTCTGCAAAATCTGAATTTGTTGTCGGAGCTTTGCGGATTCCTGCTAATAATACTTGTTACATGTGGCATATGCTGTGGATTTTTTTAATCCTACCTGGCAGTTTGCTGGCTTCCGCTTTTTGACTGGTTGACCACATAAAAGGGTGGTTGTTTTAGGCTTAGGGTTTGTTTGAAACATTTTGCTTTTTGTGCCAAATGCTTCTGCCTCTCAATTCTTCTAACAAACCCTAACAAGAAGGTACGAACGTGTACAATTAGGATGTTGTTGAGAAAGATCCATGACTATTGGAGTATTTTAGCATAATGATGAGTGTCTTTTTCACTGTATATGTGTTTCCTTTTCTTGTAATATAAATGTTAATGGTTATAAAAGCTGATGTATGGGTTTTTTGCTGGGATTTGAGTTACTGTGAGGTTGGGTTTCGAAAGGAGGTAAAGAGAGGAGAGTTTTCTTTCAAAAGAAGAAGAAAGGTGTGTCTTTGAAACTGTAAGCCTTCTTCTTAGATCTGTATTTTAAACTTCATAGTGGATACACTCAAACTGCTCCCTGAAAGTAGATGTAAGTAATCATTCTAATTACCGAACCACTATAAATATCTGTGTATTTTTATTTTTTTGCTTCCTGTTACTGTGATACTCTTATATGTGTTGAAAAATGCATGGTTAAATTTATAATAGCCTAAAATTTTGTACAAGTGGTATCATAGCTGGGTTGAACTTGTTTAGATTTAAATTTATTTTTGTGTGGATTGAGTTCATATATATTGTCATTAAGTGTTCTTTTCTATTATTTTTCTGTTTTTTTATGAGGAGTAGAGATTCCTTTTAAGGGCAATAGTTTTGTGTTACAATTAGAAGATTTGAAATATGTTGAAGAAATATAAAATTGAAGTTTTAACTAGTTTTCTTATTTGATAAATGAGTATATACAGCTTTATATAGTGGTTACACTACTCTAGAATAGGAAATAGAAATATTACAAGAATATCTACCTTCCTATTTTACAGACAAGAATATCTACATTCCTATTTTACAGATTCTTGATTAATTCATTCTTATCTATATTCCTAATTTGTATAATTCAACACTCCCCCTCAAGCTGGAGCATATAAATCATATGCACCAAGCTTGTTACATATATACTTAATACGAGGACTTCTGAGAGACTTCGTGAGAATATCTGCGAGTTGATCATTAGAGCTAATATGAGCAGTAACAATACACCCAGATAGAATCTTTTCTCGAATAAAATGACAATCAATTTCTATATGTTTGGTCCTCTCATGAAACACAGGATTGGAGGCAATATGAAGAGCAGCCTGATTGTCACAAAGTAATTGCATTTGTGATATTTCTGCAAATTTTAATTCTTGGATCAATTGCTTTAACCATATAAGCTCACACGTAGCCAAGGCCATTGCTCGATATTCCGCTTCTGCACTTGATCGGGCGACAACATCTTGTTTCTTACTCTTCCAAGATACAAGGTTTCCTCCCATTAAAATACAAAAACCTGAAGTAGATCTTCTATCAGATGGGGACCCTGCCCAATCAGCATCAGAGTATCCAACGATTTGAGTATGACCATGATTTTCATATAATAACCCTTTTCCAGGAGTGCCCTTAATATATCTCAGGATTCGAATCACAGCATCCCAATGACTCTTGCATGGAGACTGGAGAAATTGACTAACTACACTAACTAAGAAAGAAATATCAGGTCGAGTAATAGTTAGGTAGTTAAGTTTTCCAACTAATCTCCGATATTTTCCAGGATCTGTAAGCAGCTCCCCCTGTCCAGGTAAGAGTTTTAAGTTGGGATCCATGGGAGAGTCTATAGGTCGACAATCTAACATCCCTGTTTCCTCTAGAATATCCAATACATACTTTCGTTGAGATATAATAATACCAAAACTTGATTGAGCTACTTCAATACCAAGAAAGTATCGTAATAACCCCAAATCTTTTGTCTGGAAGTGGCGAAACAGGTGTTGCTTCAATTGTTTAATACCTTCTTGATCACTCCCTGTAATGACAATGTCATCAACATACACAACAAGATAGATAAATTTCCCAGATGATTCATTCTTATAGAATACCGAATGGTCTGACTCACACCGAACCATACCAAACTCTTGAACTACAGTACTGAAGCGACCAAACCAGGCACGAGGAGACTGTTTTAAACCATATAATGAACGACGAAGCCTACATACCAAGGAAGACTCCCCCTGAGCAACAAAACCAGGTGGTTGCTCCATATAGATCTCCTCCTGAAGTTCACCATGAAGAAAAGCATTTTTGATATCCAATTGATACAAAGGCCACTGACGTATAGCTGCCATAGATAAAAATAACCTGACAGAGGACATCTTGGCGACAGGAGAAAATGTCTCGTAGTAGTCGAGCCCAAAAGTCTGAGTATACCCTTTGGCCACCAATCGGGCCTTTAAGCGATCCACTTGACCATCAGGACCAACTTTGACTGTATAAACCCAACGACAACCAACCAGGGAATGGCCTTTTGGCAACGGAACCAAATCCCAAGTATTATTGTTGTGTAAAGCTGTCATTTCTTCAACCATAGCTTGTTGCCACCCGGGATGGGAAAGAGCTTCATGAACTGATGTAGGAATAGATATAGAAGAAAGAGAGGACACAAAAGCAGAAAAAGTGGAAGACAGGCGATGATAACTAAGAAAATTATAAATCGGATGAGGGTTGCGAGTGGAGCGCGTACCTTTACGAATGGCAATTGGAAATTGATCATTAGGAGCCAGAACCGTTGCAGGAGATGATGACTGAGCAGGAAGTTCATCAGCAAGAGTCTCAGAAACAGGATTAGAGGAAATAGAAGACTCAGGAAAGGGAACAAGAGCACGATCTGGTGAAGACACACTTTCAGTAGGAGTTGGTAATACATACTCAACATCAGAAGGTTGAATATGTGGACAGGATATATATGGAATTGGTAGGACCTCAGCAAGGGGTGTAGATGTAGAGGATGACTCAAAAAATGGAGACGACTCAAAAAAGGTAACATCGGCAGAGAGGAAATATTTTCGTGTTGTGGGAGAATAACATCGATAACCTTTTTGGAGACGAGAGTAACCGAGGAAGACACACTTGATAGACTTAGCAGACAATTTGTCTTGTCCTGGAGATAACACGTGGACGAAACAGGTACAACCGAAGACACGAGGTTGAAGAGAGAAGGATGGCTTATCAGGATATAAAATTGAATGAGGTGCTTTGTTTTCCAAAACAGATGAGGGCATTCGATTAATCAAGTAACAGGCAGTGAGCATGGCATCGGCCCAAAAATGTAATGGAACTTGGTGGTGTAAAAGTAATGTACGAGCAGTTTCAACCAAGTGTCTAATTTTGCGCTCAGCTACCCCATTCTGCTGTGGGGTATAAACGCAAGAAGACTGGTGGAGAATTCCTTGCGAAGATAAGAATTTAGAAAATGGAGCAGAAAAGTATTCTCGACCATTATCACTACGTAAGACACGAATAACAGTATTGAATTGAGTTTTAACTTCTGCACAAAAAGTTTGAAATATAGAAAATAGTTCTGAACGATTTTTCATTAAGAACAACCAGGTGCAACGAGAGAAGTCATCAACAAAAATGACAAAATACTGAAAACCCAATAAGGACATAACTCGACACGGACCCCACACATCTGAATGTACTATTTCAAAAGGGGACGCAGCCCGTTTATTGACTCGCTTTGGAAAAGTATTTCGAACATGTTTCCCAAGCTGACACGACTCACAATTTAAAGAAGATAATTGAGATAGACCTGGAACCATCTGCTGGAGCTTAACTAAACTAGGATGACCCAAACGATTGTGAAGGAGAGTTGGATCCTCAGAGAGAGTGCATGCTACAGGAGAAGGAGACAAGTCAAGATGATAGAGACCTTGTGATTCACGTCCTGTGCCAATCGTTCGTCCCGTGCGACGGTCCTGTAAAATAACAGAGTTATTGGTAAAAGTAATGGAACAATTTAAGGACTGAGTGAGTTTACTCACTGAGATAAGATTAAATGGGCAATTAGAAATATACAAAACTGAGGTTAAAGGTAAAGATGGAAGTGGTTGAGCACGTCCCATCGCTTGAACACGAACTTTAGATCCATTAGCAAGTGTAATAGGGGGTAAAGATGTGGTATGAGAAAAATGAGAGAGTAGATGAGGGTTACCAGATATATGATCAGACGCTCCCGAATCAAGAATCCAAGGTCCTATGGAAGGAGAATGAGTGAGGCAAGCAACAGAATTTCCCGAGTGTGTAACGGAAGCAGTGGAGGAAGATTGTTTGTCTGCCTGAAATTTGAGATACTCCTCATAATATGCACCTGTAAGAGTTAAAGATGGTCCTTTTGATGACTCACAAGTGAAAGCAGACTGATCAGTCTGAACTACATTAGCAGCCCGAGTAGGTCGTCCATGTAACTTGTAGCATTTCTCTCTAATATGTCCCCATCGATGACAGTAACTACATTTGGGTCTCCCTTTACCACGATCTCCTTGTTCTCCTCTTATAGTAGTTTGAGAAGCCAAGACTGAGGAATCTACCATAGTTGACCCAGTATTATTATTTGGAGCAGAGACACGAAGAAGCCGAGCAAACACATCATCAAGAGTAGGCACTACTCCACTAGCAAGAATTTGATCTCTGACAGGTGAAAGATCAGGACTCATTGTTGCCAATGTGAGTACCATAAAAAATTTATCTCTCTGTGCAAGGTCTTCTGCAACAGACTTTCCAACAGGTAGGAGAGAATTAAATTCAGCTTTAAGTGATGTCACCCTACCAAGGAATTCAGACATATCCATATTTTGTTGTCTCATATTAACAATATTAGATACAACCGAGTATAGTCGTTGGATGTCATTGGTGTATAAAATCTTAGCCTGATTTCAGATATCATAACAAGTTCTATAAGATTTATAAATGGGATATAACTGAGGATCGATAGATTGCCATAAAAGATTGCAGAGAAGGGCATCAATCTTTTTCCACTCAGTTAAATTTTTATCCTTTAAATCGGTGATATTTGTAGTTAAATGGTCCTCCAGGCCTTGACCCATACACCATAATTCAACAGAAGCAGCCCATGAATTATAATTACTACTCCCTACTAATTTGTCATTAGTAATAATTGGGAAAGAAGTAAAAGAGAACGTGGAACCTGATTTGGAGCTTTCGAACGACATAATATGCAAGCTGGAAGACGATATAACCCGAGAATGCCAAAAGAGCAATCTGCTATGAAAAACAGCCTTAATATTTCCAAAGAAACAGTATTCTGATGAAGAGAGGAGCCAGAAAGATGAGTATGAGCCAAAAATATATTTTCCGGTGACGGAAAATATCTCCGGCGGCGCGTGAAGCAAAGGACGACGGTGACGTGGAGAGATGGAAGTCGCCGGCGTCGACTGAGACAGATCCTGGTGGCGGTGAGGAAGCACGTGCAGCGGAGATGAAGAACAGGGAAAACCCTAGCCGAACCGAGATGGGCGCGTGAGGGCGCGTGAAGATGAATCCGGTGATCGGATTCTGGGTTCTGGCCGGAAATAGGCAGACGACTACTGAGATGAGGAGTCGGTCACCGGAATATGAGAGGAAGCACGGTGGTCGGAGCTACAGTGGTTTCGCCGGAATCTGCAGCGCATGATGTTGCTGGAAATAGCCGAAATCAGAAGCCAATTTGTGGCTCTGATACCATGAAGAAATATAAAATTGAAGTTTTAACTAGTTTTCTTATTTGATAAATGAGTATATACAGCTTTATATAGTGGTTACACTACTTTAGAATAGGAAATAGAAATATTACAAGAATATCTACCTTCCTATTTTACAGACAAGAATATCTACATTCCTATTTTACAGATTCTTGATTAATTCATTCTTATCTATATTCCTAATTTGTATAATTCAACATATGTCAAAATTTGAAATAGAAAAGTTCACTAGGGATAATGACTATGGGCTATGAAAAATGAAAATAAGAGTTTTTCTTGTGAGAGAAGGGTTATTTGCTACCTTAGATGGTGAGAGTAGTTTACTAGATATATTATCTGGAAAAGAGAAGAAAGATCTATTAGATAGAGCTTACAGTACCCTGATTCTAGGTTTGGGTGACAAAGTGTTGAGAGAGGTTAAGAAAATGACTACATCAGTAGAAATTTGGTAAAAACTAGATGCCTTATGCTTATCAAAATCATCTCCAAACAAGCTAGTTTTAAAGCAAAAATTCTTTGGTTTTAAAATGGATGAACATAACCCTTTAGGAGATAATATGAATGTTTTTATGAAATTGGTTCAGGATTTAGAAAGTTTAAGTGTAAAGGTAGATGATGAAGATTAGGTTGTTATTCTTATGAACTCTTTTCCAAAAATATACACAAATTTTGTTGATATCCTAAAATATGGTAGGCAAACTCTCAAGCTAGATGAAGTTATAATAGCTATCACTGCTAAAGATGCTGAGTTTTGAAAAGCGGGTAGGTCAGATGGAGAAAGACTTAATGTAAGAGGTAGAATAGATAAAAGCAATTATAAAAAGGGGCAATTCAAAAGTATATCTAAGTCAAGATCTAAGTTTAGTAAAGAGTGTTTCTTCTATCATAAAGAAGGACATTTTAAGAAGGAGTGTCCTAAGAGGAAAAAGAAACAAAGAGAGAAAGAGTCAACTAGTAATGTTGATATAGCTTTAGATGGGTATAAGAGTTCCGATGTACTAGTGGCTTTTGAAAATGACTTAAGAACTGAATAGATATTAGATTCAGGTTGTTCTTATCACATGACCCCAGATCAGAGTTTATTGATAAACTTTCAGAAGTTAGATTCAAGTAAGGTACTGATGGTAAATAACTCAGCTTGTAAGGTTTTGAGAATTGTGGATGTTAGATTAAGCCTGAATAATAGGAGTACTAGAATTCTAACAGAGGTTAGGTATATTCCTGAGTTAAAAAGGAATTTAATCTGCTTAGGAACTCTAGACTCAAATGGATATAGTTTTGAAGCTCAAGGTGGAGTCCTAAAAGTCACAAAAGATTTAATGGTGATTTTGAAAGGTGAAAAGAAAAATGGTTTTTATGTCTTGAGTGGATCAGTTGTTTCAGGATCACTAGTTGTGTCACATTCTCAAAACCAAAATAAGACTATTATACGGCATAATAGGTTGGGCACATTAATGAAAGGGGTTTGGTTGAGGTGTGTAAACAGAAAGTTTTATGGGAAAAGATTGACAAACTGGGTCATTATAAACATTGTATTTATGGTAAAATGAGTAGGGTCAGACTTAAGAGTAGTCATCATGTCATCAAATCTATCCTAGACTATGTTCATACTCATATATGGGGTCTAACAAAACACTTATCTCTTGGGGGCTATAGGTATTTTATAAGTATTATTAATGATTTTTCTAGGATAGTTTAGGTATATTTCTTAAGAAACAAATCTGAAGCACTTAGCAAGTTTAAGGACTAGAAAGTGATGATTGAAAATGAAACTAAAAAAAAAAATTAAAAAGATTAGGACTAACAATGGTCGAGAGTTTGTTAATGAAGAATTTGATAGACTGTATAGAGAGAGTGGGATTGTAAGACATAAAATAGTTAAGTATACTTATCAACAGAATGGGTTAGCTGAGAGAATGAATAGAACCATTCTAGAAAATGTTAGAAGTCTGCTATCCTATACCAATTTGCTTGCATGGTTGTGGGCAGAAACCACTCACACTATAATATATCTAATTAACAGAATTCCCTCTTTAGTCGTAGATTATAAAACTCCAATAGAAAAATGGTTAGGTGTAGGACCCGCCGTCGCGAGTACCCCTACTGCTGAATAATGTGGTTCTTTTATTAATAATATGAAAAATCAGGGTACCCGTAACGGGAATCCTACGAAAATAAAACTACTAATGCTATACATCTGTACACATGCGGAAGCTGAAAAATAAACTTAAATATAAATGTACAATGAGCCCATATTGGCTTTTTCATATACATATTTGTTTCTGCACATCGTTCTTGACATCTGGCAACATTTACATTTACATACAAGACCCATCAGGCCCAAAACTGAAAATAAAATACATGCTGGAAAGTTTGTGTGGGGGTCCCCTCTCGCAAGCCTCAATCCACCCACTCCTCGCCAGCAGCAAACTAACCTGAAAAAGAAGGAAGAAGGAAGAAGGAAGGGATGAGTGATAAAGATCACCCAGTAAGCGTTCCTTACTTCCCTCAACCCAAGCAAGCAACATACAAGCAATAACGTACTTGGCCTCGCCCCTAATCATACATCTAGTCGCTTGCTGGCACTAAAACTGATTATTCTGTTGTCTATTCTTATTATTAATCATATCATGAAATGTATGTCATGGCATGATAACTAAAATCTGAATATGCATGCATGTAAATCTCTACATGTACCCGAAGGTACCTACTGTGCTGATCAGGCTAATGAACACAGGGATTCGGCATCTTGGCCATATGAGTTGAACAGTCTAGCTACTGGTTAGAAAGCTAAAATTAATGCTGGACAGTCTGACTGGTGTTAGAAAGCTGGATCTCACAGATGCCCCCTCGAGTTCACCCAACTATAACCCGTATATCGAGTTCTGAATGCTGAAACTACTGAATTCGGATCCCTTGATCCTCTCTCAAGCTACATGCTATGTTATGGTATGCATATGCAGCTTTATTAATTGAATTCATGCTTATTTGAGGCGTATTGGCCATTAAAAAGGTTACCCATCCTTTATAATTCATTTTTCTACATTTCTAGGAATTTTCTGCTGCTGCATAGGCGTGTGGTCAAGGCACACGGGCATGCATGACACACACATGGGCGTGCATGGCAAAGGGACACGAGCGTGTGCCCAGACGCACGGGGTCGTGCACTGGTCGTGCAGCCGGTCGTGCGTGCTTCTGGAATTTTTGGCCATTACAAGCAATAAAGCTGGCACACGGCCGTGGCCCTCAAGACACACGGGCGTGCATCTGCATTTCAAGTTGTGCGCACTTCGTGCACACGGGTGTGCTCTTGTAGAAACCAGGACACATGGACATGCTCTATGGGCACACGGGTGTGCGTCTGGTTCTGCAACATGAGCACCAACCTGGAAACGTAGGAAACCCATCCAAACCACAACCAAATTCAAATTAAACTTAAACATGCATCATTGGCACTTCTATAAGCATATATCCATCATGAATTTCAACATGCATCAACTCTTACTGATTCCACCATGGAAATCTAACACTTCTCTCACTAACACACACAAGCAAAGCAAGTATGTTCTTTGGTGGAAAAATAAGCATCTCAATCATCACATATCATCTCATATAATCAACCAAACATACCATAAGCATAATGGAAACGTAAACACACATTTCCAACATCATCAAGCATCAAAGCAAGCTGGGTACGCACGGAAGAAATAAGAAACACTTACCTCTTGACATGGCTGCTGGAAATCTTAACTCTTAAGTTAATCTCTGGTCTCTCTAGCTGGATTGGGAGCTGCTGGAAGTTGAAGATCTGCTCTAGGGCTGGGAGCTGCTAAAAGCAAAGAGAAAATGCTGAAAATGGAAACCGGGTGAGAAATGAAAACTTAATCTCCCGTCTCTCTCTCTTCTAAGCCACCTACACGGGCGTGCAGGGAGAAGTGCACGGGAGTGCACTAGGGAAAATGAAGGAAATTCATTTCCCGTGCTTCGTATGATTAAAACCTCCGTAAAGGAATCGTACAAAGGCCACACAGCTCCGAAAAACTTACTAACTCACCCTCAAACTCTTCTAGACTCCCAATCTATTCCTGAATTTCATTTCTAACCCCAAAACTCTACCCTTAAGGGCTTTTCTAACCTGGGATGCTACATTTCCTCCCCCTTTATAAAAATTCTGACCTCGAAATTTACCTGAACAATTTTGGGAACCTATCCTTAATCTCAAACTCTACCTCCCAAGTGGCTTCTTCCACCCTCTGGCTACGCCACAAAAATTTGACCAGTGGAATCTCTTTATTTCTAAGGACTTTGACTCTGTAGTTCAGGATCTGTACTAGAAGCTCTTGATAGCTGAGGTCTTCTGCCAAATCAACCTCTGAAAACTGAAGCACGTGAGAATGATCCCCAACATACTTTCTTAATTGAGACACGTGGAAGACGTTGTGGATTATGTCCATGCTGACTGGCAGTGCTAATCTGTAGGCGACTGTCCATACTCTCTCAAGAATCTCGTAGGGACCAATGAATCTGGGAGCTAGCTTTCCTCTTTTACCAAATCTGAGAACTTGCCTGTAAGGAGCAATTCTCAAAAACGCCTTATCGCCCACTGAGAACTCAATCTCTTTACGCCGTAGATCAGCATAGCTTTTCTGTCGATCCTGCGCCTGTTTCATCCTCTGCCTGATGACCTTAACTTGCTCAATCATTCTCTGAGTAGTCTTTGGTCCCACTGTGGTCTCCAAGGAATCTCTCTCTCCAATCTCATCCCAATGAAGAGGAGATCTACACTTTCGACCGTACAAAGCCTCGAATTGAGCCATCTGAATAGTTGTCTGATAACTGTTGTTATAGATGAACTCCATTAGAGGAAGTAACTCTGCCCAATCGGTCTGGAAGTCTATGCAACAAGCTCTTAGTATATCCTCTAATATTGTATTCACCCTCTCAGTCTGGCCATCTGTCTGAGGGTGATATGCTAAGCTGAACTATGGCCTGGTTTCTAATGCTCTCTGCAGAGACCTCCAAAAGGTTGATAAGAATCTGAAGTCCCTGTCTGACACTATGGTTCTGGGAACCCCGTGGAGTCTCACCACTTCTCTGATGTAAACTCGTGCTAGTTGCTCTATAGACATTCCCTATCTGACAGGGAGAAAGTGAGCTGATTTGCTGAGCCGATCAACTACCACCCAGATGCCATCAAATCCTCTCTGGACTCTAGGAAGACCAGAGATGAAATCCATCGAAATGTCCTCCCACTTCCACTCAGGAATACTCAAGGAGTGAAGTAATCCTGAGGGTCTCTGGTGCTCTGCCTTAACTTACTGACATATCAGACATCTGAAGACGAAGTCTACTATGTCCCTCTTTATTCCTGACCACCAGAAACTCCTCTTGAGGTCTTGGTATATTTTCGTGCTGCCCGAGTGTGCTGAGTACACCGTACTGTGTGCCTTTGACAAAATCTTCTGTCTCAACTCTAAACTCTGTGGCATACAGACTCTGTCTCTAAACCTCAAGATCCCATCTCTGAACTCAAAGTTTGGCACTGATCTCTCTGACATCTTCTGAAGCATACTCTGAGTCCATTCATCTAACATCTGGCACTCTCTGATCTCATTATATAAGGAGGATATGACCTGTAGTCTTGAGAAACCCGCAGATACAATCTCAATCTGCTCTCTGACTATCTCATACTGTAGCTCTCTCTGAACTGATAGGCTGGATAAGGCTACTCGCCTACTTAAGGTATCAGCCACTACATTGGCTCTTCCCGGGTGGTATCTGATGTCGTAGTCATAATCCTTCACCAACTCCAACCATCTCCTCTGTCTCATGTTGAACTCTTTTTGGGTGAAGAAGTATTTCAGACTCTTATGGTCTGAATAAATGTTGTACCTGACTCTATACAGGTAATGCTTCCAAATCTTCAAGGCGAATACGACTGCTGCGAACTCCAAGTCATGGGTAGGGTATCTCAACTCATGATCTCATAATTGCCTAGAAGCATAGGCAATCACCCTATTATTATGTATCAGAACCGCCCCGATCCCCTGATGGGATGCATCTGTATATATATCGAACTCTACCCCCTCGTGGGTAGTACCAAAACTAGAGCACTGGTCAACCTTTGCTTGAGCTCCTGGAATCGCAGCTCACAATCCTCAGTCTATACAAATGGAACCTCCTTCCTAGTTATGGCAGTGAGAGGCCTCACTAGGCTCGAGAACCATTCAATAAATCTCCGATAATATCCTACCAACCCAAGGAAGCTACGCACCTTTTTTACTGTCTTCGGCCTTGGCCAACTCAATATCGCCTCTACTTTGCTGGGGTCCACTGAGATTCCCTCTGCTGATACTATGTGGCCTAAGAATGCCACTCTATCGAGCCAAAATTCACACTTGGAGAACTTGGTGAATAAATGCTGGTCTCTCAGCCTCTGAAGCACGAATCTAAGATGCTCCTTATGCTCTACCACACTTCTGTAATATACCAGAATATCATCTATGAACACCACCACGAACCGGTCTAAGCAGTCATGAAACACCCAGTTCATCAGATTCATGGAAATCGTTGGGGCATTGGTCAACCCAAATGACATGACCACGAACTCATAATATCCATAACAAGTCCTAAAAGCTGTCTTGGGGACATTTCTCTCTGCCACTCTGACTTGATAATACTTAGATCGTAGGTCGATCTTGGAGAATACTGCTGCACCTCTCAACTGATCAAAGAGGTCGTCAATCCTTGGTAGGGGATACTTGTTCTTCACCGTTACTCTGTTCGGCTCCCTGTAGTCGATACACATTCTCATCGACCCATCCTTCTTCTTAACGAATAAGATCGGAGCTCCCCACGGTGAACAACTGGGCCTAATGAGTTTCTTATCTGTTAGCTCCTAAAGCTGCTTCTTTAACTCCTGGAGTTCAGTCGGAGCCATTCGGTACAGAGCCTTGGAGATTGGAGTCGTACCGGGAAGGAGCTCGACACTGAATTCCAACTCCCTGTCTGGAGGTAGCCTTGGTAACTCATCTGGGAAAACATCTCTAAACTCTCTGACTACTGGTACCTCCTCGATACTTGGCCCCACTACACTACTGCACATAACATTGGCCAAGTACGCTACACAACCCTGCCTTAGCAACCTGCTCGCCTGGATACAAGAAATCATCAAACTATCTACTCTACCCTCACCAAATACAAAGTGATTAGGGCCTATGTGGAATCTCACCATTTTTCTTCCACAGTCTATCTCTGCATCATATTTCCCCAAGAAGTCCATGCCCAAGATCATATCAAAATCTGCTAACTCCAGCAGAATCAAATCTATCCTCATCTGTCTACCCATGAGCTCTATCATCTGATCTATGAGGACTCTATCGCTCATCACGTAACCCCCATTTGGCATCTCAACAAGGATACTCCTATTGGCCACACTAGGGTCAACCCCTAATCTCTCCACTACACTCCTAGCTATAAAGCTGTGTGTGGCCCCACAATCAACCAAAACGAAAAAAGAAGTATCAAAATAAAGTAACTGACCAGTGACTGCATGGGGTATCGCCTCTATTTACTCCTGGCGGACAACATATATTCTGGCTCTGCCTCTGCCTCTGCCTCCTCTTGAAGTACTAGCACCTCTTTCAGCTGCTCCAACACTAGCTCCAAGAACATTTACTCCACCCCTCTCTACTCTAACACCGCCTCTGGGTAGACCTCCTCTGTCTCTAAACTACCCAACTCCACCTCTACTCGGCCCAACACTAGCTCCACCTCTGGCTGGGCACTCTACCATCATGTGCCCTGGCTGATGGCACCTGTAGCATACAATCTGCCCGACAAGGCACTCTCTTGAATGACGCCTGCCACATCTGGTACACTGTGGCAGTGAAAACTGTGGGGTAGTCCTCTGTCTCTGAAAACCCCTGGCAGATCTCTTGGCTGATATTGGCCTCTTGCCTCTATCTCTGTCATCTATCCTCTCAACTACTTTACTTATGGCACCCATCCGCTATAAACTAGCCTCTAATCTGAACGCTCTCCCCAAAGCATCACTGAACCATTGGGGAGGATCAACTTCTATCATGACATCCTTGGGAATTGTAGGGTGTAAGCCATGGATGAACTTCTGCACTCGGCCCATCTCGGTCCTCACCAAACTAGGGGCGAACCGCGCCAATGCATTGAATCTGGTAGCATATTCCTTGACTGAACTAGGCCCCTGAGTCAAATCAATAAACTCTTGGGCCTTGGCATACAACATCTCTGTGCTCTTGTACTCGGCATCAAATAACTGCCTGAACTCTACCCAGGTTAACTGCTCTTCATTGATGGAAGCCTTGGCTAGCCCTTACCAAACCTTAGCATCCCCTCTCAAAAGAAATACTGCATATCTGACTTTTTCTCTCTCTGACAGTGTGAAGAGACCTATCACACTCTCCACTGACTCAACCCACTCTTCTGCCACTGCTAGATCTCGGGACCCACTGAATTTAGAAGGCTGGAAGGACCCTGGCAGATGCAGTCTCTCTAATGGACTAGTGCCAACTGTCTCTGTACTTATCGCTTGATTGTACTTAGTAAACCCAGCTAGAAACTGATATTTTTCCCTAGCCGACTGAGGCTGAAACTGATACCCCTCTCTGACTGATTGAGGCAATGAATGATACTGTGGTTGAGGCTGAGACTGGGGCTGAGAATGTCTTCTCATTGAAGTCTGATAGGCTTCATACTGGGGAGGATTAACTCTAGCTGGCTCTTACACATTACTCACACCAGCTTGCTGTAAACTCTCTCTGACAACTTCCCCAATCATTTCCCTCAACTGATCTGGCCTGATGGATACATGGGAGGAGCTCTAAGATCACCTATTATCACTCACACTCATGGGACGGACAAAAGGGCTACTACTGGCATCATCTATATATCTAGGGACATATTCTTCTCTATCTATAGCATCACAAAACATAGGGGTTAGAAACACAAATCACAATAAATTTGGAAATTATACCTGACTGGTGCTGTGAGGAGGGTCTGGACGATGGCTGTGAAGGAGAGAAAATAGGCTCTACACACTTACAACTCAAATAACTACTAAAAATGGCTCAGAGAACTGCTCTGATACCAACAATGTAGGACCCGCCGCTACGAGTACCCCTACTATTGAATAATGTGGTTCTTTTATTAATAATCTGAAAAATCAGGGTACCCGCGATAGGAATCCTACGAAAATAACACTGCTGATGTTATACATCTGTACACATGTGGAAGCTGAAAAATAAACTAAAATATAAATGTACAATGAGCCCATATTGGCTTTTTCATATACATATTTGTTTTTATACATCGTTCTTTACATCTGGAAACATTTACATTTACATACAAGACCTATCAGGCCCCAAAACTGAAAATAAAATACATGCTGGAAAGTGTTTATAGGGGTCCCCTTTCGCAAGCCTCAATCCACCCGCTCCTCGCCAACAGCAAACTGACTTGAAAAGGAAGGAAGAAGGAAGGGATGAGTGATAAAGATCACCCAGTAAGCGTTCCTTACTTCCCTCAACCCAAGCAAGCAACATACAAGCAATAACGTACCTGGTCTCGGCCCTAATCATACATTTAGTCGCTTGCTGGCACTGAAACTGATTATTTTGTTGTCTATTCTTATTATTAATTATATCATGAAATGTATGTCATGGCATGATAACTAAAATCTGAATATGCATGCATACGAATCTCTACATGTACTCGAAGGTACCTACTGTGCTGATCAGGCTAATGAACACAAGGTACCCATGTGGGCTGAACAATCCAGCTACTAGCTAGAAAGTTGAAAATAATGTTGGACAGTCTGACTGGTGTTAAAAAGCTGGATCCTACAGATGCCCTCTCGAGTTCACCCAACTATAACCCGTATATTAGGTTCTGAATGCTGAAACTACTGAATTCGGATCCCTTGATCCTCTCTCAAGCTACATGCTATGCTATGGTATGCATATGCAACTTTATTAACTGAATTCATGTTTATCTGAGGCGTATTGGCCATTAAAAAGGTTACCCATCCTTTATAATTCATTTTTCTGCATTTTTGGGAATTTTCTGCTGCTACACGGGCGTGTGGTCAAGGCTACATGGGCATGCATGACACACACACGGGCATGCATGGTAAAGGCACACGGGCGTGTTCCCAAACGCACGGGGTCGTGCACTGGCCGTGCAGCCGGTCGTGCGCGCTTCTAGAATTTTTGGCCATTACAAGCAATAAAGCTGGCACACGGCCGTGCCCCTCAGGATACACGGGTGTGCTTCTACATTTCAAGCCATGCGCACTTCGTGCACACGGGCGTGCTCTTGTAGAAACCAGGACACACGGATGTGCTCTACATGCACACGGTCGTGCGTCTGGTTCTGTAACATGAGCACCAGCCTGGAAACACAGGAAACCCATCCAAACCACGACCAAATTCAAATTAAACTCAAACATGCATCATTGGCACTTCCATAAGCATATATCCAACATCAATTTCAACATGCATCAACTCTTACTGATTCTACCATGGAAATCTAACACTTCTCTCACTAACACACACAACAAAGCAAGCATGTTCTTGGGTGGAAAAATAAGCATCTCAATCATCACATATCATCTCATATAATCAACCAAACATACCATAAGCATACTGGAAACGTAAACACACATTTCCAACATCATCAAGCATCAAAGCAAGCTAGGTACGCATGGAAAAAGTAAGAAACACTTACCTCTTGACATAGCTGCTGGAAATCTTAACTCTCAAGCTAATGTCTGGTCTCTCTAGCTGGATTGGGAGCTGCTGGAAGCTGAAGATCTGCTCTAGGGCTGGGAGCTGTTGAAAGTAAAGAGAAAATGTTGAAAATGGAAACCGGGTGAGAAATGAAAACTTAATCTCCCGTCTCTCTCTCTTCTAAGCCACCTGTATGGGCGTGCAGGGAGAAGTGCACGGGAGTGCCCCAGGGAAAATGAAGGAAATTCATTTCCCGCACTTTGCATGATTAAACCTCCCTAAAGGAATCATACGAAGGCCACACAACTCTGAAAAACTTACTAACTCACCCCCAAACTCTTTTAGACTCTCAATCTATTCCTGAATTTCATTTCTAACCCCAAAACTCTACCCTTAAGGGCTTTTCTAACTTGGGATGCTACATTAGGGCATCTTGCTGATTATAGCAATTTGAGAGTTTTTGGGTGTACAAGTTATGTTTACAGTAAGAGTGACAAGTTACAACCTAGGGCTATTAGATGTATCTTTATAGGATATCCAGATAGAGTTAAAGGTTATAAATTTTAGGATCCTGGGAATAAGAAGTGTATAGTCAGTAGAGATGTCAAATTTAATAAAGAGGAATTGGGAGGATTGATTAAGGAAAATAAAAATTCCAGGGAAGAGTTTGAGGTTGAGTCTAGAAGTTGGGTAAAAAATATGTCATGACCTAGAAAGGAAAAAACTACTGAAATAAGCATGCATTCGGGTGGAAAATCATCAAACAAGCACCATATCATCATCATGGCATCATATAAGCATACACACATGACATAATATGCTGGAAACGCCGGCAACCGTTTCCAAGCATCACCAAATAAGCTGGGAACGCAAGGAGAGATAGTAAGAAACACTTACCTCTCGACATGGCTGCTGGAAGCTCAAACTCAAGCTATTCTCTCTGATCTCTAGCTGGATTGGGAGCCGCTGGAAGCTGGACTTCACGCCTAGGGCTGGGAACTACTGAAAACAAAGAATAGATTGGCTGAAAATGGGTGAGAAATGTAATAACTCTCCCGTCTCTCTCTGTTCTACCCACCTGCACGGGTGTGCAGGCATGATGCACGGGAGTGCACCAAGGAAAATGGATATAATCCACTTCCCGCGCTTCGTATGACTGAAACCTCCCTAAAGGAATCATACGAAGGCCATACAGCTCTGGAAAACTACTATCTCACCCCTGAACTCTTCTAGACTCCCAAACTATTCCTGAATTCTATTTCTAACCCCAAAACTCTACCCCTAAGGGTTTTTCTAACCTGGGATGCTACAACACCCGCCAATTTATTTCCCACTGTTTTTTGGCGTGCAATATTCTATCGAGATTAATACCCTAAGCGGCGTTTTTACTTTTTTTTGTGCCTTTCCACTCTCATGTTTTTGAAAAATCTGCTAACTCCAGCAGAATCAAATCGATACTCATATGTCTACCCATCACCTCTATCATCTGATCCTAGAGGACTCTATCACTTACCACATAACCCCCATCTGACATCTCTACTAGGATACTCCTATCAGCCACACTAGGGTCAACCCCTAATCTCTCTACCACTCCCTTGGAAATAAAGCTGTGTGTGGCCCTGCAATCAACCAATATAAACAAAGGAGTACCGAGATAAAGAATCTGACTAGTAACTGCATGGGGTATGGCATTTGCCTGCTCCTGGCGGACAGCATAAACTCTGGCTCTGTCGCCACCTCTATCTCCCCTTGAAGTACTAGCACCTTCTCCAGGTGCTCCAACTCCGAGTCTGGGAAAATCGGCTCTACCCTGCTCAACTCCACCTCTCTCTGCATCGCCTCAAGGTGGACCTCCTCTACCTCTGGGCTGACCACCACCACCTCTACTAGGCCCAACACCAGCTCCACCTCTGGCTGGGCACTCAAACATCCTGTGCCCTGGCTGACGGCACAAGTAACATGCGATCTGGCTAACAAGGCACTCGCTAGAATGACGTCTGCCACATCTAGGACACTGTGGCAGGGAAAACTGTGGTGCAGTCCTCTGTCTCTGAACACCTCGAGCTGATCTCTTGGCCGACATCGGCCTCTTACCCTTATCTCTGTCATATGACCTTTGCTCTCTGCCCAAGGCACCCATCCTCTGAAGACTGGCCTCTGATCTAAGGGCTCTCCCCAAAGAATCACTAAACTACTGGGGTGGATACGGTCCAGTCAAGACATTCTTGGCTATGGCAGGATGTAAACCGTGGATGAATTTCTGCACTCTTCCCAACTCTATCCCAGCCAAACTAGGGACAAATCGGGCCAAGGCATTGAACTTGGTCGCATATTCCTTGACCGAACTGGACCCCTGAACCAAATCGATGAACTCCTGGGCTTTTGCATACATCAACTCTGAACCCCGGTACTCGGCATCAAATAGCCGTCTGAACTCTGCCCAGGTCATCTGCTGCTCACTGATGGTAGCCTTAGCTAGGCCCCACCAAACCTTGGCGTCACCTCTGAGATGGAACGCCACAAATCTGACTTTCTCTCTCTCTGATAACGTGAAGAGGCCCATGATACTCTCCACTGACTCAATCCATTCCTCTGCTACCGCTGGATCTTTAGACCCACTGAACTTTACCGACTGATACGGCCCTAGCAGATGATAAATAGGGTGCAATATGTCTAAAGAGCTTGTACCCAATGTCTCTGTACTCATAGCCTGACTGTACTCTGTAACCCCAACCGGATACAGATACCCTTCTCTAACAGGCTGAGGCTGAAACTGGTAACCCTCTCTAACTGATTGAGGCAGGAAATAATACTGAGGCTGAGGCTGTGACTATGGCTGTGGCTGTGCTGTTCTTCTTCTTGAAGACTGATAAATCTCAGGCTGAGGGGGATTAACTTTGGCTGGCTCTTGAACAATACCCACACTAGCTTGCTGTAAACTCTCTCTGACCACTTCCCCTATCATTTCTCTAAGCTGATCTTGCCTGACAGTCACATGGGAGGAACTCTAAGATCGCCGCCCCTTACTCACACTCATGGGACAGACAGGAGGACTACTACTGGCCTCATCTATGAATCTAGGGACATATTCCTCTTCTCTATCTATAGCATCACAAGCAAACGGGGTTAGAAACACAAACATAACAAAGCTGGAAAGAAATACCTAACTGTGCTGTGAGGAGGGTCTGGACGATGCCTGCGAAGCAGAGAAACAGACACCACACACTTACAAACTTAAATATCTACTAAAAATGGCACAGAGAAACGCTCTGATACCAACAATGTAGGACCCGCTGCCACGAGTACCCCTGTTGCTGTAAGATACTGTTCTTTTATTAAATAAATTGGAAATTGGGTACCTGCGATGGGAATCCTACGAAATTGGCTTTTCATACGTATACAATTGTTCTGTACATCAGTTTTTACATCTGGAATATACAAAATACATACAAGACCTCACAGGTCCAAAACTGAAAGAAAATACAACTGGAAAGTGAGTGTGGAGTCCCCTCTCGCAAGCCTCAGTCCACTCGCTCCTCGCCAGCGGCAAACTGACCTGAAAAGGAAGGAAGAAGGAAAGGGATGAGTGATAAAGATCACCCAGTAAGCATTCCTTACTTCCCTCGACCTAAGCAAGCAACAACAAACAAGGGCATACATACCTGGTCGGCCCTATACATGCATCTAATCGCTTGCAGGTGCTGAAACTGATTTCTGGATTGCTGTTTCTCATTATTAGTCAAATTCTGACATAAATGTCATGACATGATAACTGAAATTTGAATATGCATGCATGCGAATCTCTAAATGTACCCGAAGGTACCTGCTGTGCTGATCAGGCTGATGAACACAGAGATTCGACATCCTGGCCAAGTGGGCTGAACAATCTAGCTACTGGCTAGAAAGCTGATAACTGTGCTGAGCAATCTGACTAGTGTCAAAAAGCTAGGTCCCACAGATGCCCCCTCGAGTTCACCCAAAACTGTAACCCATACATTGGGTTCTGAATGCTGAAATCTACTGAATTCAGATCCCTGGATCCTCTTTCAGACTACATGTTATGCTATGAATGCATATGCTGCATTACTTATCTGATTTCTGGATTATCTGATGATTATTAGCCTTCTGGATGGATTACCAAGCCTTTATTAAGCGTTTTCTGCATTTTCTGGAAAATAAAGCTAGAGCACGGGCGTGCAAAGGAAAACGCACGGGCATGCTGAGCACACACGGCCGTGTTGAGCACAGGCACACGGGTGTGTGCCCAGACACACGGGACCGTGCCCCGGTCGTGTGCCTGGTCGTGCAAGCTACTGGAAAATCTGGCCTTTCATGCAATAAGCGAACACACGGTCGTGTCCCTCAGGACACACGGTCGTGTCCTCTGCTTTTCAGACCGTGTGCACTTCGTGCACACGGCCGTGCCTTCGTAGAGACAAGGGCACACGGGCGTGCTCTTGCGGGCACACGGTCGTGCGTCTTGTCCTGCTCAGACATGGCTCGCCTGAAATGCGTAGGAACCCATCCAAAACTCATCCAATATGAAATTAACTGAAATCAAGCATTCAAAACACTTCCATATACACATATACATCATCAATTTCATCCTTCACCCAACATCATGCATTTCACCATGACAAATCTGAGATTTCTCTCACTAACACACGTATAACTGAAATAAGCATGCATTCTAGTGGAAAATCATCAAACAAGCATCATATCATTATCATGGCATCATATAAGCATACACACATGACATAATATGCTGGAAACGCCGGCAACCGTTTCCAAGCATCACCAAATAAGCTGGGAACGCAAGGAGAGAGAGTAAGAAACACTTACCTCTCGACATGGCTGCTGGAAGCTCAAACTCAAGCTATTCTCTCTGATCTCTAGCTGGATTGGGAGCCGCTGGAAGCTGGACTTCACGCCTAGGGCTGGGAACTGCTGAAAACAAAGAAGAGATTGGCTGAAAATAGGTGAGAAATGCAATAACTCTCCCGTCTCTCTATTTTCTACACACCTGCACGGGTGTGCAGGCATGATGCACGGGAGTGCACCAAGGAAAATGGATATAATCCACTTCCCGCGCTTCGCATGACTGAAACCTCCCTAAAGGAATCATACGAAGGCCACACAACTTTGGAAAACTACTATCTCACCCATGAACTCTTCTAGACTCCCAAACTATTCCTGAATTCAATTTCTAACCCCAAAACTCTACCCCTAAGGGCTTTTCTAACCTGGGATGCTACAACACCCGCCAATTTATTTCCCACTGTTTTTTGGCGTGCAATATTCTATTGAGATTAATACCCTAAGCGGCGTTTTTACTTTTTTTTGCGCCTTTCCAGTCTCTATCTGACACAATAACTCTAGGAACTCCATGCAGTCTCACAATCTCCCTGACATACAACCGACCTAGCTGATTAGTCATCATACCATCTCTGACTGGTAAGAAGTGAGCAGATTTACTCAGTTTGTCAACAATTACCCAAATACCAGTATACCTCTCTCTGACTCTGGGGAATCCTGAGATGAAATCCATGGAAATGCTCTCCCATTTCCACTCGGGCACACTCAAAGGCTGCAATAACCCTGATGGTCTTTGATGCACTACCTTAACCTGTTGACACACCAGACATCTGGCCACAAGATCTGCTATGTCTCTCTTCATTCCTGACCACTAGAAGTTTCCCTTCAAATCTTGGTACTACGCGGATGAGCTGAATGCACTGAACTGTGGGCTTCTGACAAAATTCTCTACCTCAAATCTGAGTCTTTTGGAACACAAACTCAGCCCCTGAATCTCAGAATCTCATATCGAATCTCAGAATCTGACACTGTACCCTCTGATACTCTCTGTACCATCATCTGTACCCGCTGATCTGACCTCTGAGCCTCTCTGACCTCATCAGACAAAGAAGACATAATCTGAAGCCTCGAAAACCCAGCTGAAACAATCTCTATCTACTCTCTAATGACTTCTCCCTGAAGCTTACTCTGAATAGAAAAACTAGATAAAGCAACTCTGCGGCTCAAAGCATCTGCAATAACATTTGTTCTGCCTGGGTGGTATCTGATCTCACAGTCGTAATCCTTGACTAACTCTAACCACCGTCACAGCCTCATATTCAATTCCTTCTGGGTGAAGAAATACTTCAGACTCTTGTGATCTAAGAAAATGCAGCATTTGACTCTATACAAGTAGTGCCTCCAAATCTTGAGAGTGAAAACAACTGCTACAAGCTCCAAATCATGAGTAGGGTATCTCATCTTATGGTCCTTTAATTGTTTGGATATAGGACCCGCCGTCACGAGTACCCCTACTGCTTAATAATATGGAAAACTTTAATAATTTGAAAACTCGGGTACCCGCGACGGGAATCCTACGAAAATAATAAAAACCTGAAACTGCTATACATTCTAAATTACACATGCAGAAGCGAATCTGAAATTTCATACACTGTCTGAAAATACATGACTATTCTGTACAATGGGCCCAATGGCCTTTATCATATATACATAGTGTTTCTGTACATCTGATTACATTAAACATTTACAATATGACCACACAGGTCCAAAACTGCAACTACATACTGAGATCGTGGTGTGGGCGCTCTCCTGCTAGCCTCGAACTACCCGCTCCTCGAAAACAGCACGAACACCTGAAAAGAATATAAGAAGGAGGGGGATGAGTGATAAAGATCACCCAGTAAGCGCTGCTTACTTCCCTCAACCCAAGCAAGCAACACACACAATCATACATACCTGGCCTCAGCCCTATTCATACATCTAGTCGCTTGTTGGAATCTGAAACTGTTATCTGAATCTCATTCTCATTATATACTGATTTTATTACTATTCATGTCATGATGTGTATGTCATGCCATGCTAACTGAAATATCTGATGGATGCATGCATCTGATTATCTCTATCTGAATGTACCCGAAGGTACCTGCTGTGCTGATCAGACTAGTGAACACAGGGATTCGGCGTCCTGGCCATGTGCACTGAACAGTCTAGCTACTGGCTAGAAAGCTAAATATACTGCTGAACGATCTGACTGGTGTCAGAAGGCTAAATCTGAAATGCTAACATTCTGACTAGTGTTAGAAAGCTGATCTGAAATACTGTTGAACATTTTGACTGGTGTCAGAAAGCTGAATCCTACAGATGCCCCCTCGTGTTCACCTATACTCTTACTCGTACATCAGGTTCTGAATACTGAATACTACTAAATCTGGATCCCTTGATCCTTTCTCATACTGCATGTCATGCTATGTTGTGCAAATGCAGCCTTATTATCTGAAGCATTTATGCCATTGTATGAATTTCCCATGCTTTATTTATCATTTTCTATTCTTTT
>JAJEJH010000019.1:1117690-1148050 GCA_026122585.1 Anacardium occidentale
CGTGTTCACCTATACTCTTACCCGTACATTAGGTTCTGAATACTGAATCTGGATCCTTGATCCTTTCTCATGTTGCATGTCATGCTATGTTGTGCAAATGCAGCCTTATTATCTGAATTCATGCTTATCTGATGCTTATCTGAAGCATTTATGCCATTGTATGAATTTCCCATGCTTTATTTATCATTTTCTATTCTTTTTCTGAAAAACTGCAAGTGCACGGGCGTGCGGGCAAGGGCACACAGGTCGTGCGTCCAACCGTGCAAGCTACTAGAATTTTCCTGGGATTTCACTGAAAGCTTACACACAGGCGTGTCCCTCAGGACACACGGGCGTGTGTGTGCGTTTCTTGCCCGTGCACACAGCGTGCACACGGGCGTGTGCCTAGAAAAACAAAGGCACACGGTCGTGCGTCATGTTCTTCAACAAGAGCACCGTCTGGAAATCGCACAATTCCTCAACCAAATCAACATCAATTACAAATTCACTTCAAACATTCATTTCTAGCACCTCAATAAGCATCTATATGAGTTCAAATTCATCATGCATCAACAAATGAGCATTTCACCATGAAAGCAAGCTCTTTCTCTCACTAAAACATGATCAAGTTTGCATGCAAGATTCAAGGATGGCAATCTCATCAATTTATGCCACAAACATCATCAAATTAGCATGCACAACTCATCAACAAGCTATAGAATCGTCCAAGCAGCACATTTCATTAAAACAAACCGGGAAACTCAAAGGAAAGTAAGCGAAAACTTACCTCGCGCCATTACCTCTGAAAGTTATTCTTTTGAACTATTCTCTTTGCTCTCTAACTTGATCGGGAGTAACCACTGGCTGGATTTCCTCTTTAAGGTTGGGAGGAATTGAAACAAAGAGAGAAACGTGGCTAAAATGAAAGTGAGTGAGAAAATGAATAAAGTTCTCTCAGCTCACTTATATACTAACCACTTGTACGGGCGTGCACAAGGGAAAATGGACTTAATCCATTTCCCGCTCACTCGCCTGATCGAATCCTTCCAAAAGGATTCACACGAAAGCCACACAGGCTTAGAAAACTTACTAACTCACCCCTAAATTTTGCTAGGCTCCCAATCTCTCTCTAAATCTCGCTTCTAACCCCAAAACTCTTTCCCTAAAGGCTTTTCTAACCTGGGATACTACATTTCCTCCCCTCTTATAAAAATTCTGACCCCGGAATTTACCTGAATAACTCTGAGAACCTATCTCTGATCTCAGACTCTACCTCCCAAGTGGCTTCCTCCACTCTCTGGTTGTGCCATAAGACCTTCACTAGGGGAATCTGCTTGTTTCTGAGAACCTTGACTTTGTAGTCGAGAATCTACACTGGCAACTCTTGGTAACTCAAATCTTCAGCCAACTCAATCTTTAAAAAAAGAAGCACATGAGAAGGATCCCCCACATACTTCCTCAACTGTGACACATGGAAGACAATATGAATTCTATCCATGCTAGCTGGCAAAGCTAATCTGTAGGCAACTGTCCCCACTCTCTCGAGAATCTTGTAGGGACCAATGAATCTCGGGGCTAACTTCCCCTTTCTGTCGAATCTGAGAACTTGCCTGTATGGAACAACTCTCAAAAAAACTCTGTCACCTACTGCAAACTCAATCTCTCTGTGTCTTAGATCTACATAGCTTTTCTGTCGATCTTGGGCCTGTCTCATCTCTGCCTGATGATCTTGATCTACTCAATCATCCCCTGAACTATCTCTGGACCCACAACTGTCTCCAGAGAATCTCTCTCTCCAATCTCATCCCAATGAAGAGGAGATCTACACTTCCGACCATACAATGCCTCAAATGGAGCCATCTGAATAGTCGTCTGATAACTGTTATTATAAGCAAACTCCATGAGAGGAATCAACTCTACCCAATTGGTCTGGAAGTCCATACAACAAGCTCTCAGCATATCCTCCAAAATCTTATTTACCCTCTCAGTCTGGCCATCTGTCTGAGGGTGATATACTGAACTGAACTGCAGTCTAGTTCCCAAGGCTCTCTACAATGATCTCCAGAAAGCTGACAGAAATCTGGAGTCTCTGTCTGATACTATAGTCCTGGGAACACCAAGAAGTCTGACTACCTCTTTGATATACAGTCTCCCCAACTGATCTGTAGACATGCCCTGTCTGACTGGCAAAAAATGAGCTGACTTACTCAATCTGTACACTATCACCCATATGCCATCATATCCTCTCTGAACTCTGGGAAGACCAGAAATGAAATCCCTGGAAATATCTTCCCACTTCTACTCAGGAATACTTAAGAGATGAAGTAAACCTGAGGGTCTCTGGTGCTCTACCTTAACTTGCTGACATATCAGACATCTGGAAGCAAAATCTGCTATGTCTTTCTTCATACCTGACCACCAAAAATTCTTCTTGAGATCTTGGTACATCTTTGTACTGCCTGAGTGCACTGAATACACCATACTGTGTGCCTCTGATAAAATTTTCTACCTCAACTCTGAACTCTGTGGCACACAAACTCTGTCTCTAAATCTCAAGATCCCATCTCTGAACTCAAAGTCTGGCACTGATCTCTCTGACATCCTCTGAATCATACTCTGAGTCCACTCATCTGACATCTGGCTGTCTCTGATCTCATCATACAGTGAGGATCTGATCTGAAGTCTGGAGAAACCCGTAGTCACTATCTCAATCTACTCTCTGGCAATCTCATACTGCAGCTCTCTCTGAACTGAAAGACTGGATAAGGCTACTCACTTGCTCAACGCATCAGCCACTATATTGGCTCTCCTTGGGTGATATCTGATGTCACAGTCGTAGTCCTTCACCAACTCTAGCCATCTCCTCTGTCTCATATTAAGCTCTTTTTGGGTGAAGAAATACTTTAGACTCTTATGGTCTAAATAGATACTACACTTAACCCCATAAAGATAATGTCTCCAAATCTTTAGGGCAAACACAACTGCAGCTAACTCCAAGTCGTGGGTAGGGTATCTCAACTCATGATCTCTCAATTGCTTGGAGGCATAGGCAATGACCCTACCACTCTGCATCAAAACTGCCCCGATCCCCTGATGGGACGCATCTATATAAATATCAAACTCTACCCCCTCTTGAGGTAGTGCCAAAACTGGAGAACTGGTCAATCTCTGCTTGAGCTCCTGGAAACGTGACTCACACTCATCTGTCCAAACAAATGGAACCTCTTTCCTAGTCAAGGCAGTGAGAGGCCTCACTACACTAGAGAATCCCTCAATAAACCTCCTGTAGTAGCCTGCTAACCCAAGGAAGCTTCTGATTTCCTTTACTGTCTTCGGCCTTGGCCAACTCAAAATTGTCTCCACTTTACTGGGATTCACTGAAATACCGTCTGTTGAAACTACATGACCCAGAAATGCTACTCTGTCAAGCCAAAACTCGTACTTGGAAAACTTGGCATACAACTGTCTATCCCTCAACCTCTGAAGGACATATCTAAGATGCTCCTCATGCTCTGCCACACTCCTGGAATACACCAGAATGTCATCTATGAAAACCATCACGAATCGGTCCAAGCAATCATGAAACACCTGGTTCATCAGATCCATAAAAATCGCTGGGGCATTAGTCAACCCAAATGGGATGACCACGAACTCTTAATGCCCATATATGGTCCTGAAAGCTGTCTTGGGAACATCCCTGTCTGCCACTCTGACCTGATAATAACCCGATCTTAAGTCAATCTTCAAAAATACTGCTACACCTCTCAACTGATCAAAAAGGTCATCGATCCTTGGCAAAAGATACTTGTTCTTCACTGTCACTCTGTTAAGCTCCCTGTAGTCGATACACATCCTCATTGACCCATCTTTCTTCTTAACAAACAGAATCGGAGCTCCCCAAGGTGAACAACTGGGTCTGATGAATCTCTTATCTGTCAACTCCTGAAGCTGCTTCTTTAACTCCTAAAGCTCAGCTGGAGCCATCCGGTAAGGAGCCTTAGAGATTGGAGCCGTACCAGGAAGAAGCTTGACACTAAACTCCAACTCTCTGTCTGGAGGTAACCCTGGCAACTTATCTAGGAAGGCATCTGGAAACTCTTTGACTACTGGCACCTCCTCGATACTCAGATCCACTGAACTGTTACACACAACATTGGCCAAGTACCCAACATAACCCTGTCTCAATAATCTACTCGCCTGAATACAGAAGATCATCATACTATCAACTTTGCCTTCACCAAACACAAACTGATTAGGGCCTATGTGGAATCTCACATTCTTCCTTCCACAATCTATCTCAGCACTGTATCTCCCCAAGAAATCCATCCCCAATATCATATCAAAATCTGCTAACTCTAGTAGAATCAAGTCAATCATCATCTGTCTACCCATAATCTCTATCTCTTGATATAGGAGAACTCTATCACTCAATACAAATCCCCCATCTGGCATCTCTACATGGATACTCCTACTGGCCACACTAGGGTCGACCCATAATCTCTCCACTACACTCAAGGATACAAAGTTGTGTGTGGCTCCACAATCAACAAGTACAAATAAAGGAGTACCAAAACAAAGTAACTGACCGGATACTGCATGGGGAATGGCCTCTGCCTGTTCCTGGTGAACAACATAAACTCTGGCTCTGCCTTCGCCTACTCCCGAAGGACTAGCACCTCCCTCAGGTGCTCTACCACCAACTCTGGGAAGATTTGCTCCACATCTCTCTGCTCTAACTCTACCTCTGGGTGGACCTCCTCGGCCTCTGAACTGACCAACTCCACCTCTGCTCGGCCCAACACCAGCTCCACCTCTGGCTGGACACGCTGCCATCATGTGCCCTGGCTGATGGCACCAATAACAAACTATCTGGCCGGTTAAACACTCTCCTAGATGGCGTCTACCACATCTGAGACACTATGGCTGTTGGGGCGTAACTCTCTGCCTCTGACTCTGAAAACCTCTGGCAGATCTCCTAGTTGACATCGGTTTCTTGCCCCTGTCTCTATCATCTATCCTCTGATCTCTCTCAGATGCTCTGCTCATGGCACCCATCCTTTGTAATCCGACCTCTGATCTGAGTGCTTTCCCCAAGGCATCACTGAATCTCTGGGGAGGATCTGCTCCTATCATGACATCCTTGGCTATTGTAGGATGCAAGCCATGGATGAATTTCTGAACTCTGCTCATCTCTGTCCCCACCAAACTCGGGACGAATCTCACCAATGCATTAAATCTGGTGGCGTACTCCTTAACTGAACTCGACCCCTGAGTCAAATCAATAAACTCCTGGGCCTTGGCATAGACCATCTCTGTACTCCTGTACTCTGCATCAAATAGCTGTCTGAACTAAGCCCAAGTCAGCTACTCCTCATTGATGGAAGCCTTGGCTAGACCCCACCAAACCTTGGCATCACCCCTGAGAAGGAACACTACATATTTGACTTTCTCTCTCTCTGATAAAGTGAAGAGACCCATGACACTCTCCATTGACTCTACTCATTCCTCTGCCACTGCTGGATCCCTGGATCCACTGAATTTCACTGGCTGAAACGACCCTGGCAGATGGTAGATCGGATGAAGTCTCTCTTAAGAACTAGTACCAGTTGTCTCTATACTCATACCCTGACTGTAATCTGTATAACCTGTCGGATACTGATACCTTTCTCTAACTGATTGAGGCTGAGACTGATACTGATACTGTCACTGATTCTGTGGCTGTGACTGATACTGAGACTGGGAATGTCTTCTCCTCGGAATCTAATAACTCTTATGTCAGGGAGGAGTAACTCTATCTGGCTCTTGAACATTACCCACTCTAGCTTGCTGGAGGCTCTCTCTGACTACATCCCCAATCATCTCTCTCAACTGATCTGGTCTCATCGACACATGGGAGGTACTCTGAGATTGCCGCCTATCACTAACACTCATAGGACGGGGGGGTGAACTACTATCTGTCTCATCTAGGCATCTAGGGACATACTCCTTTCTATCTATAGCATCACCAACAAACAAGGGGTTAGAATCACATAACACAATCAAAGCTGGAAATAAATACCTGACTGTGTTGTGAGAAGGGTCTGGACGATGGCTGTGAAAGAGAGAAAAAGACACCACACACTTACAAACGCTCTGATACCACCAATGTAGGACCTGCCACCACGAGTACCCCTGCTACTGAATAATATGGGGAGCTTTTAATAATCTGAAAACTCGGGTACCCGCGATGGGAATCCTACGAAAATAATAAAATCCTGAAACTGTTATACATTCTGAATTACATATATGGAAGCGAATCTAAAATTTCATACACTGTCTGAAAATACATGACTGTTCTGTACAATGGGCCCAATGGCCTTTATCATATATACATAGTGTTTCTGTACATCTGATTACATTAAACATTTACAATATGGCCACACAGGTCCAAAACTGCAAGTACATACTGAGATCGTGGTGTGGGCTCTCTCCCACTAGCCTCGAACCACCCGCTCATTGGAAACAGCACGAACACTTGAAAAGAATGGAAGAAGGAGGGGGATGAGTGATAAAGATCACCCAGTAAGCGCTCCTTACTTCCCTCAACCCAAGCAAGCAACACACACAATCATACATACCTGGCCTCGACCCTATTCATACATCTAGTCGCTTGCTGGAATCTGAAACTGTTATCTGAATCTCATTCTCATTATATACTGATTTCATTACTATTCATGTCATGATGTGTATGTCATGCCATGCTAACTAAAATATCTGATGAATATATGCATTTGAATATCTCTATCTGAATGTAACCAAAGGTACCTGCTGTGCTGATCAGACTAGTGAACACAAGGATTCGGCATCCTGACCATGTGGGCTGAACAATCTAGCTACTGGCTAGAAAGCTAAATATACTGCTGAACGATCAGACTGGTGTCAGAAGGCTAAATCTGAAATGCTAACATTCTGACTGGTGTCAGAAAGCTGAATCTGAAATGCTGCTGAACATTCTAACTGGTGTCAGAAAACTGAATCCCACAGATGCCTCCTCGTGTTCACTTATACTCTTACCCGTACATTAGGTTCTGAATACTGAATCTGGATCCCTTGATCCTTTCTCATGTTGCATGTCATGCTATGTTGTGCAAATGCAGCCTTATTATCTGAATTCATGCTTATCTGATGCTTATCTGAAGCATTTATGCCATTGTATGAATTTCCCATGCTTTATTTATCATTTTCTATTCTTTTTCTGAAAAACTGTAGGTGCACGGGCGTGTGGGCAAGGGTAAACGGGCGTGCATGCCTCACACACGGGCGTGCAGGTCCTGGACACACGGGCGTGTGTCTAGATACGTGGGACCGTACACCGGTCGTGCGTCCAACCGTGCAAGGTATTGGAATTTTCCTGGGATTTCACTGAAAGCTTACACACGGGCGTGTGTGTGCGTTTCTTGCCTGTGCATACAACGTGCACACAGACGTGTGCCTGGAAAAACAAAGGCACACGGTCGTGCCATGCAGGCACACGGCCGTGCGTCTTGTTCTTCAACAAGAGCACCGCTTGGAAATCGCACAATTCCTCAACCAAATCAACATCAATTACAAATTCACTTCAAACATTCATTTCCAGCACCTCAATAAGCATCTATATGAGTTTAATTTCATCATGCATCAACAAATGAGCATTTCACCATGAAAGCAAGCTCTTTCTCTCACTAAAACATGATCAAGTTTGCATGCAAGATTCAAGGATGGCAATCTCATCAATTCACACCACAAACATCATCAAATTAGCATGCACAACTCATCAACAAGCAATAGAATCGTCCAAGCAGCACATTTCATCAAAACAAGCTGGGAAACTCAAAGAAAAGGTAAGCGAACACTTACCTCGCGCCATTACCTCTGAAAGCTATTCTTTTGATCTATTCTCTTTGCTCTCTAACTTGATCGAGAGCAACCATTGGTTGGATTTCCTCTTTAAGGTTGGGAGGAACTGAAACAAAGAGAGAAACGTGGCTAAAATGAAAGTGGGTGAGAAAATGAATAAAGTTCTCTCGGCTCACTTATATACTAACCACTTGCACAGGCGTGCATCCAAGGTGCACGGGCGTGCACAAGGGAAAATGGACTTAATCCATTTCCCGCTCACTCGTCTGATCAAATCCTTTCGAAAGGATTCACACGAAAGCCACACAGGCTCAGAAAACTTACTAACTCACCCCTGAATTTTGCTAGGCTCCCAATCTCTCTCTGAATCTTGCTTCTAACCCCAAAACTCTTCCCCTAAGGGTTTTTCTAACCTGGGATGCTACACTGGAAGCATAGGCAATCACCCTACCTGCTTGCATTAGCACTGCACCAATCCCTTGGTGAGAAGAATCTGTATAAATCTCATAACCTAGCCCCTCTTGAGGCAAGGCCAACACTGGCGCACTGGTCAATCTCTGCTTTAACTCCTAGAATCTGGCCTCACACAAATCTATCCATACAAACGGATTCTCTTTCCTGGTCAAAGCTGTCAGAGTTTTTGCTAAGCTGGAGAACCCCTGAATAAACCTGCCAATCCCAAGAAGCTGCAAACCTCCTTAACTGTCGTCGGCCTCGGCCAACTCAAAACAACCTCTACCTTAGCCGGATCAACTGACAAACCCTCAACAGAAATCACGTGCCCCAAGAACACTACGCTGTCAAGCTAAAATTCACACTTATTAAATTTGGCATATAACTGCTTGTCTCTAAATCTTTGCAACACGAATCTGAGATGATCTACATGCTTCTCCACACTCCTCGAATAAACCAGAATGTCATCGATAAACATAACAACGAATCTATGGAGACAATTATGGAATACTCAGTTCATCAAATCCATGAACACCGCTAGAGCATTTGTCAACCCAAATGGAATTACCACAAACTCGCAATGGCCATATCTGGTCCTGAAAGCAATCTTCGGTACATCTCTATCAGCAACTCTAACCTGGTGGCAACCTAACCTCAAGTCAATCTTCGAAAAGACTGATGCCCCACTGAGCTGATCAAACAAATCATCAATTCTAGGCAAGAGGTACTTGTTCTTCACTGTAACTTTATTCAATTCCCGATAGTCGATACACATCCTCATCGACCCGTCTTTCTTCTTAACAAAGAGAATGGGAGCACCCCATGGCGAGTAACTCGACCTGATGAATTTCTTCTCTATCAGCTCTTACAACTGTTTCTTTAACTCTTAAAGTTCTACTAGAGCCATTCTGTATGGAGCTTTCGAAATCGGGGCTGACCCTGGGAGTAACTCAATACTGAACTCTAGCTCTCTCTCTGATGGTAACCCTAGTAACTCCTCTGGAAACATATCGAGAAACTCATTGACAACCGCCACCTGCTCAACATTGGGCCCACTCACATCTTTATATACTTCATTAGCTAAGTAACTGACACAGCCCTTACTTAGCATCCTTCTGGCCTATATACAAGAGATCAATATGGTCTCCACTCTACCCTCTCCAAAAACAAACTGATTAGGGTCTAAGTGAAGTCTAACATTTTTCCTCTGACAATCGATCTCTGACCCGTACCTCACCAGGAAATCCATACCTAGGATCATGTCAAAATCAACCAACTCCAACATGATCAAGTCTATCCTCAAGCATTTACCCATGATCACTATCTCTTGATCAAACAACAACTGGTCACTATACATCACCCCCCCATCTGGCATTTCTATGCACACAAAGCTCTCGTCCACACTAGGGGTCAACTCTAATCTCTCCACTACCCCTCTAGAAATGAAACTATGCGTGGCACCACAATCAATCAAAACAAATAAAGAGGTGTCAAAGAAAAATAACTGACCAGTCACAACATGTGGAGTAGCCTTTGCCTGCTCCTGCCTCATGGCATACACTCTGGCTCGACCCCACCTCTACTTGATGCACCAGCTCCACCATCTCAAGGACGATCAGCTCCTCCAACCGAACTGCCTCTACCTCTGAAAAAACCTCCCCTACTTCTACCAGAACCAGGTCCACCTCTATTGGAACCTACTCCACCTCTAGCTGGACACTCAGCAATCCTATGCCCCAGTTGACGATATCCGAAGCATACCTTGTAGCGACCCCTGCCCCAGGCTACTGTACGCTACGGAAAATATTGAATATAATAATAAAATATACCTGAGACAGGGACCTCTACAGTAAAAAGAACTGCTGCTGTCTGAAACATTTCTTTATAAAAAAGAAACTATAAATATAATTTACCATAAAAGTAAATTAAAATATACGGAAGCGTGCATATAAAACTTCCCAGGCTACTCATGTATAAACATATAATAGTCATACAGTGTACTAGAGTATAATACACACACATATATACATGAGGAAATAAAAGCATGCGAGCCAACATGCTATCTGCTACGCCGAGCCATATCTCCAAAATCTCGCAATGGTCTCGCTCTAGCTCAGCCAACGAATCACTGACCTGCAAAAGGAAACAGGGAAGGGAATGAGTGACAAAGTCACTCAGCAAGCGTTTCCAAACCAAACACTCGCAGGTCAAACATTCACTGACTACGTGACTCGTCACATAGGAAAATTCTACTAAACTACTAAATTATTCTTATTCTCTTGATATACCGAGGTATATCCATTTTCTGAATTATTTCTTGCTGAATTCTGTTATATTTCTGTTCTGTTACTGTTCTGATACTATACATGACATGAAATGTATATGCTGATGTCCTGTGCATGCTGAAAACTATAAAACTCGCCCTTAGGTTTGTTTTTCTGAAAAACTGTCTTTTCTGAAAACTCTTCCTGATAATAAAACTGTGATCCAAAGATCTTGAATATATACGTATAGTATATACTAAAATCTGTATCAGAAAGTACTGAAAATATCTGCTATGCTGGCCAGACTCATGAATACAGGGATTCGGTACCCTGGTCGTGTGAGTTCAAAGTCCTACTGAATCTACTGATGCACAACCAGCACTCTCTCTAACGAGCTTGGTCAGTGACCATGTCCTCTCTAGCGGACACTGGTTTCCCTCTCTAGTAGATGTGCGAACTCACAGGTGCCCCCTCGTATCCACCCCTATCTGATATATGAAAAATCATATATGTATATTTGAAAATCATACTGTTGGATCCTTGGATCCAGTCTGAAATCATCTGATATGGCATGCTGTGCTAAATGCTGATAATCATGCATGAAATACTGATTTAATAGTTTATTACTGAGTTCTGTGTGCTTAGAAATGGCTTAGAGTGGCTTAATTCTCTTTTCAATTCTTTTTCTGCTTTTTCTTAGGTGCACGGGCATGTGTTCTGGGGCGTACGGGTGTGTGTCAAGGCACACGGGACCGTGTGCTCATCGTGCTACTGGGCGTGCAAGGTTCTGGAATTATTTCTCACATTTTGGCTGGACACACGGGCGTGTGGTACAACACACGGGCGTGCATACTAAGGCACACGGGTGTGTATGGCACTGCACGGGCGTGTGGCTGCCTTCTTCTTCTTCCTGTGTCTCGCATACATGGGCATGTGGAATTAGGGAAAGCACACGGGCGTGTGTACTCAGGCACACGAGCGTGTGTCTGGGTTCTCATACGCACACGGCCAGCCTACACGGTCGTGTCCTATGCAGAATTGAGGCCACACGGGCGTGCATCAAGGATGCATGGTCGTGTGCTCAACCCAAATTCTACAGATAGCGTTTGGAAATCCAGAAATTCCCACACCAACACTTCCACACTTCAAATCAACACACATACACATTTTCTACTGCTGCTAGCACGCAAATAATCATCATTTCATCATCTCAGTCACACCAATCATCATAAATAAGGCATATATCTCATGTATATAAACATATACGCATATAACATGGACAAGTCACTCAATCATCCAATCATGCATCATCTCCAAGCTCAAGCATGCTGGAAATATCTCAAACAAGCACACATAAAATTCTCATAAGCTGAAAACACTAACACATGTTCTGAACTCATCGAAAGAGGTAAGGAAAACACTTAACTCGCGCCATGGAAGCTTGACCTCTATCTCTGGAAGCTTTTGGATCTCTAATCTGAAGTTGAGCTGTTAGGGGATCCCTCTCTGGAAGCCTAGGGTTCACTGAAGCTGAGGGAAAGGAAGAGAAAATGAAGGAAATAAGCTAGGAGCTGGGAACTGCACGCAACTGGAGAAAATAAACTATATATCTGGCTGAGGCAAGACACACGGTCGTGTGTGCGGTGGAAAATAACCATTTCCACCCACCTTTGCGCAGGAACTACAACCAATCCCCAAAGGACTTCTAAAATGACTCTTCTACCCCTCTAAACTCTCTAAAATGACAATTCTACCCTTGGGTCATTACAATTCTCCCCCTTTAATAAAAATTCCATCCTCGGAATTACCTAAACAGCTCGGGGAATCTTTCTCTCATATATGCTTCAACTTCCCAAGTAGCTTCCTCGATTCTCTGACTTCTCCACAGGACTTGAACAAGAAGAATCTCTCTGTTTCTCAGTCTCTTTACTCTGTAGTCCAAAATCTGAACTAGAACTTCTTGATAACTCAAGTCATCTGACAACTCCAGATCTTGAACCTCTAACATGTGAGACGGATCGTTCACATATTTCCTCAGCTGAGAGACATGAAACACACTATGGATTTTATCCAAACTGGTTGGAAGAACGAGCCTGTAAGCAACTCTACCCACTCTCTCTAGAATCTGATACGGTCTGATGAATCTCGGAGCTAACTTGCCTTTTCTACAAAATCTTAGGACACGTCTGTAGGGAGTAACTCGTAGAAACACGTGGTCTCCAAACTCAAACTCTATGTCCCTACGCCTCAGATCTGCATAGCTTTTCTGACGATCCTGGGCCTGTTGAATTCTCTGCCTGATAACTCTGATCTGCTCAATCATTAGCTGAGTCATCTCTAGCCCCACTGCTGATTCTAATAAGTCTTTGTCACCAATGTCATCTCAATACAATGGTGACCTGCACCTCCTACCATACAAGGCCTCGAAAGGTGCCATCTGGATCATAGACTGATAGCTGTTGTTGTAGGTGAACTCCATCAACGGTAGCAAATCAACCCAACTGGTCTGAAAATCCATGCAACAGGCTCTCAACATGTCCTTTAAGATCTGGTTGACTCTCTCAGTCTGACCATCTGACTGCGGGTGGTAAGTTGAACTGAAATGAAGCCTAGTTCCCAATGCTCTCTGTAGACTACCCTAGAAAGCGGACAAAAATCTTGAATCTCTATCTGATACTATATCTCTGGGAACCCTATGTAATCTGACCACCTCTCGGACATACAAACGGCCCAACTGATCTGTGTTCATACCCTCTCTGATCGGTAACAAGTGAGCGGACTTGGTCAATCTGTCCACTATAACCCATATGCTGCTGTACCCACGCTGAACTCTAACAAGTCCTGAAATGAAGTCCATAGAGATACTCTCCCATTTCTACTCAGGAATCCTCAGTGGCTGTAACAACCCAGAAGGTCTTTGATGCTCTGTTTTGACTTGCTGACAAGTCAAACATCTGGCAATGAACTCTGAGATATCTCTCTTCATACCAGACCACCAAAATCCTCTCTTGAGATTGTGATACATCTTGGTACTACCAGGATGCGCTGAATAAACTGTACTGTGAGCCTCTGACAAGATTCTCTGTCTCAAATCTGTGTCCTCTGGCACACAAACTCTATCTCTGAATCTCAAAATCCCGTCTTTGATCTCAAAGTCTGGTGTTGTGCCCTCATAAACCCTTTGAATCATACTCTGAATCCATATGTCTGACATCTGAGCAACTCTGATATCATCCAGTAGTGTGGATACTATCTGAAGCCTAGAGAAACCGGCTGTCACAATCTCAATGTCCTCTCTGGAGATCTCATGCTGCAACTGACTCTGCACTGAAATCATGGATAAAGCTACTCTCCTGCTCACGGCATCAGCTACTACATTAGTCTTTCCCGGATGATAGCGAATCTCGCAATCATAATCTTTTACAAGCTTTAACCATCTTCTTTGTCTCATGTTCAATTCTTTCTGAGTGAAGAAATACTTGAGACTCTGATGATCTGAAAATATGCAGCATCTGACACCATATAGATAATGTCTCCAGATCTTCAAGGCAAAAACTACTGCAACCAATTCTAGATCATGTATAGGGTATCTCAACTCATAATCCTTTAATTGCCTAGAGACATAGGCAATTACCCTACCTTACTGCATCAACACTGCTCCAATCCCCTGATGGGATGCATCTGAATAGATCTCATAGTCGACACCCTCCTGAGATAGTGCCAACACTGGAGCGCTGGTCAGTCTCTATTTCAATTCCTGAAACCTCTACTCACATACATCGGTCTATACAAAAGGAACCTCTCTGTGAGTCAAAGCTGTCAATGGCCTCGCTATGTTGGAAAAACCCTCGATGAATTTGTGGTAATATCCAGCCAAACCAAGAAAACTCCTAACCTCCTTAGGTGTCCTTGGCCTCGGCCAACTCAAGATGACCTCAATCTTGCTCGGATCTATTGAAATACCAGCTGCTAAAACTACATGCCTGAGAAATGCTATACTGCTCAACCAGAACTCACATTTGCTGAACTTGGCATAAAGCTGACGATCTCTCAATCTCTGAAGAACAAACCTCAGATGATGCTCGTGCTCCTCTATACTCCTCGAGTAGACTAAGATGTTGTCGATAAAGCAACAACGAATCTATCTAGACAATCTTGGAAAACTCGGTTCATCAAATCCATAAACACTGCAGGAGCATTCGTCAACCCAAAAGGCATTACCACAAACTCATAGTGGTCATACCTCGTCCTGAAAGCCGTCTTGGGTACATCTCGCTCGACAACTCTTACTTGATGATACCCAGACTTCAAGTCTATCTTGGAGAACACTGCAGCTCCACTCAACTGATCGAACAAGTCATCAATCCTGGGCAATGGATACTTGTTCTTTACTGTTACCTTGTTCAGCTCTCTGTAATCTATACACATTCTCAGGCTTCCGTCTTTCTTCTTGACGAACAAGATGGGAGCACCCCATGACGAGCAGATCGGTCTGATAAATCTCTTATCAATCAATTCTTGTAGCTGTTTCTTTAATTCTTGCAACTCTGCTGGAGCCATCCGATACGGAGCTTTCGAAATAGGAGCTGTACCAGGAAGTAACTTTATACAAAACTCCAGCTCTCTCTCAGGAGGTAACCCTGGCAGATCATCTGGAAACACATCAGGGAACTCCCTCACTACAGGCACATCCTCGATACTTGGCCCAACTACCTCTCTGCAGACTACATTAGCCAAGTACCCTACACATCCCTTACTCAGAAGTCTCCTGGCCTGTAAAAAAGAAATAAGCGGGGTCTCTACTCTCCCCTTTCCAAAGACGAACTGATCAGGGCCTAACTGCAGTCTAACCTTTTTCTTTCTACAGTCTATCTCTGCCCCATATCACTCAGGAAGTCCATGCCTAGGATAATGTCAAAATCAGCCAACTCTAACATGATCAGGTCTATCCTCAATCTCCTGCCCATAATCTCAACCTCCTGATCTGACAGTACCCGGTCACTCAAAACCATGCCACCATCCGGTATCTCTATACAAATACTCCTATCTACCACACTAGGGATTAACCCTAAACTCTCTACTACCTCTTTAGATATGAAACTGTGTGTGGCACCACAATCAATCAACATATAAATAGGAGTATTAAGGAAGAGCAACTGACCGGTAACTGCATGTGGTACGGCCTCCGCCCGATCCCATCTGACTGCAAAGACTCTGCCTCTGTCTCTACCTCTACCTCTACCTCCACCTCCACCTCCACCTGAAGGACCGACACCTCCTCTAGGTGCACCGGGACCACCTCTGCCTACTCTAGCACCTCTACCGATTGGACCAGGAACAGAAAAACCTCTAGCTGGAGGACCACTACCAAGAACTAGGCACTCTGACACCTGATGACTAGGTTGTCTGCATCTGAAGCATACACTCTGTCCTGCTAAGCACTCTTTTGAATGCCTCCTACCACAAGTCCTACACTGTGGTAACTTTGTCCTCTGTTTTCTGCCTTTACTAGATTTCTTAGACTGCATGGGTCTCTTTCCTCTATCTCTGTCACCAGCTCTGTCAAGACCTCTATCTGGGGCCCTCTCTATAGGTGTACTGAATGCACCCATCCTCTGAAGATATACCTCTGATCTCAAGGCTCTCCCCAATGCGTCACTAAATCTCTAAGGGGGAGACGGTCCTGTCATGACGTCTCTAGCAATCGCTGGGTGTAACCCATGCACAAATTTCTGGACCTTGGTAATCTCTGAAGCTATCATGTCTAGCACAAATCTCAATAACTGATTAAACCTGGTAGCATAATCTTTCACTGAACCTGTGCCCTGAGTCAACTCTATAAATTCCTGAGCCCTGGCATGCATCATGTCTGCACTGCGGTACTCCTCATCAAACAATCTTCTAAAGTCAACCCAAGACATACTACGAACATCCACTGATGTCTTAACGAGGTTCCACCAAACCCTTGCATCACCTCTAAGCATATAAACTGCATATCTGACTCTCTCTCTCTGTCTGTCATGGTGAACAACTCCATGGCACTCTCTAATGATTCAATCTAGTCTTCTACGACTGCGAGATCTCTGGAACCAGTAAATTTGGGTGGCTGATGGGCTCCTGGAAGATTGTAAATCAGATGCAGTCTCTCTGAACCACTAGTACTAGTTGTGCCTGCCCCTGAACTCTGACCTCTCTGATACTCATACTCTGGTGCCTGAGCATACTCTGGTGCCTGAAAATCCTCTGGCTTCTGCTCATAATACTCTTTACCTCGCCCCTGACGGGCTTTGCCTCTGACAGGCTCTTGGGTCTCAACCCTCTCTGGAGGCTGTCGTTCCTCTCTCATTACTTCTTTGACAATGTCTCTAACATCCTCTAGTCTAAGAGATACTCTAGAGTGCTGGGATCGCCTAAGGTCACTAATGCTCATAGGTCTAATGGAAGCACTACTCTACTCACTCACATCTCTAGGTAACTAGGATCTCCTATCTAGGAAATCACAACACAGAGGATAAATATCAAACATTAACTGAAATTACATATTTAAAACTTACGCTGAGAGGAAGCGAGCGACGGCTGCTGGGATATGCTGGCTCTCGGCTCATGCAATTTATAAAAATAATGCATATGAAACTCATTTTCTGAAAATGGTTTCCAAAATCTGCTAAATGGCTCAAAGCAATGCTCTGATACCAAACACTGTAGCGACCCCCGCCCCAGGCTATTGTGCGCTGTGGAAAATACTGAATATAATAATAAAATATACCTGAGACGGGGACCTCTACAGTAAAAAGAACTACTGCTGTCTGAAACATTTCTTTATAAAAAAGAAACTATAAATATAATTGACCATAGAAGTAAATTAAAATATACGGAAGCGTGCATATAAAACTTCCCAGGCTACTCATGTATAAACATATAATAGTCATACAATGTACTAGAGTATAATACACACACATATATACATGAGGAAATAAAAGTATGTGAGCCAACATGCTATCTGCTGCGCCGAGCCATATCTCCAAAATCTTGCAGCAGTCTCGCTCCAGCTCAGCCAACGAATCACTGACCTGTAAAAGGAAACAGGGAAGGGAGTGAGTGACAAAGTCACTCAGCAAGCGTTTCCAAACCAAACACTCGCAGGTCAAACATTCATTGACTACGTGACTCGTCACGTAGGAAAATTCTACTAAACTGCTAAATTATTCTTATTCTCTTGATATACCGAGGTATATCCATTTTCTGAATTATTTTTTGCTGAATTCTGTTATATTTCTATTCTGTTACTGTTCTGATACTGTACATGACATGAAATGTATATGCTGATGTCATGTATATGCTGAAAACTATAAAACTCGCCCTCAGGCTTGTTTTTCTGAAAAACTATTTTTTCTGAAAACTCTTCCTGATAATAAAACTGTGATCCGAAGATCTTGAATATATACGTATAGTATATACTAAAATCTGTATCAGAAAGTACTGAAAATATCTGTTATGCTTACCAGACTGATGAATACAGGGATTCAGCACCCTGGCCGTGTGAGTTCAAAGTCCTACTGAATCTATTGATGCACAACCAGCACTCTCTCTAATGAGCTTGGTCAGTGACCATGTCCTCTCTAGCGGACGCTGGTTTCCCTCTCTAGCGGGTGTGCGAACTCACAGGTGTCTCCTCGTATCCACCCCTATCTGATATATGAAAAATCATATATGTATATCTAAAAATCATGCTGTTAGATCCTTAGATCCAGTCTGAAATCATCTGATATGGCATGTCATGCTAAATGCTGATAATCATGCATGAAATGCTGATTTAATAGCTTATTATTGAGTTCTGTGTGCTTAGAAATGGCTTAGAGTGGCTTAATTCTCTTTTCAATTCTTTTTCTGCTTTTTCTTAGGTGCACAGACGTGTGTTCTGGGGCACACAGGCGTGTGTCAAGGCACACAGGACCGTGTGCTCATCGTGCTGCTGGGCGTGCAAGGTTCTGGAATTATTTCTCACATTTTGGCTGGACACACGGGCGTGTGGTACAACACACGGGCGTGCATACTAAGGCACACGGGCGTGTATGGCACTGCACGGGTGTGTGGCTGCCTTCTTCTTCTTCCCGTGTCTCGCATACACGGGCGTGTGGAATTGGGAAAAGCACACTGGCGTATGTACTCGGGCACACGAGCGTGTGTCTGGGTTCTCATACGCACACGGCCAGCCTGCACGACCGTGTCCCATGCAGAATTAAGGCCACACGGGCGTGCATCAAAGACGCATGGTCGTGTGCTCAGCCCAAATTCTACATATAGCATCTGGAAATCCAGAAATTCCCACACCAACACTTCCACACTTCAAATCAACACACATACACATTTTCTACTGCTGCTAGCACGCAAATAATCATCATTTCATCATCTCAGTCACGCCAATCATCATAAATAAGGCATATATCTCATTTATATAAACATATACACATATAACATGGAAAAGTCACTCAATAATCCAATCATGCATCATCTCCAAGCTCAAGCATGCTAGAAATACTCAAACAAGCACACATAAAATTCTCATAAGCTAAAAACACTAACACATGTTCTGAACTCAGCAAAAGAGGTAAGGAAAACACTTACCTCGCGCCATGGAAGTGCAGGACATGAAGTATCTTCATTTTCCTTCGTGCACTCCCGTGCACCTTAGGCTACACTCTTGTTCACCCTTGTAAAATAAGAGGGAAAGTTACTTTTATTGCTTCCTCACCCATCTTTGTCCATTTTCAGCCAAAGTTTCCTTTTGTTTTCAGAGAATCCCAACCTTAGGGTTGATTTGCAGTACCCAGCAGCTCCCAATCCAACAAGAGAGTAAGATTTTTGCTAGAGAGAAAGATTAAAGTAGCCATGACAAAAGGTAAGTATTTCCTTGCCTCTTCCTTGAGTTTCCCAACATGTGTTTGATGACGAATGATATATGATGTGTTCCAGCATGATTTTGATTCATGTGATTTATTTGTATACTATGTTGATGAGAATGAAGTGATGATAATGGGAATTTCCACCCTTGAAGTTGTTTGATACATATGTGTTTGTTTATGCATTTAAAATGATGTTTTGGATGCTTGATGATGAGGTTGTTGATAACTGATGAAATTAAAGTATGCTTATGTGTTACTGGAAGTGTTAGAAATGCATGAATTGTGTTAATTGTAGATTGATTGAGTTTTGATCGGGATTCTGCAGGTTTCAGGCATGTTTTATTGAAGCAGAACAGGTTGTACGCCTGTGCGCTCATAGACGCACGCCCGTGTTCCCTTGTACTTGCAAGGTCACGTCTATGTGCATGTTTTGTGCACAACTGAATTTAGAGGGGGTCACGACCGTGTGCTTGAGGGGCACAATTGTGTATAAGCCAAATGTGAGAAAATGTATTAGAATTCTAGGCCCTAGCATGACCAGGCTGCACGGTTAACACACGATCTCATGTACAGAATACACGCCCATGCGTCTGATCCTATACGTCTGTGCTCCAACAGAAACTTAAAAAATGAATGGGAAATGAAACATAAAGCATGGAAAACCTTTCTAATGACCATTTGACCTTATAATAAGATGAAATAAGATAAAATAAGACATCACGAGTATATCATAACATAACATGCCAAGGCATTAGCAAATAAAAATGGATCAAAAGATCCAACTGCATTAATTTAGCCTTCAAAGCCTAATATCTGGATCAATCGTTTAGGGTGAACTCGAAGGGGCATCTTTGGAATTTCAGGCCTCTGACTGCTATCAGATCATTTCAGTTTCAGTTTATTAGTCCAAGGATTGGTATGTTATACTTCAGCTTACTAGCTCTTCGCTAGTTTGTTTTAGCCCACACGACCAAGATGTCGAATCTCTGTGTTTTTCAGCCTGTTTAGCACAGTAGATATCTTCAGATACATAGAGATTCAGATACATGCATATTCAGTATTTTAGTAGGATGTATTCATCATGATATGATACCACAACATCCATTTTAAGGCATTAATTAATAATACTGTTAAGAGAGCAAGAATAAACAAATTTCAGATTAATAATCATGGAAAATGTTTGAATATTTCAGCCAAGGCCAGGTATGTGTTCAGTTTAATGTTTGTTTAGGTTGAAGGAAGTAAGAAATGTTTACTAGGTGATTTTATCACTCACTCTTTTCCTTTCTTCCTTTCTTGCAGGTATGTTTGATGTTGGTGAGGCGCGAGTGGACCAGAGCTGACGGTAGTGGCTCCAGTATATATGGATGGCCTAGTGGGATTACTTTTGTTGTATAAAAGTATGTATAGTGATATTGTACATATGTATGTATAGATATAAATATATATATATAAAAGTTTCTTTTTAGCCTAGATTATGTAATAAGTGTTTTCCTGCTTCCGTATGTTCATGTTTTAAATATTAGCAATAGTTTCTTTTCGTAGGATTCTTGTAGTATATACCAAGTTTTTAACGTATTATTATTATTGCATAAATAAATCAGCAGCAGTGGCATACACGGCAACGAGTCCTATATAGGCTAGAGAAAAAATTACACAAAACCTATAAATATCCATTTAGAAGGATAAATGTCTGGATGCAAAGATAACACATAAATTATCATGAAATATAAAGGCAGTGTATAATAAAACATAACCATGATTAAAAAGTAGTCGACGAGGTATTTGTAGTATTATCTCTTTGATTGTCATCATCAATGCCTTCATCATTGCCCTTATTACCATCTTCCTTATTATCTTTATTATCTCCATCGCCCTTGTAATGTTGAGACTAAAGCACTATTAGTCCTTGCTGTTAAGAGGACATGTGGTAGAATGGGGGAATCGAGCTCGTGTCTATTTCTTACTTTGTACACATTAGTTATTGTATTTGGTAAATTGCCTCTAGGTTTCTGAGGATCTTTGTGTGCTTTTGGTGACAAGCTTGGACATCGAGTTTGAAGGAAGCAAGATGTGACTGTATGGTATAAATCAGGTCCATGCTAGACAACTCACGTACTTATGGTCCTACAAAAGAAGATGGTCTATCACTTGATGGCCTGGTATGACACAGTCGAGCTAATAAGTTGGCCATCATGGATCTACTCAACCTCAGGTTGGTCCTAATTTGGTGGTCATTAGGGGCATATGACATGTCTACTCAAACACATAATCTTGTAATCAAACTAGGAAACAAAAAAGTTACATGTTTATGACCAATAACATGTTTAATCATAGAGTGAATAATAGTCCCATCATTAATTGGGATTCTATCATGAATAGCATAAATAAATGCTACCCTATCCCAATCCAAGCTGCTTACATGTGATGTTGGCAACAACCGAGCACTTATAAAATATTGCCATATTTGAATTATAAGGTGTAGAAATCTGGCTTTGAAGGACTTAAATACCCCATCTCTATACATCCATTGAGCACTACCATCTGTAAGCTTTTAAAGGATTTGCTCAGGTATTAGGTGCTCTATATACTGACCATAGGCAGCAAAGCTAGGCTCTTGCAATTGATAGTAAGAATTGATTGTGTGTACATCAAAGAAAGACAGTTTTCCCTTAAACTCTCACTTTATGTTGCACAGTTTTAATTGTATTGGCATAGAATTCTATGACAAGAGCTACAATGATGCCTTCGGGTTCTTAGAAAAATGCTTATCATTTGAAAGCGGTTATGACATTGGTAATGCCTTGTAGCCACTTTTTTTCGAAAAGTAAAAGCCTCTTTACTTGATGAATCCCTTATTTCTTCTGCTCGTTTTTTTGAATCATTGTTGTGCCTCAACGGAAGTAAATCGAGGATTTGTTGGCACTACTTCTTTACTCGGTTGCCCACGACATCTTTTGGATGCTTGTTGTTTTACTTTAGCAATGGCACGTGAGCTTGAAATTTTATGTGCTGATATTTATATTGACCTACAAAAAAAAAAACTAAAATAAAAGTCGAAAAAGAAAGAAAAACACGTAAACTAATGAAATATCAATTGCTATTCTAACATGTAATTGCAGCCCAATACATATATAATTAACACTTTATATCATGCAGTAAATTAATGAAATATCAATTGCTATTCTAACATGAATAAAGGTATGTTAATATGTGCATTAGAAATTCATTGGGGCATTTATTCAAACACATGGTATGCATATGTTTTATTTCATTTTATCAAAAAATTCAACATGCTATCACCCATACATAAACGCAACACAACATTTATACACATAATGTTAATCCTCATTCTAATATATTACTCAAATTAAACAAATCCTTATTGAAAAAGAAAAATAGAAATATGAAAAATTATATTGAAAGAGAATAGAAAAAAATATAAAAATAAAAAGTAAAAAGTTAACTTTGACGTACATACCTTGATAGGAGAAATTGGTTTAACAGGAATGGTTTGGTTGTGGCTTGTGGTTGCTTGGTGTTGCTAAAGTGCGTGCGTGTTGTGGCTGTTGGTTGAGGCTAAGAGTGTGCTTATTGTTTGTGCATTTGAAGTGAAAAGGAAGGAAGGGCTTTTGTATGTGTGAAATTTATTTTTGTGCTTTTATATATAAATAAAAAAAATTATATACCTAGATGTGTAGGGGCTCTTGTGCACATTACTGTGTTGGTGCGATGGCATGATGCTACGACCTGTTGTTATTGGATTGTTGGAGTTTGGGTTGCATTGCTTATGCCATGGCATGTAAGTTCTAGAGTGCGAGAGGTTTGGCGTGTAGTGCTTATGGCGTGGCAACTTCTAGTCTTACGGGAAAGATTGTGCTGTAACATGTTGCCACAACATGTAGGGCACTTTGTTTTAGAGTAAGCTTGTGCTGCGACATATAGGTTCTATCCTTGCATTTTAAATGGTGCCACAACATGCGAATTTTCAACTTCTCTCCGGTATTGCTCATTTTTACTCTTTGCCTTCCCATTTATTTTCACTCAACCCTAAACACCTAAAAATTACAACAAAAAATAAACATCACTCAAAATTTGAAAATAAAATAAAGTAACATAAAACAAAAATAAATAAATAATAAAGCAAAATAATTAGATTGTTTCCCAATAAGTGCTTGTTTAAAGTTTATAGCTCGACTGTTTGATGGTCGTTTTTAGGTCAAGTTATTCAATAGGATGGAGATCTTTTCTTAACCCTAGCCTCTATCTTCGTAATGCTTCAACCTTTGGCTATTTACTATGAATCTGCCTTTCTCCTCATGTGATATTTGAAGCACACCTGATGGGTAAACTTTTGTTATAGTGAATGGTTCTAACTACTTGGACCGTAACTTTCTTGGAAAAAGTCGCAACCTAGAATTGAATAACAATACCTTTTCGCCCTCAGTAAACTCTTTTTTCAGGAGGTGTTTGTCATGCCACCTTTTAACTCTTTCCTTGTATACCTTAGCATTCTCGTAGGCTTGATACCTAATTTTGTCAGCTTCATTGAGCTGTAACAATTGTTTGGAACTTGTATCTTGCATATTAAAATAAATAAATTTTGTAGCTCATTATGCTTGATGTTCAAGCTTGATTGATAGGTGACATGTCTTTCCAAACATAAGTTTATATAGGGACATTCCTATTGGTGTCTTATGTGTTGTCTTATAAGCCTACAATGTGTCATCTAGCTTCAACGACCAATCCTTTCTAGACTTATTCACTGTTTTGTCAAGGATATGTTTAAGCTCTCTATTCGACACTTCAACTTGGCCATTTGTTGATAGGTGGTATAGGGTGGCTACTCTATGTATGACTCTATACTTGCTCAGAAGGTTTCAAATTATTTATTACAAAAATGCTTACCATCATCATTGTGATTGCCCTAGGGGTGTCGGACCTTGTAAAAATATGTTTTTTTAAGAACTTGACCACTACCTTAGCATCATTGGTTCTCAAGGCTTTAGCCTCCACCCACTTGGAAGCATAATATACGACTACTTATATGTATTGATTGGAACAAGAACTAGGAAATGTACTTATAAAATTTATACCCCGTACGTCAAACAATTCACACTCAAAGATATTATTACTAGGCATCTTATGTTTCTTATCTATGGTTTCTACTAATTAGCACCTATTACAAGATGCTATATAGGCATATATATCCTTAAGTAATATAAGCCAATAAAACCCATACTGTAATACCTTAGAGGTTGTCTTGATTGGCCTAAGATAACCACCCACCTCTCTATCATGTCAATAGCTTAGAATGTTTGTCATCTATTCTTTAGGTATACATCTTCAAATGATTTGGTTAGCACATATTTTGAATAAATATAGTTTTTCGCATAAGTAGTCTTAGACATCAAACAAGAATTTATTTTTTTGATTTGAGTTAAGGTCAGAAAGAATGATACCTATTACTAAGTAGTTTGTAATATCTGCATACCATGGAAGTGGGCTACTAAGGATGGCATAAAGTTGTTTATCTAGGAACTTCTTTTATTAGGCTCTCACCACTTTTTTGTAGTTGTAGGTCTTCCATGTGAGACAAGTGATCGGCCACTGTATTTTCTACCCTTTTCTTATCTCTAATTTCTAAGTCAAACTCTTGTAATTATAAAATCCACCGTATCAATCTAGGTTTCATATCTTTCTTTACTAAGAAATATTTAAGGGTTGAGTGATTAGTATATATTGTCACCTTCGTGAGGACAAGGTATGAATGGAATTTGTCAAAGGCTGATTCTACACCTAGAAGTTCCTTTTCTATGGTAGCATAATTTTGTTGAGCTTCATTCAAGGTTTGACTAGCGTAGTATATTGGTTTGAACACCTTATCTTTTATTTGACCTAAGACTGTTCTTACAGCTGTATCACTAGCATCACACATAAACTCGAATGAGAGACTCCAATCAGATGCCACCATAATTGGTAATGTGACAAATTTCTCATTGAGTTTCTAAAAAGCATGCAAACAATTTTCATTAAAGTCAAAAGATACATCTTTAAGAAATAAATTAGTTAAAGGCTTAGCTATCTTTGAAAAATATTGATGCAACATCTGTAAAATCTTGCATGCCTTAGAAAGCTTCTCATTGCCTTTACTAATGTTAGTAGAGGTAATTTTTCAATGATTTCCACCTTTTCTTAATCGACTTCAATTCCCTCATTTGAGATCTTGTGGCTAAGTACTATGCCCTCTTACACCATAAAATGACACTTTTTCCCAATTTAAGACAAGGTTAATATCCTCATATCTATTCAAGACTAATTTAAAATGATTCTAGCATGCATAAAAAAAGGAACCAAACATAAAAAGGTCATCCATGAATATTTCTAGGAATTTTTCTACCATGTCATGAAATATAGCCATTATACATTTTTGAAAAATGGCTGGTGCATTACATAAACCAAATAACATTCTTCTAAATGCAAATGTGCCGTAAGGTATGTAAATATAGTTTTTCTTGGTCTTCAGGAGCTATGGCAATTTGGTTATACCTTGAATATCCATTTAAGAAGCAATATAAATCATGGCTAGCTAGTCTTTCTAATATTTGGTCAATGAATGGCAATGGAAAATGGTCTTTCAGGTGGCATCATTTAACTTCCTATAATCTATACATACTCTTCATCCAGTAACTGTTTTAGTGGGGATTAATTCATTAGTCCCATTTTTCACTCCCATCATCTTGCCTTTTTTTGGTACTACTTATACAAGGGTTACCTATGAGCTGTCTGAGATAGGATATACAATACCAGTATCCAGTAGTTTGATCACCTTATTCTTGACAACTTCTTGCATTATCAGGTTCAATCTTCTTTAAGGTTAGATTATTGGCTTATAGCTTTATTCCATCAAAATTTTGTGCATGCAAATTAAAGGGCTGATGTCTCAAACATCTGTTATTATCCAGCCAAACACTTTCTTATGCTCCTTCAACACCCTCAACAACTTTTCCTCCATAAGTCCTGTCAAAGACGATAAAATAATCATTGGTAAGTATGAAGAACCTTTTAAAAATACATATTTTAAATGACAAAGTAGAGGTTTAAGCTCAAGAGTAAGTGGTTCTTCAATTGATGGCCTCGATGTATTATGGATGGCCTATCAAGTACCTTAAATTTTGGCTGTATATGCTTCTTATATGGTGGAATCGCTGCCAAGTGTGCCACCGCTTCATTCATATCATCTTTCTCTACTTCATTGCTTATTGAATCTACCAGACTTGTTTCTAAAGAGTCTTCAAACCTACTATTCTGAAAAAATTCACAAGATAAGTCAGCAAGAGCATTAATTCTATAACAAGTATGGTCATCAGGGTGTTTCATGACTTTAAAAACATGAAATGTTACTTGTTACTCCTCTACTCTAAAGATTAGTCTCCTTAATTGCACATCAATTAATAATTTCCTTGTAGCTAAAAATAGTCTCCCTAAAATTAAAGGTATGTCTTTATCTTCTTCCATGTTTAAGACAAGGAAATCTATAAGGAATATAAATTTATCCACTTTAACTAAGACATCCTCCATAATCCCCCTTGGGTACTTGATTGATCTATCGGTCTATCAAGTGCCTCAAATTTTGGCTGCATATGCTTTTTGTATGGTGGAATCACAACCAAGTGTGCCACCGTGTGTGCCACCGTTTCATTCACATCATCTTTTTCTACTTCATAGCTTATTGAATCTATTAGGCGTGCTTCCAAAGAGTCTTCAAACTTGTTATTATGAAAAAATTCACAAGATAAATCATTAAGAGCATCAAATCTATAACAAGTATGGTTCTCCTCAAGGTGTTTCATGACTTTAAAAACATTACATGTTACTTGTTAATCCCTCACCGTAAGGATTAGTCTCCTTTATTGCATATCAATTAATACTTTCCCTATAGCTAAAAATGGTTTCCCTAAAATCAGGGGCATGTCTATATCTTATTCCATGTCTAAAATAAGGAAGTCTACAAGGAATATAAATTTATCCATTTTAACTAAGACATCCTTCATAGTCCCTCTTAGGTACTTGATTGATCAATTAGCTAATTGCAAAAAAATTATGGTAGGTTGTGGCTTACCTAATCCCAATCTTCTAAAAATGGATAAAGGCATTAGATTGATGTTTATCTCTAAATGACACAAAACATTTGAAAAAGAAATTGAGCCTATAGTACAAGGGATAAAAAAACTCCCTGGATCTTTGAGTTTTAGTGGCAACTTGTTTTGGAGAATGGTAGAGCACTCATCTATGCACTTGAATGTCTTATGCTCATCTAATTTCCTCTTGTTGGACAAGATTTCCTTTAGAAACTTTACATAGCTTGGGATTAAGAGTAAGACATCTACAAAAGGAATATTAATGTGAAATTTCTTGGAAATCTCCAGGAATTTTACAAATTGCTTGTCGAGTCACCTCTTCTTGTTTTGCAAGAGGAAAAGAAGGCTTGATCTTGATTGGTTTTTACTCCACCTCTTTTGCCATTAGTTCATCTTCTTTGGCTTCTTTAGGCTTTTCTTTTTTAGAACCCTTTAATTCTTTCCCACTTCCAAGTGATAAGACTTTCACATGTTCCTTAGGGTTCGTTTTAGTATCACTTGGTAGTGAGCCTTGTGCTCTCCCAACTACTATGTTTGCCAAGTATCCCATTTGCACCTTAAGATTTCTGATGGATGCTTCTTGGTTCTAAAATCTTGTTTTAACACTATAGATGAATTTTGTCATGAGCTCTTCCAGATTAGATTTGTTTTCTTGAGGTTGAAACCCTGGTGGTGGTTACATCATTGGATTATGATTACTCTATGAAATATTATGATGATTTCGCCACCCAGGATTGTATGTATTTGAGTACAGGTAATTTTGTTGAGGCTTGCAAAAATTTCCTACAAAATCAACACTTTCAGATAAGTTCATGAATGGGTTACCTACTTGACATTCAATGCTCGCATGACCCCTTTCACATAAGTCACAAACTATGCTATTCACTTACATGACCAGCATTGTATCAATTTTCTTATTTAAAGCTTCTATTTGGGTATCTAAGGCATTGAAAGAATCTACTCCATATACTCCTATAACTCTCTTTAGTACTCTATCAATGTTTCCTCTAGTGTCTTTCTCATGAAGTTACCTCATACATCAACCAAAGTATGATTTGCAGGCATTAAACCATTATAAAAAGTTTGCACTTGAAACCATATGGACAAGCCATGGTGTGGGCATTTCAAGAATAGTTCTTTGTATCTCTCTCATGCTTCATATAGTGACTCCATATCGTATTGCATAAAAGTTGTAATGCCATTGCGTAGTTTTGTAGTCTTTGATAGATGGAAAATTTGCTAAAAATTGTTGTGTCATTTCATCCCATGTAGTGATTGATCTAATCGGTAATAAGTTCAACCAACTTTTTGCTTTGTCCCTTATTAAAAAGGGAATAGTCTTAGCCTGATGGCATCGTCTGTAATCTATTCTATTTGAAAGTATTGCAGACCTCCAAAAAATTAACAATATGTTGATTCGGATTATCATTAGGCAATCCATTGAATTGAATTGATGTCTAAATCATGTAGATTATGCCCGATTTGATCTCAAAATTATTAGCCTATATCAATGGTTGCCTTATGCTTCAAGTTGTTCCTTTAATTGTAAAAGTCGTATAATCGAACAAAGATTGTTGGTTTATGGCTCGATTAGCTTGCTCTAAAGCTAGCAGTGCTATGCGCTGATCTTGTACCGCTGTTCTTCTTTGCCTTGTCAACTAGTGTAATGTTCTTTCTATCTCAGGATTGAAAGGCTTAGTTGTTTGATTTCTAGTGTGTCTTATGCACTAGCTAAGAATCTACAAGGCAACCAAGACCAAGTAGCATCATAAAATAGAAACAGAAAGAAAAATAAACTAAAATAATAAAAAAACTAAAATGTCTAGAGTAAAATTAAAAGTAATATATCTCGATATTGTCTGAGACGCAATCCTTAGCAATGACGCCAAAAAATTGATGCATTAAAGTTTAAACCTAAATTTCCTAGCAAGTGTATTAGTTCAAAGTAATAAAGAAAGTATTCAGGGTTGTTGTGTCCATGGGATTGCATAAGCAAGTACTAAGATGACACCACTCATAGCTTTATCTAAACTATCAAATATGAATTAAAAATAAATCTAAAACTAAAATCAAACAATTAATAAGCACGCCTAGGTAAATTGAATGACAATAAGTGAGATGATGTTAAAACTCCAGGTTCACTAATTTACTACAATGTAGGTTTTTCATACTACTGATATCTCATGTTATTCACATGACAACGAAATTCATTAAATTGATTAATATTCTTTCTCAAGCAATATTGATCCTATTTAACAATTTAATACCTAAATATCTCTATCTAGGTTTAATTAGATGAAAATGCATTAAGTTTTATGGAATTTACTAGCTTTGAGCACAAGCCTATTATGCCTATGACTATTGCATGTATTATCAAATATATCTCTATATTCGATTAATCCACGGTTCGTATTCTAGTTGCTTTTATGTCATCCCACCTCTCAATCTCAATCATACAATAAAAATCCTATTAAAAATTAGCCAAGTTTTTAATAGACATGAAGTTCAGAGTACAAACTCATATGAAATAATATGCTTGTAAATTATAATTGAAAAACACTGCATATTCATGTATTAGCTAGCCCTAATTTTAGTAAAAGTTATTTAGTTCATCATTAAACACAAATACACAATCAGATTCAAACAAAGTATAATGAAGAATAAGAATAAAACTCGATGACTAACTGAATCTTTTATTAAAATATGATGAAAATCTATCTCAAAATTGCAATCCGAATAGCTCTC
>JAJEJH010000019.1:1149040-1485708 GCA_026122585.1 Anacardium occidentale
CTCATCTCAAATTCCCCTTGCATCATCTTAGAAAAATCTCTACATAGAGATTCATTAGTAGCACCGAAGATGATATCATCTACATAGATTTGTGCAATCAATATATCATGCTTATGTTTCTTTATAAACAAGGTGGTATCCACCTTTCCTTTTGAAAAACCATTTTCAATCAAAAAAGTGCTCAACCTTTCATACCAAGCTCTTGGAGCTTGTTTCAAACCATAAAGAGCTTTTCTAAGTTTAAAAACATGGTTTGGAAAACTTGGATTTTCAAAACCGGGAGGTTGTTCTACATACACCTCCTCTTGAATAAAACCATTTAGAAAGGCACTTTTTACATCCATTTGAAAAAGTTTAACATTTAAATGGCAAGCATAAGCAATCAATATCCTAATTGCTTCTAATCTAGCTACGGGGGCATAGGTTTCATCGAAATCAATACCTTCCTCTTGAGAGTAGCCTTGGGCAACTAGTCTTGCCTTATTTCTTGTAACAATTCTGGATTCATCCACCTTGTTTCGGTATACCCATTTTGTGCCGATGGTGGGATGATCCGTTGGCCTAGGAACTAGCTCCCATACATGGTTCCTCTCAAATTGGTTCAACTCCTCTTGCATGGCCAACACCCAACTCTCATCCTTCAAGGCTTCATCTACCTTCTTGGGCTCCATTTGTGACAAGAATGCCACAAATTCGCAAGTGTTCTTGATTGAAGCTCTTGTCCTTACCCCTTGTGTTGGGTCACCAATTATCCTTCCTTCTTTAACCTCATCTTTTACCCTTGGGAAGGAAGTCTCTTTTTGCACTTCTTGTGGCTGCACAAGCATGTCATCTTGGGGTGCTTCCACAATTTGATTTTCTTCTTCTTTAGGAGTGGGGCCATCATTTAGTTTGAGGTCTTCCATGAGCTCCACCACCTCATCATCTTTTGATCTATCTACACACTTAGAAGAAGATTCATCAAATAATACATGTATAGATTCTTCAACAACAAGTGTCCTTTTGTTGAAGACTCTATACGCTTTGAAGGTGGAAGAATATCTTAGGAAAATTGCTTCATCCGACTTAGCATCAAATTTTCCTAAGTTATCCTTTCTATTGTTAAGTACAAAGCATTTGCAACCAAATGGATGAAAATATGAAATATTAGGTTTTTTCCCTTTGAATAACTCATAAAGAGTTTTCTTAAGGATTGGCCTAATCATGGCTCTATTGATGATATAACATGAAGTGTTTATGGCTTCATCCCAAAAAGATTTTGGTAAATCATGTTCACACAACATGGTCCTAGCCATTTTAACTAAGGTTCTATTTCTTCTCTCAACAACTCCATTTTGTTGAGGTATCCTAGGGGCTGAAAAATTATGTTCAATGCCATGCTCATCACAATATGCTTCAAAATCTGAATTTTCAAATTCTTTTCCATGATCACTTCTAATACAAGTAGTTGCATAACCTACTTGGTTTTACAATTTCCTAATGAATGGCACAAATATTTTAAAAGCTTCATCTTTATGAGCAAGTAACAAAACCCATGTAAATCTTGAAAAATCATCAACTATTACAAAACAATACCGTTTTCCCCCTAGACTCAAGGTTCTAGAAGGTCCACATAAATCCATATGTAATAGTTGAAGAGGTCTAGATGTGGAAACAACATTTTTGCTTTTAAAAGATGTTCTTGTTTGTTTTCCTAAAGCACATGCATCACAAATTCCATCCTTTTTAAAAACAAGTTTTGGCAAACCTTTGACTAAATCCTTTTTAGACAATTTTTCCAAAACATCAATGCTTGCATGTCCTAATCTCCTATGCCATAGCCACATGTCTTCCTCCTTGGTTGACATGAGACATAAATCATTAGATGCAATGCTATACAAGTCAATAACATACACATTTGAATGCCTATGTCCTATGAATGCAATACTATTAGTGCTTATGTCAATAATTTCACAACACAAGGCATGAAAGCAAACTTTGAAGCCCTTATCACATAATTGACTAATGCTTAGTAAATTATGTTTAAGGCCTTCAACATACAAAACATCATTAATACACAGTGAAGAGTTACCTATGGAGCCAATTCCAACAACTTTTCCCTTTGAATTGTCTCCAAAGTTGACATTGCCTCCATCCTTTTCTTTCAGTGATGTGAAGAGATCCTTGTTTCCGGTCATGTGTCTTGAACATCCACTGTCCAAGTACCACTTGCTTGATTTCTTTCTCTTCACCTCCAAGCACACCTACACAAGACATACATTTAAGTCTTTTTTGGTACCCAAATGGTTTTGGGTCCAAGAAGGTTAGTCTTGATTGTCCCTTTAGGAACCCAAACCTTTTTTATTCTATAAGGTTTGTCATTCTTAATTGGATATTTCCTAATAGTGTGTCCATGGAAAGAGCAATATTTACACTTTAATTCAATTGATTTAGGCCTTTTTAGAATCTTATGGTTATTTATAAATGGATTACTTCCATTATAACCTAATCCTTCTTTATTTAGCCCACTTCTTTGAGATGCAAGCATCTCATTTAACCTTTTAGTTCCTATTTTGAATTTTTCCAGGATTTCATTTGATTTGTTCAAATTAGCTTTTAACTCCTCATTTTCTTTCTTAAGTAAATTCAAGTCATTTTCAATATTTGTTTTCTCCTCTAAAACTTTTTTACTTTCATTCTCAGCTTTTTCTAAACTTAATTTTACACAATTCATTTCTTTTTTCAATACTTTGTTCCTAGAGCTAACATTCTTGAATTTTAGCAATAATGAATCAAAAACATCTTACAATTCATTGAATGAGAATGAATTAGATTCGCATACCTCATCATCCTCCGAGTCACTTTTGGCCATGAAACACAAGTTGGCCCTTTCCTCTTCCTCACTGTCGTCGCTTGAGTCATCACTACCACTCCAAGTGGCAGCTAAGGCTTTCTTCTTGAACCTCTTCTCAGTACTCTCCTTTTTCTTTTTCTTCAGCAGTGGACAATCTTGTCTGATGTGTCCAGACTTCTTACACTTGAAGCAAATCACCTATTTGTCAGTGTCATCTTTTTCTTTCCCTCTGGATTTGAAATTGCTCCTCCCTTTCATCTTCCTGTTCCTTGACAGGAATTTACCAAACTTCCTTGCCAGCAGACTGACATCCTCCTCATCCATGGAGGATTCTTCTTCTTCTTCTTCTTCTACAGCCTTAAGAGCAATGCTCTTAGAATTTTTGCTCTCATCCTCCCTTGGCTTTCTTTTCATTTCAAATGTGAGCAAACTTTCGATCAACTCATCCATTCCTAATTTTGTTAAATCCTTGGACTCCTCAATCGCGGTTACTTTCATGGTCCAAGACTCCGGCAAGGACCTCAAAATCTTTTTTACCAATTCTACATTTTTGAACTTCTTTCCGAGTCCTCTAAGATCATTGACAAGGTTAGAGAACCTTTTATACATATTCGTGATGTTCTCGTTCCCCTTCATCTTGAATAGCTCATATTCTCTGAAAAGAAGTTCAATTTTCGATTCCTTGACTTGACTTGTTCCTTCATGAGTAGTTTGAAGGATAGTCCACACCTCCTTGGCCGATTCGCATGACGATACTCTATTGAATTCTGTAGAATCCAAAGCACAAAATAAAATGTTAATAGCTTTGGCATTTAGACTTAATAGTTTTTCATCCTCATCATTGTAATCATTTTCATCCTTAGGTAAGTCAGTTCTAGGATCTAGAGGAACAAAATTTCCTTGTTCAATTATTTTCCACAGCTTATAGTCTATTGATCTTATATGAAGTCTCATCCTAATCTTCCATTGTGTATAGTTAACACCACAAAACAGTAGTGGCCTAGTAGTGCATTGGCCTTCACTAAAAACAGGAGCGAAAGTGCTAGCCATTTCTCTAAAAAGATCTTTAACTCTAAGAATCGTTAGATTTCTTTAAATTCCTAGAGCCCTGCTCTGATACCAATTGAAAAACCCTTAAGTGATAGAGAAATAATACTAGAGGGGGGGTGAATAGGATTATTTAAAATTTCTAAAGCAATAATCACAATTAACACTATAATACACACAATGCACAATAAAAGCAATAAAGAGAGAGAGTTCAGAAGTTGCTCAACCAAGTTTAGAGAGGTTTGGAGCTTTGAACACAAGCCTCCTATGTCCTCTTCTTCAATCAAACCCGATTGAAGTTTCCACTATCTTCAATACCCGAAGATACAATAGTTTTGCCACAAGGAAATTTTGCCCTTTTTACAGATGTAATGTTGATAAAAGATTGATTGAAACTGCCTCTTAATAGGCTGAAAATCAAATGGAAAGTACAGAGCTCTCAATAATATGAATGAATAAGCTTAGAGAGAGAAAGTGTATTCAAAGATTGAGGAAGATGGCTAAAGCTTTTTGCAAATCATTTCAGTAACCTACTCCACTTCAAATGGCTCTCCTTTTATACTTGATTCATTGCCTAGAATAGCAAGGAGCCGTTTTGCTAGCTTTGTATCCGTTGAAGTAGTTGAAAAAAGTAAGCTCTGTAATAAATTTTCCAGGCGCACGATCATGCTCCTCGAGTGCACGGTCGTGCATGTTGCATTTATTGCTTCATTCTGACTCCCAACGGTCGACTTAAAAGCTTAGCGCCAATGATGCACGGTCGTGTGTCCTTGACGCACTGTCGTGCTTCATCCCTTCATGGTCGTGCTTCTTAGATGCATGGTCATGCATTGATACTTCAAAGTTTTGTCCAAAAATTCCAGAAGCTTGCACGGGTTGGCTGCACGATGATCGCATAAGCAGCACACGGGTGAGTTTATGCTAGGGCACGGTCGTGTGCCAATTCTGCATGGTCGTGCATGAGATGAATGCCTGAAAGCCTTTGCACGATCAGTCTTGCACGACATCCTGGAAGTGCTCTTTGGTAGTGCTTCTCATTTGCCATCACGCACGGTCATGCGTGTTGAGTGAGCATAGTCGTGCGTTGACTCCTTTTCTTTGACTTGCTGCACGGTTTCCTTTGCACGGCTTAATCTCCCGTGTTCTTCATAGGTTATGCGCACGGTCGTGTTTCCACGGCACACGGTCGTGCTTCCAATGGCTTTTTGAATCCTTTGATTTCACACGGTCAGGCAGCACAGTTGTGGTGGTAGTGCATTGATCGTGTTGAGCATGCACACGGTCGTGTACAATGACGCACGCCCGTGCGAGTCTGAGACTTTTCTTCCAGAAAATCACAGAGTCTTGCACGGTCAGGTGCATGGTCCCGTGTTTTGGACACACGAGGACCCGTTTGGTCAAGCACGGTCGTGCTACTAAAGCACACGGTCGTGCGACTAAAGCACACGGTCGTGCGAGACCTAAAACCTGTAAAAATAAATCTTTTCTTCCCTTCTTTGTCATGAATTACTTCATGCAAGGGATTGATTAGCACTTTAAACACATTGTTAATCATTAATTAGCATCTTAATCATATTTTTTCATCATCAAAACATCAAGGGTTCAACAATCTAAATATAATCTATAACTAATATACACAAAAATGCAATCCAAAATCAAATACCAACTAAGCACAAACAGTATTAAAAATTACAATTTTTTTCGTACACTAAAACATCTTATATCTATTTGAAAAAACATAAAATTTGGACTAAATCCACAATGAAAACATTCTACTTATCTTTCTCTTCATTTTTGTTGTCAAAAGTTGTCAAAATCATGCCTTAAATCGAGAAAAATTTGATGTCATTTGTCGGAGATTTTTTATGCATATATTGTGTGTGATACACATCAGCCACTATTGGTTTTTTTTATATACGAAAGGCATCTTCGTTATTTTGCTAGCACATGTTCTACACGTGTTATGCGTTATGCACATATGCGATTAATTTGAATTCCATTGCGATTCGTTTCCTATGGATACTGCACATAGTCTATATATCTTGTCATGAGCAAAATTTGGATAGATTCGTAAAACCAAAATTTTTTTGTAAATTTCCTTTTCTTTAATTTTGAAATTTCGCTAAATTAAATAATTTCTCTTTTTTTTTTTTACATATTTATTCTATGTTCAAGATAATTACCATTCAATTATAATTTATTGAATATAAAATATTTAAAAGTGAATAATTTTTAATAAGTTTAAATCATAATCTGAAACCTTAGTGGTTTGGTTTTATTTAAAATTTTTTCGAACTACTTTTTTTAAATTTGATTAAAAAAATCTTCTTAAACCATGCCAAATCAAATCACGCACAAATGGATGGAACATTTTCTCTTTTAATTTTTGACACGGTGTAAAGATACTCGAGTAATGATTCTTACACGGCTACGTTTTTGTCTTCCAAAAAGCAACTCAAATATCGTCCATTTAAATGATTTACTCTTGGATGGTACATCATACTTTTAATTCATGATTCGATATAAACCGATTGATGGGAAGTTCTGTTGCATTTTGGCAAAATTACAACCATCTCAAAGGCACAGCCACAGAATTCTGGATTTAGTTCTGGTTTCATGGAGCATGAAAACACACCCCTCTTAAATGAATAGAAGATGAATACAGGTACCCAAGAAGCCAGCTGCCCGTGGGAGAAAAAATGATTTATTCATATGCTTAACGTTTATGTCAAAGAGGGAAGAAATGCACAAAGAGAGAATCTCTTCTAATCAGATTAACCGTTTTAGGTTTGCAAATGCTTCCATCATACAACTATCAAGATTTTGATTAAAAGAATCTCGACAGAATCTATCTCTTCTGGTCAGAAAACTACAGCATTACAGAAAACTTGCAACCTCTCCATGACATATATCAATTTTGTTTCACAGATAGTCTTTCTGTCAAAAAATGGAAAGCAAAGAAGGAACAGTGATTAGCCAGCAATGAACTTTCAGTCATTAGAAATGATGTATCAGGAAATCAAGCACACAAGGAGGACAGAGATTCAGCTTATTTTCTGGAATTGTAAGAACATGACTTCGACCAAAATATGCATACCAGAAACGAATTAATAAATATGACACTAAATCCACTCCCTTCCATCAGAGTACAGAGGGCTTATCAAACGGAAAGTTTTTTGCACACAATTAAATGTTAGAAACTTTATATCAATGAATATACATTTTATTAGTTTATGATCATAAATCAAGGATATTTTTCCGCAAGTGCACACAGTGTCACACCGAGGACACAGCTGCGTATTGCATTTGCTGTTATAGTTAACCTCTAAAGTTTGTTATCCTTCAAGATGATTAACTGGGAGAAATACTTACTAATCAATTCATAGGTAACTATCATTGTCGTTCCATAGAGTGACATATTCAAGAACCGAGGCCCAAAACCTCTATAGAAACCCCACCATCCATCTTCCTTAAGGAGGTTTTTTGTTGTCTTGACTACTGATGGTCTTCCGACACCAAAGTTATCCATTACCTTCATGACAGAGAGAATACTAGTCAGAAGATAGTTACATTAGAATTCCTCTGATTATGACCTGTCTCAAGATCCAAATCATTAAGATTATTCATAATAAAACAAATCAAAAAATGTTTCTTTGCCTCAGGGAACTGGCACAAAGAAACAAATGACAACGCATCACATCACCTGAAGTCGTGTCTTAATGGTGTCAATGGGGGTGGTGATTACTGAGGAGCAAGCACCAGCCACCATTCCTGCCGTGGCCTGAACTGTCACCACCTCCATATGAGATGGTTTCTTCTTCGCTTCATCCCCATACCCCAAGCTCCTAAAATGAGAAAAGCAAAATAATCTATTTAAGGTATTCAGTCCGATATTTAAACAGTAATGGGAGATAATAGACATCTAGGAAAATTAGAGACACCTCCAAATTATGTGTTGGGTAGCACCATAAGCACCCCACCAAAGTGCAGATGCTGGAGATTGGGTCAATGCTGTCAAGCCAAAGCCTCTATAAATGCCACGCAACCCTTCAGTTTTTATCACCTTGCGTATAACATCAAATGGCCCATTGTAGAATGTAGTCCCAGGGAGCCCTTGCACCATTAGTCTCTGGCAAATCTGAGAAAGCATCCAATGACAAACAAGGTATATATAAAGAGACGTAGATCATCCTAACTCTGCTCTTGGTAGGGAAAATGGACTACAGATGGCTTGCAACGTATTATCGATGCTCTGGCATAGTATTATAGAAGTTTCCTGAAAGCATCTCTAGGATAATTGATCTCAAGAACCCAAAAAAGTTTAAAAGATATTGCTACACTAGCCAAGATATAGACATTTGCTATTTGTTTTCTCTTCAGGATAGCGGCTTCCATCAATGTAGCAAAATAAACGAAAATAAACAAAGATTAGAAAGAACCAGTTTACTTACCACATCCAAAGGCACAAAGTACACGCAAGAAACTAAGTTTGACACCATGCCAGCCACTCCATTTGCAATTCCAACCCGGGTTGCTTCAGGCATGTCTACACCTTCAGTATATTTCATCATCATATCCTTTGATACTTCAAGTGATGTCAAACACAGGACCCTACCAGGCATTGACCCAATGGCAGACGTGCCAAAACCTCTAAAAATGCCAGGGATTCCATCATTCTTTAATATATTACTAAATACTGATATACCCCGCATTTGAGAGTAACCAGAACCAGCTACTTGCATTCCAGTTTTCACAACCGTAGTCGGATGTAATAAGGCTGACTGAGCCGTAAAGAGGATCGCCCCAGTTATATGAAATCTTGACTTGTCCAGCCTATTTTGAAAGTCACTCAAAAGTTTAGTTCTACCATTAATTTTTGCAAATCAAATCGCTAGTCTTACTTCAAGTACTTTTCTATACATTTAGTATAACCCGGGAATTTAAAATTAAAAAATAAAAATCCAAAGTTTGAGAGCTTCGTGCAATAGTAGAACTCAACCCTGCAATAATGATGCTTCAAAATCCATTATTAAGAATTTAAGCTCAACTAAAGTCTTGAACTAAGTATACAATTCATCATTGAGAACTTTGTGTAATAATAGAATTTAAAAATCGTTCGAGAATTTTCTAAGCTGTATACAATCTCGTTAACTAAGTAGATGCATGATCATGATCATATTAATACTAAAATAACCAATACAAAACAAATAAACAAAAAGAAAAAGAAAAACAAAGCGAGTTACGATATTTTTAAAACTTAACAAGAAACAGATAGAAAGGAAGCTTACCTGTCCCAGTTGATGTCGGTATCGGCAAGTGTTAACTCTGGAGCGGTGACCTCGGCTTCCATAGCCATTTGTTTTCATCTGGTGTTCTTATACTAGAGTGGCACCAACTAATGATCTCACAGCGAAGCTCCGTTGGTTTCAAGGGAGTGTCAGGTTGAGTCAAAAATAAAGGAGGAAAACGATGGAAGTTGGGAGAAATTTCCAGTGTTTTTGCTGTGAGAGACCACGTTCGAAAATGCATTCTATTAAAGGCGGAATCTTTTTCGTACCCCAAACTTTGAAGAATTATCGATCGCCCCGGAAATTTTAAAAGTTGATTTTCTCACCCATCATTCCTTTCCGTCAGAGAGAACCGCTATCTAGAAGAACAAGAAGTTTGTTTCACATGAACAAACAAAAATCCATGAATAAAATTTTTTTTTAAAATAGCCAATATATTTCTAACACGTGTATAAGGACATATTGTTTTCTTCGCATCATGTAATATAAAATTATAAATCACTCATTACATGAAATCAGTGCTATTAAAATTGGACTGTATTTAAATGTGAAGCCCACATCTAAATGTTCATAGCTCAAGTCTGGTGGGCAGACTTGAATGGAAACATGTGAGAACCTAATCAGAAGCCCATAACTTGGGTCTATAAATTGTTGGGTTCACATGTGTCTACTTTGTCTCTCTTACAAGAGAAAACACTATGCGTATTTTAATCGATCAGCCAATAAAAGTATGTCATATGTTAAATTATCGAATAAGTAACTTTTTTCTCTCATAAAAGGGAAAAGGTTATATGCATCACATTGTTATATAATTAACATCGACAAAGGTACGCCATATGTCACATTATCACAAGTTGAATCCTAACATTTAGGAATTTACATGTCACATGAGTAACAAAATCAAACAATTAATAAAAGTTGGTCATATGCCACATTAGTGAAATTTTCGAGTCTAATTAAGTATATTTTACTTGTTTTAAATGGACCATGCACTAATTTACTATCAAGTTTCATGCAACTTTACTATCTAATAGGCATAAATAGGGAGCAAAGGGCCAAATCTGTCATAATTCTCTTAACTTGAATAGTATTAAATAATAGTTTTCTATTGTCTTGAAATCACTTCCCTTAAGTTCAATATCACAATTAAAATGTAATTATTCTTCTATTACATCAACATCTCCATGATGTCATCAAACCACAAACTTTTGCACTTCATAAGATAATTATACAAGTAATTCTGACCTTCAATGACATAACTTTTTAACATTGGAAAGGTTGAAGAGCAATCTAAACCAATGGCTAGGGGAACCACTTATGACCTTAAAGTTAACAACACAATTAGCTAGCCTAATAAGTGCAATCCAAGTGTTTATCTAACAACTCAATAATAGTGCCCCAAAAAGTTTCTATAGGGGTACTAATCTATAAGTTCTCAACTTATTGATCTCATATCGGTATGGTTAGATTTTCAATTTACTGGTTTAAGGACTGGTATAGTAGGATATTTCTAGCTTACTAACATATCATTGGTCTAATTCAACTCACATGGTTAAGGTACCAAATCCTTGTATTGATTAGCTTGATTAACATAACAATTACAATTATAGCTTTTATGAATACAATATATGTATATATAAAAGATAGATTTCAGATGCATTTTATTTTAGAATTTTTAAATTCCATCAGTATTTTCAATAAATATTTTTAGTAAACAAACCCAAAGACAAATATATGTTTTCAGCATACTTCACACTATGACACATATAACATAACATGAATCAAACAGAAACAAAACATCAAATAACTATTCCTATACAATATACATCATAAGCAAAAATGTAAAAGAATTCAACTAAGATCTGTAAAGAATTCAATAGTACTTTAGATCCCAATCATTAATTAAAAAGTGCAAAAAGATAACAAATTCAGTAAAATTGTTAATTATGTTGGGTCACATAAATCTAGACCATTTTTCATACCCTATTATATATGTATACCTATATATGTACTTATGACATGACATAAAGCAAAATTCGAGTAGCCGAATAAACTAGAGAAGAAGAAGAAAAAAAAGTTTATAAATTTAATACTGAACTAAGTTAAGTTTACCAGATAAGCGGTAAGGCAAGTAAAGTAAGAAAAGGCAGACCTTCGTGGTTGGACATAAAAATAGAGTAGAACTAAAACCCAAAAGCTAGTAATAGACTAAGCAAAGTTTATTATATTAGAAAGATGATAAGCCAAGAAAAGAAATTAGAAAGGAATTGTTACGAGACATGATAAGTAAAAGAAAGAGATTAGAAATGATATCAGTCAAGCAACTCAGATAAGAAAGAGAGATAGGAGATACTTGCGAAGTGACTCATCACTAATCCCCCTCAATTTTCTTTCTTACAGGTCAGTGTTTTGGGGGAGCTAAGCTGGAGCATAAGATGGTTAGAGAGTAGGATACAATTTGAGTGGGTTTTCACCCGTGTTCATAGTTTTATACACATATGTATCTATGTATATAGTTTATTCAGTTTTCAGCAAATAGCATGTTTGGCTCACATGCTTTGTAGTGCTTATGCATATGATGTACAATTCTATGTATCATTTATCTATTATCTTATAGTATTAAAAATGTGTTTTCTTTTAGCATATTGTACATTAGGTGTTCAACCCACCATATCGTAATAAAATTTCATTTCAGCTTCTGTGTGCATATTTTCAAACAAATAGTTCTATAGGATATCTGCTATATATTGAAGAATATTATTATAATATTAGTAATAATAGTTGTAGACAGTAATATAAAGTAGGGACTTATATAATATTTTATAAAATTGATTTCAACCGCAAAGCCTTTAAATCTGAAATGTTAACCTTGTATAGGCGTACAAGCTACATGTACAACTATACATTGCAACATGCATGGATTTCAACAAAAATCCAGAAGCAAGTACAAGTATGGCGCATGGATTGAAACCACCCCTTTAGTAAGTTATTTTCAAGGAAAAAAATCTGGCAGAGTTTTCTCCAAAAATAGTCAATTTGGGAATAATTTCTCTTGTAACAAACTTGTAAAAAATTACTCCAAAATTTTCAACCAATTAAATACTAGTCTTATCCAACGATTGAATTTTTTTTTCATAATTTCAATGATAAATAAAATCAGACATACACACAATAGAAATGAAATTATGTTTTCTGGCTAACAATACTTTACTCTTATATACATATACCCATCTCTAAGAATAGTTTATATATATATATGTATATATATATATATATATATATATATGCATCTCAAAAAAACATATTAATCCTATAACAAGTGTGCCTCTAGCTTATGTACGTGTGTGACCTCTCCCAATAGTTGCACCACTTGCATCTAAAGAGAAAACATTATAAAACTATGGGGTGAGTATAAAAATATACTCAGTATGTAAATTAAGCTAACATAATATGGAAAACTTAGTATTGATTTCTTCTCATTTTACTATAACTTTAACATTTTTGCTTATATCAGTACTTTTTTAGGCACTTTCAAATCTCTGAAACTCTGAATATGCATCATATGATCGAATATGTGCATATATATGATGCAATAAGATGTGCTATACATGCCATGCATATTCTAAGATTCTAAAACAAATAAAGGTTTGGAAATTCTTTAAAATTATTTTTGAAATCTCTGTTCTTTTCTGTTGACCATGGTTTTCTAGAAATTCTTTAAAATTCTTTTTGAAATCTTTGAAACTTTGTCTACAGTTCTCTACACGCACTCTATCAAACTGTAGTAAACTCTATTTTGGGGTTGCTCACTAGAAACAACAATTGTGTAAGGCTACTCTGTGGGTTCTCCATCGCATTAGTTCTAAGAAAATTTTATAACTAATTTACTTCATAAAACAAAATATATAAATATCCTTTTCTGAAAACCATGTGTATAATGTAATAATTGAACACATAAATATAAACTTTATTTCTATAACTCATCTGAATCATGTTTGGATGTTCACATAAAATGAAATATATAGTTAAATATACTCTGATGTTATGCATAAATGCCAATCACTTTTTTTTTAACTCTCTATATATATTATGCTTATCTTTTTTTTTTTTTTTTTCTAAATTCTTATTTGAATTTTTGATTAACTCTTTATCTCTTTCTATACTAAGTTTCTTACTCTACATGGTTTTTAGCTCAAAACCATACTCAAGTAATTCATATATCTCTTTATATAACCAACTTTATACTATGCCAATTATATATACTATCTGCATGAAAAGTGTATATGTATATATATAATGTTACAAACAACTTTGTAACATATTTAAGGTCAAACTACCACTTTCTATTAACCAAATTTTTCTTCAATTGAACACTATATGTCGTATTTAAATATGTATTAATACATAATTCTATGTAAGGATTTAATCAATACTCAAAACATGGTAAGTTTCCAAACATGACATAATCTACATCATACATACATGTCACAATTTCATAACCTTCCAACATTATTTTAACTCAATTCTACTCATGGCCATATGAATTGCAATATATACATATTAATTACCTAAACCCTTAATTGTCATCAAACCCTAATTTTATCAAATTTTAGGGTAAATGTCCTAAAAGTATAATTTACTTACCTTAAGCTTTGATTATTCTTGTTCTCTTTTGTTTTACTACCTTTCTTATTTTCTCCCACCTAAATCACCATTAAATAATATGAAATCATTAACCCATGCATAATCATATCAAATTCCTTGAAATTTTTACCTCAGTTAAGAAGATTAACTAATTTCTTCCTCTTTTCTCTAAAAATTCTCTTGAAAACTCTTTGGTTTGCCTTGAATTGAACTCAAAATGAAGCAAAAATGGTGAGAATAAGAGAGTGAGAGTTTTTCTATGGGAGGAAGAAGAAAGACTACCTTTATGCATATTTATCTCTTGCATTTAATATCTAACTTTTAAGTGACCAAAATGTCCTTACCTTTATTTCTTAATTTCATCATAGTCATGCCACTTTTATAATTTTAATTAACTATAAATGGTGAAAGAGGAAAGGTAATGTTCGTGTGCCTTTAAAATATAAAAAAAGTAACTCTTTTATTAAAGGTACCATTTTACCCCTCATTTTTTACAAAAATGACCTTTACGTCCTCTTTACAATTTACCAAAATAATCTTACCAACCATGTAAACTATTTTATGTCCTTTTATTCTAATCCCTATTCTAACATCTAATTCTTTGTAAAAAAACCATTTTGCCCTTGTTTAACAATATTGGTCAAATAAGCTCACTTAAGGCTAATGTCCTTTGTAGTCATTTTTCTTTTTTATGTTTTCAATTGTAATTACTACTATTGGGCATAAATGGTATTATTAAATATACCTAGTTTTGGGTATTACAGGGAAACATATACAAGCCTAGATATGGATGTATACTAAATGTGTATGATTATACACCATGTATGAGAGGCATGCACAAAGCCGTGAAGCCTTCGTATATCACACATGCACAATCATACTTCAATAAACGCACAAGCATACATAAAGAGAATTCTAGAATCTTCCTATGAAGCAGATGCCAAAAATGCTCTTAAACTTTGGCATGTTGCCACTATAATAACATAAATTGGCTTTAACGCCCATGCCAATGAAGCAACAATCCCCGTTATGAACAATAATGCATAATAAAGTGACTTTTAATTTAATCAACTTGCAAAAAAATCAAACCAACAAAGCATCTCAAGACAAAAATCATTGATTTAACACTCATTTTACATTTGCATGGTTGTAAATCATATATGTAAGAACATGCATAGTTAGCCATATTTACATTTTCAAGAATGTTGTTCTCAAGTCATAGACAATAGTACATAATCAATCGCACATTTACAAATAAGTGTAAGTATAAATTTTTTATATATTCCCTAAATGTTGGCTCTACTATGACTTGTTAAGGTGAGGTCAGTCTATTGGTAAAGTGATGTAGTATAATATACAATTAAAAATTTCAGACAGAGTCTAAAAAGACCTCGAGAAGGATTTCATTCTATATATTATGAAAACATGGCTAATCAACCATAAAGCATTTAGGAACCCATACTTGTATTATGACTTCTCCAAAACTTCTCATAGCAAATAACACTTGACCTACCTTTGCTATCTGACCCTCCTAAGGTGACATTTATCATATCCACTTGAGGCACAAGGTTCAAAAGGACCAAAAACACCTTCTAAATGCTTCTGTAATTGGTTTATAGTTAAAAGAGAGAACATGTATGAGCGTATACGTGTAATTTTCAATAAAAATCATAATTAAAAAGTGGTTGCATATTTATAGAAAATATGATGTATAGTCGTACATGTTGCATTTAAAAGCACACACGTTGATATTTTTGATGTACGAGCATGCATGGTGTATGTATAATCATACATCTAGTGTTTTTCCAACTTTATAATAACCATTAAGAGGATAAATATTCATAATAGATAAATATCCACGGACATTTGTCAACCCACCATCATGTATAGGAATGCATAGACATACATCAACCCTGTATAAGCATACATGGCACAACTCATCCAAAATCTGGATTATATTTAAACTTATTCAAATCTAATTTGATAAACACTCAGATTCTTCCACATGGCAACCATGTATAGTTATTTACATGATAATTTACAATCGTCTACTAGACTAGAATCCAACTTTGACCTTTAACTTCATCCTCACAACAACATCTTGATGTCAAAATGGTCTTTTAGGCTAGAAATTAGGGTTAAAAGAAAGATTCCATAGCCAGAGTAGACTCAAGACGAGTTAAAAGGGCAGAATAGTCTTTTAGAGGCTTTATATGGTCTATGTTTGGACACACGCCCGTGCATCTGTTGAATATGGAGCATAACTATGTATCTTAGTTGCATATGGCTATGTGTCCTTCTTGAGTCTTGCAATTATATAAAGCAAGAATCATATTTTTTTAGTTAGTTTCCTAGTTTCTCTTCTTCTTTCTTTTAACTAGCCATAACCAAATTGAAGACCATGGAGAAGTAACTTGAGCTAGTAAATCCAACTAGGATTCAGTCGAAGTTAGAGAGATAAAAGACTTTAATAATTTCAAGAAAGTATTTCCTTACTTTTTTCCTTTATCCTTGTTTCTTTAGCATGTATATCCCTATTTTGGATGTTAAATGAGATAAGAAGCATGTTTTAAGCTCTAGACTGTATGTTTGTATGATAAGATGATAGAAGATAAGAGATTTTAGAGGTAAAAGCATGTTTAATGTAGCTTTATATGTATTTTACATGTTTTAAGATTTTAGAAGCATGTTTGGGTACGATTAGATATTATGAGATGATGAAGGACAGTAATAGAAGCATTGCATAAATATGTGCTAGAATAAGTTTAACTAGAGATTGGTTGTGTTTTGTAAATTTTAGAGGTAGAAGTTATAGAAACAAAGTGTGATGCACATCCATCCGCTAAGCACATGCCCATGTAGTCACTTTTCTCTACATGGGTGATGGTCGTATAGTGCATACATGATTGAGGTTGAGTGGTTGTGCTTTAGGGGTTACAACTATGTGCTTCAAAGACATTGTCATATGTCTTTCTTAATTTCGCATGGTCGTGTCTTATGGAAGTCGTGATTGTGTAAGAGATTTGTTGCAGGCTTATGAATGTAAGGCCACAACCATGTGTCAGCTATACGCAACTGTGTGTCTTGAAGTATACGACCATGCAAGAAGCCAAAATTTAGTGAGAAAATTCTAAAAGCTAGCATGACCTTACATATGACTTCACACACACTCGTACGCTTGGTAAAAATAGCAGAAAATAGTAAAAAATTCCAAAATAAAAGTACATTAAGTAGATTAAGCATAAGAAAAAAGAAGCAATAAGCTGATAATAGAAAAAGAAAAGAAAAGAAAAGAAAAAGAGAAAGAGACACATAAAATTATAGTAAAGAAACATCCAAAATAAAGAACAAAAAATAGTAAGTTAAAATATTTTTCCAAAATCAGTAAACCTAACTACATAAATAAGAAAAACTTAATAGTAACCTAAAATTAGTGTTAGACATTAGTAGATTATGATCTGAAAATATAAATATGAGCAGAAACATAAATAGAAACAGTTACGAAACAAACAGAACAAAAATCTATTAGATATACAATAGAATAAATAACAACTCATATAGAGTTTAGAACTTCAGGAAGATATACATAGAACATAATTCTAACAGTAATTTTAGTTAAATAAGATGTAATTAGAAGAAAGGAAAGAATAAGATTTCATGCTTGATAAATATTACATGACATGACATGTCATACTAGTATTTTTAGAAAGAGATTGAGTGATTCATATGCATATGTTTTTAAAGTAGAAAGATAATGATCTGAACATCATTTTAGAGGTTAATATAAAGGGGTACTGTGAGTGCACATGCCTATCAATGAAGGGGTTCACTAGCATCTATGATGTAGGAAGACATTTATATATGCTGGATATACGTCAGTTTCAATTTTTAGTTTCAAATTTCAACTATACTATTAAATCATTTGTAGTTCAGATAAACCTTACATAACCATGGTGCCAAGTCCTTATATTCACGTACACACAGTAGGTATCTTTGAATATATATATTTCAGATATAGTTTTCATTCAGTTTTTTAGTATTTTAGGATCTTTGGATTCTAATAGTATTTCTAGAAAGATGTTTTCAAAAACAGGCCCAAAGGCCTAAACATGATTTTCAACACACTTAGATACGTTTTCAACATATTTCATATCATATCATAACACGAGATTAAGTAGAGCAAAGAAACTATGATAAGTAACATTAAAACAAAATAAAACTTATCAAACAGATTGATATATAATTGAAAAGTCAAAACATATAATACTAAAGATATAAATACATACATAATATCATAAATGAGACTGGATATGTAATTATATGAAATAAGTCATAAATAGAACAACAAACGAGAAATAGAGCAACCAAGAATTAGATGAAACAACTTCAAAATTAGATAAGAACTTGTGATAAGTTAGAAGTAATACTGCACGATATACTTCATAAGTAGAAACATATTAGAAATCAAATAAGATTAAGGATTTGTTATGAGTATAAAAAAAACCAAACACTAAGTTAAGAAGTGAAAAGATAATGAATTCAAAAAGAGAGATTATATGAATTAAGTTATATTAATTTAGACCATTTTCATACCGTGTTGTATATGTATACCTATATATGTACTCATGACATGACATGAAGCAAAATTTGAATAGTAAGATAAGCTAGAAAAAGATAAGCTTATAAGAGTAATAATGAACTAAGTTAAGTTCATCAGATAAGTAGTGAGGTAAGTAAAGTAAGAAAGTTAGAAATGAAATAGATTAGAGATCAAGATAAGTAAAAAAAGTTAGAGTTTCATGGTAGATCACAAAAGTAGAGCAAAACTAAAGTCCTAAAGGTTACGAATAAACTAAACAGAGTTTATCACACTAAAGACATGATAAGCCAAAGAAAAGTAATTAGAAAGAGATTATTAAGAACATGATACGTAAGAAAAATGATTTAGAAATGTTTATAGTGGAGAAGTAAGATAAGAAAGTTAGAAATGAAATAGACTAGAGATCAAGATAAGTAAAAAAAAGTCAGAGTTTCATGGTAGATCACAAAAGTAGAACAAAACTAAAGTCCTAAAGGCACGAATAAACTAAACAGAGTTTATCACACTAAAGACATGATAAGCCAAAGAAAAGTAATTAGAAAGAGATTAGTAAGAACATGATACGTAAGAAAAAGGATTTAAAAATGTTTATAGTAGAGAAGTAAAGATAAGAAAAAGAATATAGAGCCTTTTGATCAGTTATAAATATATAATAGAATAAAAACCCGTGTAAGGGTAGAGATAAAAGATACTTACTAAGTGACTTGTCACTCATCCCCTTCAGTTTCCTTTGATATAGGTTCCTGTTTTAAGGATCTAAGTTAGAGCACAAAGTGGCTGGAGAGTGGGATACAACTTGAACAGGTCTTCACATAGGTTTTCAATATTATACATGTAGTAAATGTATATATATATATAGTTTTCAGTAGATAGCATGTTAGCTGGCGTGCTTTGTATTGCTCATGCATATGATGTACAATATCATGTAGGTTTCAAATATTATTATATAATATATATTATATAAGTTTTATTTTAGTATATTTTATATTAGGTTTTAGTCTACCATCATATTTATTTTGTTAAAACTTTCGTATAATATATGATTTTCAATATTAACAGTTTTCTATGGGACCTTTATTATATATTAAAAACAAATAATAAAAATATTAATATTAAATAGTATTACTAGTAGTAAAAAGTAATATATAGTACCAGGTGTAGCAAGGTGGTATCAGAGCAAGTTTTGAGCCATCAGAGCAGATCTGAGCCATATTTTTGAAAATTATGTTTTCAACTGCATTGTTTTCGAGATTGTATAAGCATAATGTCAGCATATCCTAATAGCCAATGCTTGTGGTTCCCATTAGTGTAAGTAGTGTATTGTATGATTTAATGAGATTATAAGTTCTTGATCCCTGTTTTATCTGATTTTAGAAATGAGATCTTAATTTCCTAAATTTGTAGAGAAAAAGGGTAATGCCTTAAAGAGTTTACTAAAGGGTAGGAGAGAATGTTAGGAATCTCTAGAGTTTTAGAGAGCAAAAAAATTTAAGGAGATGGTCAAAAACATGAAAAGATAAGAGTTATAACAGCCTGTGAGAAAAAATTATCAAGAATTAGTGAGGGGTCGTTACCTAGACCCAGTAAGGCACAATTTTTAGATGTCAAGACCAAGTCAGTATCAAATATAGAGTTTAGAAACAGAGTTAGAGATGCCAGAGATTTATAAAAGCTTTATCCCATATACAGTATACCATGAGTGCACTAGCCTTTTAAATTTAGTGGATCTCGAGATCCAATCATAGTAGAGGACTAAGTTGAGGTAGTGGAGATGCTAGAGTTTAGTGGAACCTTGCAAACATGAAAGTGGATGAAGAGAGATTCACTTAGACATAGTTCAGACAAATGTTTAATGATGAATATAGAAAGGTAAATAAGGTATATGTTAGAGCTCAAAAATTTATTAAACTAACTCAAGGGTTAGGTGCAGTTAGAGAGTATGTAGTCCAGTTTAATACTTTAGCAAAGTTTATACCTATTTTGACTAGATCAAATTTATATAGGGCCTAAAGATTTGTTCACGTTCTATATCATGCCATAGCTAGAGAGGTGATATCGAAGATGTTTCTCTATAGAGATTTGAGAAGGTTGTGGAAAGAACATTGAGACTAGAGACGAGCTTGTAGAGAATGAATTTGTTTTTAGAGCTTATTGAGAAAAATGAGGATATATGCAAGGAACTAACTCTAGATAAAAGAAAGAAGAAGAAGAAGAAGTCATTCAAAGAAGATAAAAGTAAAAGAGATCAGACTCCATATCTATAGTGTGCTAAATATAGTAAGAGACATCTAAGAGAGTGTTTGATTAGACAAGATGTTTGCTTCAGGTGCCACCAGCTAAGACACAAGATTTTAGAGTGCCCAATCAAAATCAAGTGTAATAGAGATAGAGCAAATTTTAACAAAGAAAGTGTAGAGACTACAGGGGATGACTAAGGATATTTCCCTCAATAAGCTTAGTCAATATTTATTTCTTATTGCTCATTACTATTGATTGATTAAGTTACCACCCAGTTTGATTTCTAAAAGAGTAGTAAAAAGACTTAGGTTAGTTCCTAGCATAATAGTTAACATTATTATTTTTGAGTTGGTAGAAAGTGGTCTAATTATTACTGACCAGATGTTAATAGATTAGGCAATAGAGGCCAGATAGATAATTAAGGTTAAACTAATAATAAGTAATGATTTCTTGAGTAAGTATGGAACAGAGATAACTAGCCAAAGAAAGAGAAAATGTTAGATTTCAACTAGATAACGATCTCGTTATTTATGAGAGGAGAGAGTTTAGAGTAGAAAAATCAAAGTATGCAGTGGAAATGAGGAAGATACCAATAGTGCAAGGGACAAAAGTCTACAAATGTACTTTTAGAAGAATTTTCAAGATTTTTTCTAGTGAAAGAGAGATAATTTAAAGGTATTTTTAAAAAAGTTATCAAGATTGCCTCTCGAGGAAGAGAAAGAGATTCTGTGAAGATTGTAGTGAGCATTGAGATGATCAAATAAGGAATTGAGCTGATTCAGTTGATTATATATAAGAGAAGATAAAAGAAACCTAGGATCATCAAAAGAGCCATTCAAATATAAAGTTTAAAGAGATAAGATTCCAAATGAAAAACCACCTTTTGTAAGGATATGATGGTGATGAGTCGAAGAGACTCATTAAGTTTTCTTGGGAAATTAGAGTTTGAGTCTATATATAATTTCTCTTTGTATTTTTTAGAGAGAAATTCTAAGGTCGAAATTTTTATTAAGAGAGGAGATTGTAATATACTGAGGTTAAAATAGTCTTTTAGGCTAAAAATCATTATTAAAAGAAAGATTCTATAGCCAGAGCAAATTTAAGATAAGTTGAGAGGGAATAATAATCTTTTAAAATAATAATCTTTTAAAGGCTTTATATGACTTGTGCTTAGAGTATAACAATGCATCATTTAGGCATATACTTGTGTGTCCCTTGAGTGTAGAGTACAACCATGCGTTTTAATGGCATATGATTGCGTGTCATTCTTGAGTTGCACAACTATATCAAACAGATGATTGTATTTTTTAACCAGTTTCCTAATTTCTCTTCTTTTTTCCTTCAGTTAACTCTAACCAAATTAAAGACGAGGGAAAACCATCTAAAACCAGTAACAAGTAAGATTCAGTTAGAGTTAGAGAGATAGAGACTTTAGTAGTTCCAAGTAAGTATTTCTTTATCTTCTTCCCTGTTTCCCTATTTCTTTAGTATGTATATCTCTATTATAAGTGCTAGATGAGATAAGTAACATGTTTTAAGCTCTAGACTGTATGTTTATATGATAATGTAGACACCCCATTTTGGACCTAACAAGGTCACCACCGATGATAAAAAACTTGAATGTTGATTTAGAATTTTTGAGATGTTGAGCCGAAGATGGATGAGTTAAAAAAAAAAAAGGAAGAAAAAAGTGTTTATTTTATTTTACTAAAAAAATAAATAAATAAAATCATGAAAATCCAAATCCTAAACCCAAGCCATCTAAACCCAAATAATAATAATAATAATAATAAACAAAACCCAAAAGCCCAACACCCAAGAAGAGAGTATGGAGCCCATGAAGAGAGTATGCAACCCAAAAACAAAAGCAGAGGCCCAGCACGCGCATTCATATTTTGGCTACACTATCCCTTTCTTTTTTGGCTTGCTGCTATTTTAATACTTATCTGCTGACTCACTTGGCATGCTTATCCCCTATTTCACGCAAATTAAAAATGGCCAGCTTTACATAATCTTTTTTTGGGCTGTTGCATTTTATCTCTACTGGGGATCAAGGGAATTAACTTCCCTATTCACAGCCGGTCAAGGGAAATGAATCCCTTGATCTCTCCAAGTTATAGAAAGGAGGAGAAAAACTTTTCAAGGGAGAAGAGAAAATTTCCGAGAAGGATTTTTGAAAACAAACAAAAATTTTTTTTAGCATATCTGGAAATTAAATAAAACTCTATTGTTCTTGGCTCAACATCGAAAAATTTCTAATCGAATTCAGGTTAGTCCCTGAGGGGAATTTATCTATATATACATATATTTTGTATTATTTCGTGTGTATATATATATATATTATATGTATATTCTATTTTTTTTTATCCTTGTTTTTGTAGTTTATATATCTTGTATATATTATATATATATGCATACATATATTTTTTATGTCTTGTATTTTTTATTTATTTTATTTTTGATTTATTCTGCATATGGATGTTTTTTTTTTTTATGTTACTAAATTACATATTCTGTATTTTAAAATTGTGTTTGTATATGAATTACAACATACTGTATATATTGTATGTACGCCATGCTGTGTACATAAGCTGTGTGTATGGTATGTATATTGTGCCATGTATATAAATTATGTATATTGCATGAGTATTATTCAATATAAAAATGTAAATAAACTATGTAAACCTTCTGCAAAAGTGAATTTTATATTTTGTGTGCGTCCGTGTATATTGTATGTATAATATTCTACATGCAAATGGAACGAATGCAACTGGTTGCATTGGTGGCAAGAGGCGGGGGATTTAGTCCGTGGGACCCAGGGTTGAGTCGCGGCTGGGGGGAATCTGTTTGTTTTACCTACTGTGCGTGTGTGTGTATATTATTGGGTTTCCCGATTGGGCTGCATGCTATCAATTTTCATTGGGCGGGCTGGTTGGGCTGCACTTTGTTTATTTCTTTTAAGAGGGTTGTATTTTGTTTATTTCTTTAGGCAGACTGCTTTTATTTGGGCTAGACTTTCAGTAATTGCCTTTACTGTTTTTATTATGATTTGTCCTAACCAAATTTTATTTTACAGGATTTATTCATCTATTTTATTAGATTAACTAATAAATTTGTTTTGCAAGATTTATTTATTCATTTTAGGCTTGTTTAGGATTAGATACAATATATAGGGGTGTATGTACAAGGGATGTAATATTAATTTTTCTTTTATTTTGTTTCCATTTTTATGGTATGGATGTTGATTTTGTTTTATATTCTATAACTAACCTAATTTGTTTTGCAGGGATTTAATTCATAGGTTTGTTTAGGGTTAGAGGAAATGTATAAGGGTGTATGGAAAAGGGTTGTAATTTTTAATTATTTTCGTGGATGAATGTAATTTATTATATGTGTATGATTAATAATGCATTGTGTGATAATATGAAACTTAATTAAACTCGGTAATGCGTTTAACGAACGAACCACAAAAGTGGAGGCCGGCTTTCACGCCAGGCGGCATGGGTGCCTAACACCTTTCTATCGTCGTACCTAACTCTTTGAACCCGACCCATTGGGCAAGTGATGAGTGGTTGGGTCATTTACAAGGGATCCATAAATCACCCATCCTCATGATGTGTATTTTCCCCAGGTTACTCCTGGGTGGCGACTCTATAGACTCTGTAGCAGGCCACAAACTTGTTATGCGCTCCTCTTGACCACGTTTAGGGTGGTTAAACAAGAGTGGTAAGTCTATCCTTGTTTGGCGCAGTAAAAATCGGCGCCACAGCTCTGGCGACTCTACTGGGGAAAATGCGAAGAGTCGATTCCGATGTGATAAGTTTGTAAAGTGCTTCTAAGTTTAATCAAGTTCCTTGCATTGCATAACACTCACACCCACTGTGCACTCCTTGTCCTTATCAACCCTGATGGCAATCCAAACTTCACCCGAAAGCCCACTGGGCCCAATGATAGTCTATCTTGTACATCAGCCTTAGGCATCGTACCTTCGTGTATATGAAGAGAACTTTTGATTCTCGCCTAAGGTGGTCATTGACCTTTACCCGAGTCAAACCCATGTAGTGGCCCATAGATGTCAATCCTTAGGACCCATTTTCGTATGTGATTAATCGAGTCGAATCTTTATACATAAGGTCTCAAGTTTTTGTTGCCCATTCTGAAATATGTCTTGATCCATGACATCAAGATATCACCGATTGTTTCTTTAAGTGGCCCTCCACTAGGAGAAAACTTTTTGAAACATTGTTTTGTAGAAATCTTTATGACATGACTCAACATACTCCTATTTGGGCACATAAAATTCAAAACTTCATACGTAAGGATTCATTAGGTCTAGGACCATTGGGTCTTTTGGTGACCCAATGGATACTAACCACCTAGGGTAGAATTGACTTTTCTAACTTTTCATTAACTGAAGTAATAAGAAGACGAAGGGAGTGATAAGGGGGCGAAGCCTAGATTTAAAAGCACTTTCTTTTTCAAATCGCCTCTAAAGGGCATTTTCATCTTTGATCAGTCTAAGTAGATATTTTCAACTTGAATCATCCTATAGGGGTAAAATTGTCAAACATCATCCTAAGTATGCAATTTCAATCTAAATCATTCTTATAAGGTGAAAATCATTAGGTGTTATCTGAATTGGCTAATTTTGATATGAATTACCTTATAGGGGCATTTTTGTCTTTTATCTTTCGAAATAAGTAATTTTGATTCGAGTCTCTCACAAGGTAAAATCATTAAGGAGTAACAGACTTACCCCTCATTCATCTTGTCTCACATATTGCATAACTTTAGGTCTAAGTTGTCTTATTGTTAAATTCGAAATCTTATCTTTAGGGCTAAATGTATTGTCATTAGGTTTCTTTTAAGTTTAAGTCTTTACTCTACTTAGACATTAGACCCACAATTCTTTTGTCTGTCTACTTATTAAACCCATATTTTGCCACAATTCTTGTGGAGTCTAATAAAGTCATTGTTTAAAATAAATTCATTCATTTAATCTTGTATACATGTCATGCATAAACACATCATGCATATCATGCACTAATATGTCACTTTGTTAATCTTATATATGTATCATGCACAAACACATCATGCACTAACATGTCATGTCATTTTGCAACCGTTTAGTGGAAGAAGAGAAATATGACCAAGGGAAACATGATGGAGGAAATGATGGAAAAGCTTGAGAAGATAATTGATGAAATGCTTGCTACAAAAATAGATGAATTGATGAACAAAATAGCCCAAATGATGACAAAAATGGAAGGAAAACAAAAAGTAGGAGAAACTAGTGAGGTGAGGGGCTTAGCTCAAGAGTAACAAAATGATTCAAGGGATGACTTCTTTGATTTAGAAGATTATTTGAAAACCCGGGAAGAGAGAGAAAGAGGCTCAAAGAAGACGATAGAGGTACCCATGCCCACTTCGAGGGACAGAGTAATAACTGAAAAGTTGGAACAATTAGAGAAGGCCATAATGAAGCAAAGAGCATCATTCTCATTAGACTGGGATGACTTAGACATACCTGAAGAAATGAGGGTACCACCAAAGTTTAAAGTGCCTGATTTATCCAAATTTGATGGAATTGGTGATCCAAAAATGCACTTAAGGCATTATGTCACTGTGATGGGAACAACTAGGTTATCAAAAGAACAAATAGTAGAATTGTTTCCTTTGTCGTTAGAAGGGGTTACTAGTGTTTGGTATTACAGTCTTAGTGAAGCAAATCAAATAAATTGGCATAGATTGGTTGAAAAATTCCTACAACAATATTCCTACAATACTACTTTATACGTGACAATCAAGGACTTGAAAATGAACAGACAAACGCACAATGAGTCATTCGCTGAATTTATAGCTAGATAGAGAGAGAAAACCTCCAAGATGACAAATAGACCTCCTAAGAATGATTAAGTAAAAATGATAATGAGAAACCTTCTCCCTACTTTTTATGAAAAGATTTGTTTCTTTCCATTGACCACATTTGAGCAATTATATGATGCTGGGATATAAATTGAAGATGTTTTGGCTGCAAAGAGGGGAAGAAGTATGCCTTCAAGAAGAGTAAGCCTGAAACAGAAAATGGTGAGGCAATCATAAAGGTTGAGGGAGTAAACATGGTAGCATCTAGGCCAAGATAGTTCTCCAATCTGAATATGCCACTCTCAAAGGCATTTGACAAGTTAAAAAGAAAAGGTCTGCTACAACCGATGACATCTCACCCACCAACAAACCCAATTGCCGACAAGTTATGACCCAATAGCTTATTGTCACTTCCATCAAGGTCGAGGCCATTTGACTAATAAATGTAATAAATTGAGGCTTCAGGATCTCATTGATACTGAAAGGTTGGCTAAACCAGATCAACGACCTGGTGGAAGATTCCTGTGAAACTTGAAGGGCATTATCTTTTGAACTTGTCTTTTCTTCAGCATGTGTTGCATCTCATGAGTTTATGTATTGACAAAATTTGATAATGAAATGTGATTTGAATTTTCTAAAAAAAAAAGGTAAACTAGTCTTGGTAGACTTTAAAACACTAAACGTGAGATTTTGAGCCCATGGTCATACACACACAAATGACCTTTGATTTCTTTGTTTAGTGGGTTCTCTCTGATAGATGTCTCTAGAACTTGCTTTAAATATTGATCAAGATTGCAATCGATCACATGCATTAATAGAAATTAGTCTCTTTAACCAAAAAGCCAACCATGATACAAGATAACTCTAGAGAATCCTGTTAAGCCTAAAACGCTTCCTTAGCAAACCTTATGCCACAAATCATCAAGTTTCTTTTTGTCTCATCCCTACCCTACTAGGGGGGCTGATAGAGCATTTAAAACTATGTTAGCAAGGCAAAAAGTAGTGATACTTGTACTTATCTGTATGAAATATGAAAAAAAAGAGTCAAAGGAAAAAGAAGAATGAAAAGATGAAAGCAAAGAAAGAAAAGCAAAAAAGAAAGAAAAAAAATGAGAGAAAAATCAAAGCTCAAGTATTCAGAAAGCTAGAAAGAAGAATGAACGTGAATGGAGGTTCAAACCTTAAAGAAAAAGTTTTTGACGACTCTATCTGTCCCTTCAGTTTAAGCTACCACTATCCAAGCAAATCCTACATTTACCCCAACCCCACGACAACCTCTACAAAACTATCAAATTTGTGTCTGTATGTGACTTAAGTGATGGAGATCAGATGAACAAGCAAGCCTATGGTAGGCACCATTCATGAGCTGAACCTGAGTATAAAATTTTCACCTTTTCAAACATTTGAGTGAACTGAGTGACGTGTAAGCGTCTACTAAGCTAGATAACTTCTTTTTTGGATAAAAATCTCGTTACATCGAATTATGAGTTGAAGCTGAGATGTCAAATCCCATGATAAAAGGAAAGAGAAACAAAACAAAAAACAAAAAACAAAAAAATAGAAAACAGAATAGAGAAAATCAAGGCGAGTTCCTTTGGTCTAGGTCTCCTACCTCCTATTGATATGGTTATGGCATAAAGCATTGCATACGAGCCAACAAAGTCAGCATACACATATCATGGTTAGAAAACTCAAAATAACTTGTTGTTTCGATCCACCATTACAGGTCATTTTGTAATTCATCTTAAAAGCACACCTTCATCCTTTTGTAAGAGCATCCAATTTTGTCAAGCTTACCCAACCAGGGGCAAATACAATTTTGTCGAACTTACCCAACTAGGGGCATATCCAATTTTGTCAAGCTTACCCAATCAAGGGCGAATCCAATTTTTGTAGAGCTTACCCAACCAAGGGAAAATCTAATCTTGTCGAGCTTACCTGAGCAGGGGTATATCCAATCTTATCGAGTTTACCCAACTAAAGGCATTCTACTAATCAATTGAGAATTGAACTTGACTATTATGAAGTTTATTTAGCCTCGTCATAGGTTAAATCATCCAATTGTTAGAGACGCCTTGAAAAGGCTAATCCATCTTAGGTTTGTCTAGAAGGGACATCCTAGTTCGATAAATTTACCTAGAAAGGATAATTTACTTTCGAGTTCCATCTAAAAGGGGCAGTTCTTTTTGTCTTAAACGCCTAGAATAGGCAAATCCATCATAGGTTTGTCAAGAAGGGACGTCCTATTTTGGTAAATTTACCTAGAATGAGTAATTTACTTTCAAGTTCTATTTAGAAGGGGCAGTTCTTTTTATTGAAGACGCCTAGGAGGGGCTAATACATCTTAGGTTTGTCTAGAAGGGACATCTTAGTTCTGTAAATTTATCTAGAAGGGGTAATTTACTTCTCGAGTTCTGTCTAGAAGAGACAGTTCTATTTGTCGGAGACACCTAGAAGGGACTAATCCATCTTAGGTTGTCTAGAAGAGACATTCTAGTTTGGTAATTTTGCTTAGAATGGGAAATTTACTTTTTGAGTTTTGTCTAGAAAGGGTAGTTCTTTGTTGGAGACATCTAAAAGAGGCTAATCCATAGGCTTAGGGGGCTAAAAGAGTTGCCTTTGCCGCATTGTTTGTTGACTTTTGTTGGTCCAAAATTAGGTGTCTTCTTTCTGTACTTTGTTGCATTTTGCATGTGTTTTCATTGCATTCACAACACACACAAAATTTACAAAGTAAAGGGCATCTGTAGACACCTTATTTTAGACCCAACAGGGTCACCCCCGATGATGAAAAACTTGGATGTTTATTTAGAATTTTTGAGATGTTGAGCCGAAGATGGATGAGTTAAAAAAAAAAGGAAGAAAAAAGTGTTTATTTTATTTTATTAAAAAAATAAATAAAATCATGAAAATCCAAATCCTAAACCCAAGCCATCTAAACCCAAATAATAATAATAATAATAAACAAAACCCAAAAGCCCAACACCCAAGAAGAGAGTATGGAGCCCATGAAGAGAGTATACAACCTAGAAACAGAAACAGAGGCCCAACACACGCATTCATATTTTGGCTACATTATCCCTTTCTTTTTGGCTTGCTACCATTTTAATACTTATCTGCTGACTCACTTGCATGCTTATCCCCTATTTCGCATAAATTAAAAATGGCCAGCTTTACATAATCTTTTTTTGGGCTGTTGCATTTTAGCTCTACCGGGGATCAAGGGAATTAACTTCCCTATTCACAGACGGTCAAGGGAAATGAATCCCTTGATCTCTCCAAGTTATAAAAAGGAGGAGAAAAACTTTTCAGGGGAGAAGAGAAAATTTCCGGGAAAGATTTTTGAAAACAAACAAAAAAATTTTTTTAGCATATCTGGAAATTAAATAATACTCTACTGTTCTTGGCTCAACATCGAAAAATTTCTAATCGAATTCAGGTTAGTCCCTGAGGGGAATTTATCTATATATATATATATTGTGTATTATTTCGTGTGTATATATATACATATATTATATATGTATATATATATTTTTTTGTCCTTGTTTTTGTAGTTTATATATCTTGTATATATATTATATATATATATATATTCATATATTTTTTTATGTCTTGTATTTTTTATTTATTTTATTTTATTTGTTTCTTTTATTTTCGATTTATTCTGTATATGGATGCTTTTTTTTTTTTTTATGTTACTATATTACATATTCTGTATTTTAAAATTGTGTTTGTATATGAATTACAACATACTGTATATATTGTATGTACGTCATGTTGTGTACATAAGTTGTGTGTATGGTATGTATAGTGTGTCATGTATATAAATTATGTATATTGCATGAGTATTATTCAGTATAAAAATGTAAATAAACTGTGTAAACCTTCTGTAAAAGTGAATTTTATATTTTGTGTGCGTCCGTGTATATTGTATGTATAATATTCTGCATGCAAATGGAACAAATGCGGCTGGTTGCATTGGTGGCAAGAGGTAGGGGATTTAGTCCGTGGGACCCAGGGTCGAGTCGCGGCTGGGGGGAATCTGTTTGTTTTACCTACTGTGCACTTTGTTTATTTCTTTAGGCAGACTGCTTTTATTTGGGCTAGACTTTCAATAATTGCCTTTACTGTTTTTATTATGATTTGTCCTAACTAAATTTTATTTTAGAAGATTTATTCATCTATTTTATTAGATTAACTAATAAATTTGTTTTGCAGGATTTATTTATTCATTTTAGGCTTGTTTAGGATTAGATACAATGTATAGGGGTGCATGTATAGGGGGATGTAACATTAATTTTTCTTTTATTTTGTTTCCATTTTTATGGTCTGGATGTTGATTTTGTTTTTTATTTTATGACTAACCTAATTTGTTTTGCAGATATTTAATTCATAGGCTTGTTTAGAGTTAAAGGAAATGTGTAAGGGTGTATGGAAAATGGTTGTAATTTTTAATTATTTTCATGGATGAATGTAATTTATTATATGTGTATGATTAATAATGCATCGAGTGATAATATGGAACTTAATTAAACATGGTAACGTGTTTAACAAACGAACCACAAAAGTGGAGGCCGACTTTCATGCCGGGTGACATGGGTGCCTAACACCTTTCCATCACCGTACCTGACTCTCCGAACCCGACCCGTTAGGCATGTGATGAGTGGTTGGGTCCTTTGCAAGGGATCCATAAATCGTCCATCCTCACCAATGTGTATTTTCTCGGGGTTACTCCTGGGTGGCGACTCCATAGACTTTGTAACGGGCCATAAACCATTATGCGCTCCTCTTGATCATGTTTAAGATGGTTAAACAAGAGTGGTAAGTTTGTCCTTGCTTGGCGCGACAAAAATCGGTGCCACAGATAAGATGATAGAAGATGAGAGATTTTTGAGGTAAAAACATGCTTAGTGTAGTTTTATACGTATTGTACATGTTTTAAGATTTCATAAGCATATTTAATTATGATTAGATGTTGTGAGATGATGAAGGTCAATATAAGAAACATGTTTTTGCATGTGCATGTGTTGGAATATGTTTGATTAGAGATTGGTTGAGTTTGGGTTGTGTTCTGTAAGTTTTAGAAGTGGAATTTGCAAAAGTGGACCGTGATGCATGCTAGTGCATTCAAGCACACACCTGTATGTCTGAACACATGCCTATGTAGTGTTTTTCATAGCATGGGTCATAGTTGTGTAATGTATGCATGACTGAGGCTAAGTGGTAGTGCTTTGAGGGTCACGACTATGTGCCTAAAAGATATGGTTATGTGTCTTTCCCAATTTCGCATGGTCGTGTCTTGTGGAAGTCATAACTATGTAAGAGATTTGTTGTAGGCTTATGCATGTAAGGTTATGATCTTGTGTTAGCTATGCACGACCATGTGTCTTGACGTGCACAACCTTGCAATAAACCAGAATTTAGTGAGAGAATTTCAAAAGCTAGCACGACCTTACATACGACTACGTGCACGCCTGTACACCTAGTAAAAATAGTAAAAAATAGTGAAAATTCCAGAATAAGAGTAGGTTAAGTAGATTAAGATTAAGAAGAAAAGAAACAGTAAACTGATAACAAAAAAAAAAAAAGAAGAAAATGAAAGAAAAAGAGAAAGAGATAAAAAAAAATTACAATAAAAAACATTCAGCATAAAGAGCAAAAAAATAGTAAGTTAAAATAATTTTTTAAGAATCAATGAGCCTAACTTACATAAGTAAGAGAAACTTAACAACAACCTAGAATTAGTGTTAGAAATCAATAAATTATGATCTAAAAACTGAAATGTGAACAAAAATAGAAATAGAAACAATTACGAAACAAATAGAACACAAAACTATCAAATACACAGCAAAATACATAACAATTTATACAAAGCTTAGAACGTTAGCAAGAAATACACGAAACAAAACTTTAATAGTAATTTTAGTTAAACATGATGTAGTTAGAAGATAGGAAAGAATAAAATTTCAAGCATGACACGTCATGCCAGTACTTTTAAAAAAGGATCAAGTGATCCATATTCATATGTTTTTAAAGTAGAAAGATGATGATCCAGATATCATTTTAGGGGTAAATATGAAGAGACACTTTAATTACGCATGCCTATCAGTTAAGGGGTTTATCAGCATGCCTATCAGTTAAGGGGTTTATCAACATCCATGATGTAGGAAGACATTTATATATACGAGTCATGCATCAGTTTCAGTATTTAGTTTTAGATTTAAGCTACAATATCAAATCAGTTTTAGTTCAAATAAACCTCACATAGCTAGGTTACTAAATCCCTATATTCATCAGTCTATGTAACACAATAGGTATCTTTTGATACATATATATTTTAGATATTGTTTTTCATTTAGTTTTTCAGTATTTTAGAATATTTGAATCCCAATAGTATTTTCAGAAAGATGTTTTCAAAAACAGACTAAGGGCCAAGACATGATTTTCAGTGTACTTAGACATGATTTCAGTAAATTTCACATTATGTCATACATAAAATGAGATTAAGTAGAGTAGAAAAACTATGATAAGTAATAGTAAACTGATGACTAATAAAAAAGTCAGAATATATATTACTAAATATATAAGTACATATAAAATACTACATAAGAGACTAAAGAAGTAATTATATAAAATAAGTCATAAATAGAACATCAAATGAGAAATAGAGCAACAAAGAATTATATGAAACAACTTCAAAATTAGATAAGAACTCATAATAGATTATAAGTAATACTACACAATATATCTCATAAGTAAAAACACATTGGAAATCAAATAAGATTCAAGATTTGTTATAAGTATTAAATAAGCCAAACATTAAGTTAAGAAGTGAATAGATAATAAATTTATCAATTTAAACCCTTTTCATATCGTGTTGTATATGTATACCCATACACATACTTATGACATAACATGAAACAAAATTCGAACAATAAGATAAGCTAGAAAAGTATAAGCCTATAAAATTAGTAGTAAACTAAGTTAAGTTCATCAGATAAACAGCGAGGTAGGTAAAGTAAGAAAGTTAGAAATAAGATAGACTATAAATTAAGATGAGAAAGAAAGGTTAGAGTTTTGTAGTAAATCGAAAGAGTAAAATAGAACTGAAGTCCTAAAGGCTACGAATAGACCAAGTAAAGTCGATTAGACTAAAAATATTATAAGTTAAAGAAAAGTAATTAGAAAGAGATTAGTTAATAACATGATACACAAGAAAAAAGGTTTACAAATGTCTTTAGTAGAGAAGTAAAATAAAATAAAATAAAAAGACATACGACATTGTGACTAGTTATAAATGTAGAATAGATTAAAAACTTGCTTGAAGATAGAGATAAGAAATCCTTACTGAATGACTCATCACTCAACCCTTTTAGTTTCCTTTCTTACAAGTTAGCATTTCGAGGAGCTGAGTTAGTGAATAAGGTGGTCAGAGAGTGAGATATAACTTGAGTGGGTCTTCACCTGGGTTTTTAGTATTATATATGAATTTATATATATGTGTGTGTGTGTGTTTAGTTTTCAACAGATAACGTGTTGGCTTGTATGTTTTGTATTGCTCATACATATGATGTACAATATCATACATGTTTTAGATATTATTATATAATATATATTATATGAGGTTTCTTTCATAATACTGTATATAGAATTTTAGTTTACTATCATATTTATTTGATTAAAGCTTTTATATAGTGCATGATTTTCAGTATTAGTATTTCTCTGTGGAACCATTATTATATATTAAAGATGAATAATAAAATATTAACACTAAATAATATTACTAATAGTCAATAGTAATATATAGCAGCAAGTGTCATACTTACAAATTTAACTAGTCAACTATATCGTTATTTGAACATATATGTTTGCTTAAGACTAACAAAATCTTTCGCTTTTAGAGCTTGATCAACCTTTATATATGTATAACCTGCAAGCTAGATATTGACCTAGTAACATTTAAATCTGAGTGAAATTTGGATACAGATCATGAGTGACCTTTAGCCAAATAACATGACTACCTATCTAGTCAAGTGTCAGTAAGTAACTTTAAGCTTGAATAACCTAACAATTAATATACAATATAAGTCCTTCCATTATACTATATCTCCTAAGGCTAATATATAGAGGTACGTTATCTTAATTTCTTTTTTAAATGATCTGATGTTTATCCAAATCGAGTGACTTAGATTAAGCTTCATGTTAATCTTACTATTATTATAAAGTTATTGTTGACATGGATACTTATCAATGAGCTCAAAGATATTGTTCTTATACTTAAGGAGTGTTGAATCCTTTATTAATTCACCATAGCTTATATATTGGTTTCAATACAACTAATCATGATGTTTATGGCAACCTTTATTAGGATAGCACATCGAATGACATCAAACTATACAAATCCTTGTATGAGACAGTCTAACGACTTTAAGTCAATGAAACACATATACCCGTTAGAATAAAATGATATATTCATAGACATACAAGTCGCTTTTATAAATAGATCTTTTTGGCAGGTTAGTCCACTGAATATGCCTAGTAAATAAAATGCACTCATATGTTGCACCAAGTTATAAACTAACAACTTTAACATGTGTAGACTATCACTATCTTTTGATAAGATTATTCAATATTATGATAATCTCATATCTATTACTAGTACCTTTAGTTAGGGTAACGTAAGACCTATAGATTTTTTCTAGAATGACCACTTAATGAGTACATAGAGAGAGCAAGATTTGTCTATTTGTTTCTCTCATCTTGATTCAACCACTCTAAAAGGATAACCATATATGAGAATGAATGATCAATAGAAAACCTTTTATTATTTGCAAATAATTAAAAAAGTGCAGAACATTGGTTGGTTAAAAGACATCTACCCTAACATGTATAACCCTAATTATTGATGTACAAAGACAAATACAAAATGAAAAACTCACTCTTTTTCTAATCATTAACTTTAATAACTTTGCTCTTCCATTGAGTTAGCCCAACCATTCATTATCAACTTACCTTAAAAATCAATTATTTTATTTACTCTCGTTTATTATTGAATTCGAATGTCCACCTTAAACTTTCTATTTTAGGGTTGCTTTTATCTTTTTTAATTATAGTTTGCTTTGTGGATCATAATGAAGAATATCCAAAATTGACTCCTTCGGGATGAGTGGAGTATAAGTTTACTAGAATTCAACACTAATTAATTCTCTTCTTGATCAATGATAACTTATTTAAGGTTAAGGAATTTCATATAGTATTTGGAATAGATGTCTATTGGTATAATGCAAGAATATTAATTTCGGTGAATTAATAAAAGACTTTATAGTCTTTGTTAGATATTATGAGCCAAAATCCATTATCATGAAAAATGAATATAACATGCAATATAAAATATTAGAGTAGTAAAGAAAATGATATGCAATAATATACTTGGTTAGAGTCTCAATTTGAAACCTTACATCCAAATTAGACGAGTCCTCTAGTCAAACCCACTATAAAAACAAGAATTATAGTTTACAAGACAAATAAGAGCTCAAATCAAAATGAGTTTACAACAATTGACTCTAAAATCAAGTCTCATGGACTTTACAAATGATGCTAAACAGAAGCCCTTAAGATTTGACCAAAAATAAGATCTTTTTTAGCTCCAATCACAAACCCTGGTTACTTTATGGAAAAGAAAAGGAAAGCACAAATTGGCAGGAAGAACAAAATCAAAAGAGTTGTGTGCACAAATAGAAACATGGATTATCACACTTGGAAGGTGCTAGCTATCCTTAGATAATCAATTCTTTGTCTCGTTAATCACTCAACTCATAGGTATGACCTTCTAGGTTCACTATAGCCTAGTCGTAAGTCTATTTCAATAACCTAAACACATTTTCAAAGATTTAACAATTATGATAAATCTCTAGCAATATGTCATAGCCCCTAAACCATAACAAAGACATTTCATCAAACCTATTTATTGATTTATACATTTTATATAGTTAAGATTCTTTTATTATCTATATTTCAAGTACAAACTCATGGTAAGTCAAATCCCTAATTTTGATATTCTATGAATTATTAATAAATATATTTAAAATGTGTCATCATGAACATCTTTCATATAACTTACATTATACTACGGCTAGAGGTTTTGTGTTTAATAGTTATTGATGTTCGTATAGGAAATCACAACTAAATTATCCTAGAGTCAACAAATACTCTGAATCTAATAACTCTGAGGCAACGAATCTCCTCTTGATCATCATTCATCTCCCTATACAAACAATGTATGACCAATTTGGCTTTATCATATAAAACATGACTAGTCCCATATTTATACACCATATGAACCATATGCATTTGTATCAAATATGATCATGACATCTCAAGGCAAAGAATTACTCCGTACACTAGTACAATCATATGATAAGTTATTGATTGCATTGCAATACCGATATGATTTATTATGATTGGTCTCATTCGAAAAATAGTTCACTAACCATTAATCCATACTAACATCTTAGTGATATGACTGTTATTGTTACCCACACTAATATCATTTCGTGATATTCATCAAAGGTATTAAGTATTCCTATACATGATATTATTGCCTAACTAATATCACTTCTTTAGGGAATAATTTGATAATTTCAAGTAGTGATTAAATAAATTATATGGACAGTTCATAGACTACTTTATATTCAAGCGAATAAAGGAAACAATTTATGTACATGAATCAAAGAACACTTTCTTTTATTAATGAATTATTATTATATACAAGATGAAATGACTTGAAACCGATAATACAAATGGTTTCTAGGGCGTACACAAATAGTAGCAACAATAAATTTCAATCTATATAATTTCCCTAAGACAATTTTCACAAAAATCTAGACTGCTTATTTTCTTCAAGTCTAATAATTTGGTTTACACAATTCGTGTAATCTTGCAAAATGAGTGTGTCTTATCCTTTTATGCCATAGTATTATCTTACCTAATAGGGTAGATGGCATCATATCCCTAACTATGCTACCATCTAAAATGTATAACCCATAGACTAATTTACCTTTCATTACTGTTAATACACCCTTCATTATCCGAAGGATTTTATTTACTAACTTGTGAGAATAACCATTAGAACCTAACAAACGTAAGAAAAGTAAATTCCTCCTAAGTTTAAGGACTAACTTGACATTATCTGATATTTTAACATAACCATCAGACATTCTAAATTTGATATTACTTGTGCTTGTTACATCATATGATTCATCATTTTCCATTAAGACTTTCCCCCATTAATAATTTTAATGTTTATAAACTAGTCTACCCTGGGTGTCATGTAAAAGGTACCATATGAATCCATAACCTATTCCTTGTTGGACACTTTCTCAACGGATAACAAAACCTATGCACTATCATAACCATATAAGAAATTAGCATTTTCATGGTTGTTTTTATCATTATTGGTAGTGTGTGCTTTCTTTCTCTTAAAAATATTCTGTTTCATGTGATCTTCATTATGACAATGCTAACAAGTTCTTTGAACATTAGACTTAGATCTAAACGACATTCCATCCTTATGGTTAGATATTTTCTAGGTTTTGTCTCTAACCTAGAGTCCCTCATTAACCACTTTCTTGTCTAGTTTATTTTCTAAGTCTTTTGACCTTAAGGCCCCTAAAGCATCTTCTAAGGACAAAGACTTTCTACCATAACTAATGGCAGCCTTAACATTTTTAAATGTCTTAGGTAATAAATTCAAAATTATTCTAGTTTGAATTTCATCAAAAACTTTCTCATCTATGTTTGACAAACTAATAGTAATTTTATTAAATTCATCTAGATTTTCATTTAAAGATTTGGAAGGATCTATTTTAAAGCCAAGTGAATGTTCCTCTTAAGTCAACTTTATTAGTTAAAGACTTAGCCATATAGGTGCCAAATTTAGTGAAGATTTAGCAGCAATATCTTTATTATCTATTTGTTTAAAGACAAGGCTATAATACCACTTTAATTCTTGTAGGTTGTTTCAAGAATTTCATATTTCTCACAATGTGTCATTTTAGAGGAAAGTGCCTCTTTTCCACCCAGAGCCGTAGGATATTTTTTTAATGAATATATATTTTCTTTCCTTATATTTTAAAGTCACCTTGTCCATCAAATCTCTCAAGATTTATCCTAGTCGAGCCATTTTTTAGCAGTTTGACTACATATATTTTATAACCAAGCAAGCTTTCAATATTGTAAACAACAAATTAATTGAACATGAACCTAAATAGTCAATATCATATTATTAAGCACAATTATCACTAGAAAAATTTCAAGATAATCAGTAATAATATTCTAACAATTCTAAGATTTAAAGAGGAGCATGACTATTCAATTAATCTATACTTAGTCATGCAAGATGTGCATATGCATGCAAGTAAATCGAGAGATTTGAACAATAAAAGGCTATAATACCACTTGTTAGATATTATGACCAAAACCCACTATTAAGTTAAAAAAAGAATATAACACACAATATACAATATCAAAGTAGTAATGAAAATAATACACAACAATGTACTTGGTTTGGGTCTTGATTTGAACCCTTACATTTAAGGTAAAGAGTCCTTTATGAAAGTAAGAATTATAGTTAATAATACAAACAAGAGCTTAAATCATAATGAGTTTACCACAAATCAACTCTAAAACCAGCTCATGAACTTTGGAAATAATGATGAACAAAAGTTCTCAAGATTTGATTGAAAACAAGACCATTTTCAACTCCAATCACAATCCCTAGTAGAGTTTTTTTTTTTTCAATGACCTGAAAATCCCTACTCATACCAATCGGTCAACTCTAACTGATTAGGTAGATTAAACTTGGGGGTTTGTGACCACATACACATACAACCATAGACTAGGTAAATAAAGAGTTGTTGGCTTCACTACAGTTTAAACCTAGGTTACCACCTTGAATGACTTTTGCTTTTACTACTAGGCGAAACCTTTAGGGTCATCCCTAGTAGAGCTTTATGGAAGAGAAAAGGGAAGCAAAAATTGGTAGCAAGAAGACAAATGAAAAAAGTTGTGCAAATAAAGAAACACGCGTTCATATACCCTATGCAAATTTGACCACAAGTGGGAAAATGGACAAAAAAGTCCCAACTTATTTTACTTACTTTATCCTTTTGCCTCTTGTCTTTACCTGTAATAACAAGCATGCCACTTAACACTAAATTACATAATAAACCTACATACTTTAGTTTAAGGCACACATATCACAATCTTGGATTAGAAATTCAGCTAAACCTAAAATACACACTAGTTTTATCGTTTGTTTGTTTGATAATTTTACCTGAGATAAAAGCCCTATACTCATCATTTGAGATATGTATATTGCGTCTAACTTTGAACCTATTTTATTAAACAAGTCAAATTTGACGTCCAAATAGGGCTATAACATGTTACCGTAATATAATCAAATTGAGATTGTTCCAACAATGTTTAATAACTTCAAAGAGTTGGCAAAAAATTAAAGGATTAGATGGTTTTGGACGCAGATTAACAATTTATTGATAAATGTAGAAATGTATGGCTTTTGAGTGGCTTGATCATTGTCTCGAGCGAGGATACTTTCATCTTTTATGCGTTTATTTGAAAGTTTAAGCAACTTTACGAACATGATATCATGAAAAAGAAGAAAATATATATTGTTTTTAAAGCTCAAAGATGGGCTATGTGATTCAGGTAAAAAAAATTAGAAAAAAGTGTTTTGCCCAAAAAAATTATTAATTTATGGATTTATAATAGAGTCAGCTAAGTCAAATTTTAGGGTTAAAATGATCATTTTACTTATTTTATGACTGATGTATAACCGGAGTTGACGGGGGCGGTATCGAAAAGTTTGAAGACCTTGCAATACGTATAAGACCCAAGCCTGCATCTAAGTCATGTTTCGAAACTACAGGGGTGGTCTGGGTAATTAGCCCAACCAAACGGACGCACACTTGATCAGAAATTCAGAATTATTATAGCAAGGCACATCATCACACGCGATGCAGCGTTTCAGAGAATAGTTTTCTGCTTAACCCTAACGTCCAATAAGATTTAGTTATAAATTAAACTCACCTAAAATTTTTCTTCTGCTCGTCTTCATTTTACGTTCCAGTCACCGAGAGGACTAGGTCAAACTATACCTCTCCAATTTTAGGGTTTTCATATTTAACTTCATTTTTTTATACCACCTTCAGTCACAATATAATCCATTAATTCGAAGCTCTATAGAAAGAGGTATAGTAATCTCTACAAAATTTTCATTTAATTCTGCTATAGATTTACGATATCTGTTTTCATTGTAAGAGTTTTTGTGCTGGGTTTCGATCGTATGTCTAGTTAATGCGTTATTTTTTTAGTGGGCTTCATCTGTCTTCGAACAGAGTTTAGGATTTGACTAAGAATTGATATGTGAATGGTATGGTCTGTACGATTACTATATGTGAGTCGTTGGAATTAGGGTTTTGTCTATCCGAGCTTAAGTATGGCTTTGAAATTCCCAAGTAAAATTTATGTATTTAAAGAGAATATGCGTTTTGAATGAATGGCTGTAGGATAATGACTGTGATAATATGTTGAATTAGCTGATTTTTTTTTCCATCTGAAGTAGTGGCTTATTTTTAGACACAGATTGAAGAAGGATTCTTAGGGTTTATCATTACATTATAATCATCTTGAGCTTTGTAGGCAAATATTTGCATGGCAACAGCAGAAGGCACTTCTGCTGCTCTTGGTCCGCGGTATGCCCCTGATGATCCAACTCTTCCAACACCTTGGAAGGGATTGATAGATGGAAGTACAGGTCTTTTATATTATTGGAATCCAGAAACTAACATTACCCAGTATGAAAAGCCGGCTGCATTGCTTCCACCATTGCCACCTGGCCCATCATCGGCTACTACTACACCTAAACTGGCTCCTCTACCCGTGGCCCATTCAATGCAGTCAAATGGGATGACTACTCAGCATGGTCAGCAGCATATGGCACAATCAACACAACAGGGTCAACAAATGAGCCAGTTGCTTCAGCAGCCTGGACAAGTAGTTCGACAGGTTTCTGACCAACAGGATTCACAGCAGAAGGGTTCACAGTTTGATCAGGCCATGCAACACCCAGGGCAGTTTACCCCGCAATTGAGACAACACATGATGCCATATCCAGGTCAGCAATGGCCCCTGCAAACAGGGCAGCAAATGCCTCAGCAAGCAGGGCATCAATCGACACAACATCAAAATTCACAGATGACACAACGTCATCAAGGACATCAATATGCACATCAGCAGTACAAGACATATCAACAGAGTATCCATCCGGAAGGGCAACAAAGTTCACAGCAGCAGACGCAACTTGGTGTGGGGCAGCAGTTTGCGAGTCAGCAAGAGTATAATAAGGCAGCAATTTCAAGAAGGGAGGGAGTTGAGTTTCCAATAGGAAGCCAAACAGGGTTTTCCCCATCCCAGCATAAACAGGCTGGTGCTTCTTCTCAAAACCCCCCAGCTAGAACAAATTCAGTTCAGATATCACAAACAGGTGTACATTTGGGTCAGCCTCAGCAGTTTAGTGGATCTTTGGCTAATATGCAACAACCTAATCCCATGGCTCATCAATTGCAGCAAAAGGGAATGGATTTGCTTCACCAGCCACTCAGTCCTAGGTATCAGAATCAGATGGGCTGTGGAATGGTGCATAATAAGCAGTCTAACGTTCCACAATTTGGGTTAAAGATGGGTTATGAGGATAATGGACATGGTAGAACTGGAAGTGACTACTTTTTTAATGGCAACGAGGAAGGGCAGCAACCTAAGCTTGCAGTGTTACCGACGGCAAGAAGTCAGCAGGTATACTGGCATATTCAAATGTATTTATATATTTCCTTTATTAAATTCCACTTTGGAGAACCGTTGATTTGTGAATTGATGGAACATTAACAAGAAGACAAGATCAGCAGATTATTTTCTGTGTGATGGGAAGGCATGGATCAGCTGTATTTAGGGCTGGATACGAAGTGAACCGAGCCCGAACACGAGCTTGGTCGGGCTCGCTTCGTTTGGGCTTCTCAAATGTCCGTGTTCGGCGAATAGTTTGTGCTGAAGAGTTCGCGCTCGCATTCGTCTGAGCCATGAGCGGACGTGTTCGTTCGTAAGGTTCGGCACTGTTGCTACGAACGAACATGTTCGTTGCTACGAACGGACACGAGGAGGGGAGGGCAACGAACGGGACCGGCCGAACAGGTGCGTGCGCCTCGTCGAGTCGTCGTTGACACTGGATTTCCGGGAGAGAGGAGAGGATGGAATGGAAAGGAAGAAACGGCGCCGTTTTTCTATTACACAAAACGGCAGCGTTTCTGGAACCGCACGAACGGTTCGTTTTAACCGAACAGTTCGTATCCGAGTTTGGGTTCGTATTCGTTTGCACCGAACGAAATCACGCAAGCTCGTATTCGCGTTCGGTTCGAGGCTTGCTCAACTCGTTTCGCGATCGAACGAAGCGAGCTCACAAACGAGCCTGAACCTGTTCGCTTCGTATCCAGCCCTAGCTATATTTGAGTTTTGTTGCCATATGCGATATGATGTCAGTGCCTTCTTTATGTATTTATTAAAAGGAATCCTGATAGGATTGATACGTATCGATGCTTAACCCTCTGGGAAGGAAATCTCTTTTTGGCTTTTCTAAAATATTTGAGCTATTCAAATTCTGTACTATGCTGCCATCTGCATGTGTTGATGGTTTTCATTTTTACTTTTATTCGGTTCATTTTATTAATTTTTAATTAATTTATTGCTTGAGTAATCCATCATAAAGTGATATCATTTTTTATTAATTTACTTGTATGCAAAAATGTTTTTTCCCCATTTCAGGAGATGGGTGGTGCTTCTCTTCAAAACAGCACACTTGGCCGTTCCAGTGGATTGAATGCCGTACCTGGGAGTGCCATGCATGATATGTACAGTCATGCTGGTCCATTTTTGAATAATGCTATGACTAGGCCACCGTTTGTGGAGTCTTCTGGTGTTACTAATCTCTCTCCTGCAGAAGTCTATTGTCAACAACACGAAGTGACTGCAATGGTCTGTATTTTAGATGAACTTACCTGGTTAATTTTAAGTATGTCCCTACCAATTTGAGATGATGCTTTATGAATTTCAAATGGTGTAGAACCCAATTGACAATTGCAATAGTTTCTTTGATTATATGCATGGAATGAATTGGGGGTTACATTTAGATGATGCCAACTTCATATGGATGTTCACTGGAGCCAACTTGGAGAAAATTGACATGTATATTAAAATTGGCATTTGTATTACTCGATGGTTGAGATGAAAATTTCAGGATAGATTTTGAAATAGTGATATTGCCTTATGTTGAATAGGGTAGCTTATTTGGGCTGTCTGTCTAAATAATTTTTCTCTCTCCTGTGCTTTTTTTTGGCTTAAACCAAAATAAGCAGCATTGTTCTATTTGTGAGCTGTTACTAATGTTTGTTGATTTCTTGGCATCTTTAGTAAAATGTTGAGTTTCTTATTTACATATCGTGTCCAATCATGGTAGGGTGACAATGTTCCAGCACCTTTCATGACATTTGAGGCCACCGGTTTTCCTCCAGAGATAATGAGAGAGGCAAGTTTTATTTTCCCTTCTGTTTAATCCTTGACAATTTAGGGTAGAAACCAAATATAAGATATGCTTCAATTCTTCTGCAATTATAAACTTATCAGTTCTCACTTGTCGCAGGTGCGATATCTGCTCCAGGGGAGGAGCATATGTCGTACGCTGCACTGCTATTGGCACACTTACACATGCAACAACTATTCTGATTTTGGAGGCTGCATAATTGACTGTTGGAGCCTTTTTTGGGCATCTTCCAAAAGGGTGGTTGGCCCTTCGTCCAAATCACACTGAGATTCATTGATTAGTGGCTCCACCTCTTATATGTCTTTATTGCCCCCTTTATTTGCCATGAGTTGCTTCTGTAAGCAACCGTATACCCATGGATTTTTAGTTTATTTTTTTTCTCTATATATGTAGTTGGACGTGGTTTTGTTGCTTTTAATTTTTACCATCATTTTATTTGCCTGTTCTTATACATTCTGTGTGCTCTAATTCCTTAAGGTGGTTCTTTTGTTTCAGGTATATTCTGCTGGCTTCTTGTCTCCAACTCCAATCCAAGCACAAACATGGCCTATTGCACTGCAAGGTAGGGATATAGTAGCTATTGCCAAAACTGGTTCTGGTAAAACATTGGGCTACTTGATCCCTGCCTTCATGCTTCTTAGACAGCGACGTAATAATCCTCAAAATGGTCCAACAGTGTTAGTTTTGGCTCCAACCAGGGAGCTTGCTACCCAAATACAAGACGAGGCCAACAAATTTGGTCGATCTTCAAGGGTTTCTTGCACTGTGAGTCTTAAATACTTATTGTAATGATTTATTAAACTGATAAGTGAATTTATATTCCTCGCTTTGAAATTAATTGACTGTTAATCCTTGGGATAGTGCTTGTATGGTGGAGCTCCAAAGGGTCCTCAATTGAGAGAATTAGATCGAGGAGCAGATATTGTAGTGGCAACTCCTGGTCGACTGAATGATATTCTTGAAATGAAGAAGATTGACTTTGGACAGGTTTCACTGCTTGTGCTTGATGAGGCAGATCGGATGCTTGACATGGGTTTTGAACCACAAATCCGTAAGATTGTAAATGAGATACCTCCACGCAGACAAACTCTTATGTACACAGCAACCTGGCCCAAAGATGTAAGAAAAATTGCTGGTGATTTACTGGTGAATCCTGTCCAGGTGAACATTGGCAATGTTGATGAGCTCGCTGCGAACAAGGCTATAACGCAGGTACTTACAAGTAACTTTTCTGTTACTGTCTTAAAAACAACAGTATGTGGTTTAACTAATTTGACTTGCTGCCAAACAGCTGGTGATGATGAAAATGTAATAATATATTGGAAACAATAAACATGTGTATCACAACTTTCTTAAAGGTTTAGTGATTGCCGCTCATATGTTTAGGGAATCTTGTTTACGTAGAAGATTAGTTTCTAAAGTTTTAATCTAAAATTGACACTTTAATTAAATTGGTCAAACAATATGGATTCCTTGCTGGGTATGACATTTTAATTCAATTAATTTTATGCTGAGCTCCTTGGTAATCTGTGAGTAATATTCTTCTAATTGTTATACTGCAGTTTTCTTTGAGTAAATAGTTGTTAGTATCAGTTTTGATGATGGGTGTGTAAATACAAATCAGCTGTTTCCTTGAGTATAGGTTCTGTTAAGCCTATGATCTTTCACTAACAAGTTCATAAATTTTTTATGATTAAATTGTTGAACTTGCAGCATGTTGAAATAGTTCCACAGATGGAGAAGGAGAGGCGCTTGCAGCAGATCCTTAGGTCCCAAGAACGAGGTTCTAGAGTCATAATATTCTGCTCTACTAAGAGGTTGTGTGACCAACTTGCTCGGAACATTGGACGTAACTTTGGGGCAATTGCAATCCATGGGGACAAGTCTCAAGGTGAGAGAGACTGGGTATTAAATCAGTTCCGGAGTGGAAAGTCCCCAATACTAGTTGCCACTGATGTTGCAGCCCGTGGGCTTGACATTAAAGATATACGGTCAGTTTATGTCTCATCACTTATTCATTTAAAGTAACCTTTCTAATCTGGATCCATTAATTTGAGCTTTTTTTGTTCTGTTACAGGGTAGTGATTAACTATGATTTCCCTACTGGTATCGAGGATTATGTCCATCGAATTGGGAGAACTGGTAGGGCAGGTGCAACAGGGGTGGCTTATACCTTTTTCTCTGAGCAGGACTGGAAGTATGCAGCTGATTTGGTTAAAGTTCTTGAGGGTGCCAATCAGTGTGTGCCTCCAGAGGTGCGGGAGATGGCTTTGCGTGGTGGGCCTAGTTTTGGTAAAGATAGAGGTGGGATGAGTCGATATGATGCTGGTAGTGGTGGTGGTGGGCATTGGGATTCTAGAGGTCGAGGTGGCATGAGAGATGGTGGCTTTGCTGGCCGTGGTGGCATGAGAGATGGTGGTTATAGTGGTCGTGGTGGGATGAGGGATTCCAACTTTGGTGGCCGAGGTGGTGCAAGGGACGGTGGTTTTGGTGGCCATGAAGGGAGAGGTGAGATGTTTTCCGGGCGTGGAAACAGGGGTCGGGGATTTGGTGGCCCGGGTAGTTGGGGCAGGAACAACCGTGGCCAGCATGATCGGTATAGTAACAATATCAATGGGCTTGGACGAGGTCAGGGAAGGGGTCGATTTGATAATAGAAGAGAAGCTACTGATAGAAGTCGGGGCAGAAGTTATAGTGCTAGTCCAGAAAGGGTCCGTACATGGGGTTATAGAAGAAGTAGAAGTAGAAGTGGAAGCAGGAGCTGGAGCCGAAGCCGGAGTCGGAGCTGGTCTCGTGGCCGCAGCCATAGTCACGATCGTAGCCAGAGCCGCAGCCGCAGCCACAGCCGCAGCCAGAGTTATGATAGATATGAGAGGTCACATGAACAGAGGGATCGCAGAGTTTCTGGTTTTGATGTTCTTCCTGAGACACGAGTGTCACCCATGTCTTCAGCTGCTCCTAGGTCTCCAGATTTGCAAGGTGGTGTGGTTTTGGCAACCGAGTCTGCAGCACAACTAGCGGCAACAAAATGTTCTGAGAATGAGCCTGTGCCTCCTGGGACGGGAACAGATGTGGATCAACAATCTCTGAAAGATGTTTAGTGCTGGCACATGCATTGTTTTCGTCAGTGTTGCCCTTTTTCTGGCTGTTCAATGGTTACGGGTTTTATTGGTGATAATTATATTAGCAGGTTGATATTTGGGCTACTTGAGTGAAAGTAACTGAGCTCATCTGCTGCTGCTTCTTGCAGGTTAGATGTTTAGGATAATCGAGGGTAGTTTGAGGCCCCAAGATTTTCAGGTTGCTTCAAACCCTTATTTGCCCCACCCTCCGCCGACTCCAACTTTTTAATTATTTTTTCTAGTGTTTTCCTTATATTCATCTTATAGTGGATACATATTGTGTCTATTGTAGCGGAGAAATAGACTACCGTTCTTAATTGATTCAATGTGCTTACGTTTACCCGAGGATGTCAAGAAATTATGGTACCTTGCTTAGGAAACAGTTTTTAAACCATGCAAGTAGCTTTAAACGAATACTCCAGCATTTGGTAGGCAGTGTTTGAAAAATGCTCGTTGAAAGTGCTCATGTTTTTCTTTCCACTGAAAAGTTAGACATTGACTTCAACGTGAATTCGATAATTGTAAAGCTAACCAAACAATGTGAGCTAAACGTACCCATGTGAGCATTTTGATTTCTTACCACAAATTGGTTTCTATTTTTTCTAGTCCAGGTAGCATCCTCTATGAGCAATGCATGGTGCAACACCAACAGAAATAAATAAACATGAAAATCTCTCTAAAATGTAATTCATTTCCATTGACCAGTAAAATTATGTAAAACAGGAGGCGGGGAACTCTTGCTCACTAACAGAGGGATTTTCCCTGAGAATAAATCACATTTTCCCACACGAGGATAGGCCCAAAAATACTTTTCCACTTCATGGCATAATCATATTTTCTCATCCAAAATCAAAATTTGTTTACAAAAAAAATTCCAGCGTAATATCAAAAAATTAAATTATTATATCATTCCTAATTATTTTATTTTTCAAATTATTATATCACTCTAAATTAACAAAAGTAAAAAAATATTTAGATATCTAATTTGTATAAAAGCTCTTTTATTTTCCTTTCCTTTTACCCTCACTATAGCATTTACTTGTACGTCTCAGAGGTACTATAATCATTTTATAGTTATGCAGTTGAGTTAGAGGTTAAAATCAACGTGGAAAAGAGTTATGCATTAGGTATGTACACTTGTGCAACAGTTGCCACATCGAATAAAAGAATGATGTGTAAGAATTCAAGTTGGACTTGATGTATACCATTGCATTCGCAAGATGCACACTGGTATTTTGAGTCCAATTAAGAAACTATTTAAGGGTCACATCATTTGTTTAGATTAAAATTGCTAATTCAAAACCCTAAAACCTCTTATTCTCTCCCAACCACACTAGATCAGCCTCCAACCCTTCCAACCACTCCAATAGTGTGCCGACGACTAAGGTAGAATTTAACAATGAACCTTTTTGGCTAGGAACATAAGTAGAAGACACCTCTTTAAGTTTATGTTGAATGTGGACTCTTGATCGGTTCTAATTAATGTTATGTTTCAATATATGAGTTAGCATGTAATTATGATGAGATATTGATTTTGTGATCATTGATAATATGCAAAATATGTAGCATGCTAGTTGGGAGAATATTGAATATGATTGTTACTTATAATAAACTAAACATAAATAATGATCTTTGAACATGATTGCATGTTTTTATGTTAATTAATCTTAGAAGCATGTTAGAAACCCTAAGTATTGAATTTGGATGGATGTATTGTGAAAAAACTAGTGAAGTTGGTTGAAATTTAGTTTTTAGCATCTCTTGTATGGTTGTGATAAAAGGTCATGCATGACTACGAGAGAATTAAAATCACATTGTATGAATGTACACACAAGAGTGTATGCTTGTGCCTTAAGTTAAATATGATCCAACATAGACAACGTTTGAAAGACATATATGGTTGTCTAATGCAATGTAGCCAATTTTTGAATGAATAGCGATACAAGGAAGTCACAACCATTCGTCATAATGAAAAGATGAAAGTATCCTTAGGGTATGAGTATGGTTGTAAAGGGATATAAGAGAAATTATGCATAGAGCCAATGTATGCTCATACATGAATTGATATGATCACATATATAGGCATGAGTAGTTGAGTCATGCAAGGGTCTCCTGTGCATTAAGTATCAAGTGTGTATGATTGTGCACACAAAGTGTACACTTGTATGCCAAAGAAGAATAAAGATTAACCTTCCTATTTAGTAAGATTCGAATTGTCCTAATAACTTCTAAGGACAACAAGGGTACGTAATTGTGCCTAGTATGCCATAGTAAGTGTCCACATAAGTTAGGCATGAGAGATATCATAAATAGGTGAAATCAAGACTAACCTGATAGTCAGTTAGGCTCAAGTGCATGCACATAGTATATGAAAGTATATCATAGCATAATTTTTACATGAGACTAGAAAGTATTACCTGTTTTTATGGCTTAGGGTCTAGTGATATAGAAGGGATAATCCTATCAAACAATTGGATTCCTAACAACTTCTAGACATGTAAGTTGCTTGATCTCATAGTACATATATGGAACTAAGATATCCATAAATAGGTGATGGAGTTTCCCATAGCTTTCAATTTTTAGCCACACGTAAAAAACATGTTTTCTTATGGTAGCTAATTGATAGATATGTTTTTATTAGGATAGATATGAGGAGATGTCTATGAGATTCTCCTTACACATACCCATAGTAAGGCCGAGTTAGCATTGTTATCTAATAATATTTGTAAGGAAAAGAGATTGCACAATAGCAACTCATAAGACTAATATGCTAAATCCCTACGTCTAGCCCAACTTGATCAACATTAGTTTAGTTCAATTAAGTTATAGTTACATGGTTTAAAAGTAAATGCTTTCACCACATTCATTTATACATACCATGAAGAGAGTTATTTTAGCTAAGATCACAAAAAATCCTAGATGATTGAGTATAGAAAGACAATTTAGTGGAAAGTAATTTGATAAAGTTGTAGGGCTAGTTGCTTATAATTATTGAGTGACTCTCACTCATTCATTTCCTTTTATTTTTATAGGTGACAAGCAAGGTGGACAATTATCATGCGTAGTTAGCAATGTAGAGTGATTGTAGGGGCATAATTGTCTCTTAGTATTTTGTTACATTATCATTTCTAGTCTATGATGTTTTATTAGATAGTTGATTATGATTACACACATATTGTTAGGATGCTTATTTTATTTGAGTTATGAGTTAGGGACATCTTTTGTGCCATTCTGCATGCAATTTTTAATAAAAGATATTTTAATCATTTTGTATGAGATATTTTTTAATGTTTTAAATTTTTTGTCAAGTTATTTTGTTATATTAGTTCAAAGTCATAACACTTTCCTCATGAGGATAGTAATTGAGAGGGGAGTGTTACATTTGTTGGTAGTAGAGTAGTTACTTTGGCACCCAAATGATGTCTTAATACGTGTAATCAAGTTAAAAATAGGTCTTTTTATGCTATATTGATAGTACTCATACCCAACCACTATAAGTAAGTCTTAAATTACCTATATAGTTAAGAATTATGTTAATTAAATATGGTTTTTTCAAGAGAAAGAGGTCAAGATGCCTTAATCCCCAGAATGACAACTCATAAAAGACCCTAAAAGAAGTGATAACTTTTCATCCCTACAACCATCACCAAGACTTAGTACCATTGAGGCCTAAGATATGATTAAGAAAATGTTTAGAGAGGAGGTCAAAGTAGTTATATAATATAATGAATCAGTTAGAGTGCCATAGCCTCATACCTTTGAGGAAAAGACATCAGAGGTTTTGATTGTAGCTAAGACTTAGCTACATCCGATCTATAGGCTACTAGACTGTAAGATTCTTGATTCATCGAAGTACCTACCATAAAAAAAAAAAACTATTAAAAATACAAATAAAGTCTAACAATCCCATGATAGATCAACATTTTTTGAATCATACAAGAACACAAATATATAAACATCTCTAAGTGTTTATAGGATACGTACTTGCATTTGAATGCTTCACCACTCTTCCTGTAGTAGTTTTCACTTTTCCAATACTTGGATTGATAACATTGCTATAATCTATATGAAATAAAGCTTGAGAAGAAGTTGCTTGTGCTTTTCAAGGTGCTAGTAGTGACTAGCGTAATCTGGTTTGAATAAGAGACATGAGCGTGTATTTGATAATTTTTCAAAATGTAACAAGTAATTGTAACATTAAATTTATATTGATTTTTGTGTATAGCACTATACAAGCAAATGCACACCCATGCAACCTCATACAAGACCATGTTAACCATTCACATGGTTATGCATCTAGTGTTTAGCTAATGCATAACTATGTTAGTTACACACTTATTGTAGAAAGTATTCAATCATGATTCAACCACTCAATTAATCACGATACACACTCATGAACTAGGCACACATACCTATGTGTCAACAAGTTATTTGAAATTCAAAATAATCCTATTTGATAAATAGGTTTTATCCACCTATCAAAACACACAATCGTATCTATATGTAAAGTTGTGTACTAAGCCCAAAATCTTATTTTGACTTTTAACCTGATCCAAATGGATTTGACAAGTCCAACGTGACAATGCTCCTATAAAATACTCACTAGAATAATCAATCTTATACCTTCAAAGCCTAATCAATTTTTTGTGCGTAACTCATAAGCTCACTACTAAATTGATAGTGTTTAGATTCAAGTTGATTTTAAACATAGTTCATAAGTAGCCTCTAACAAGACATCACAATTATCTGATCAATAGAGTGTCAATAAACATCTTTGAGCTTACATATATTAGGGTAGATGCTTTACAACCATTTATCTATTGTAATGATATACTTTGTTGATTATTAATAATAAGAGGTATTTTTAATTATATGTTGTTTGATATGTGTAATGTGCTTATAATATGATAGAATCAAGACAAGGGAATTAGTTGACTTGTTATGCTTTTCTTATACACTTACTGGTGGTTGTATTGTTCATAATGCTGACATCACTATGGCCTAGGTCACGAGTGATAGTGGTAAGATTATCATAGTATTGAAAACCCTACTAAAGGTGGAAATAATTTACATATATCAAGGTTTATTATTTGTAGCCTAATGTAACACATGGATGCAAGCTTTAGTTGTCATAGTCATTGCATAGACCTATAAAAAGGATTCCATATAAATGGTGACTGTTATATCTATAAAAACATCCTTTTAACTTGATAGGTACTTATGGTCTTTTGATTTGAGAGTGTCATATGTCTTGTGTAAAGAGTGATATAATTTGACATCATTAAAACTACTCGTCATAACTAGTATATTATAAATATGAGTGATTGATTGCATCATAATTAGTATAAAGGCTACGATTGATCAACCAAAGATTTATCTCTCAAGCATGAGAGGAGTGTTTATATGAAGAATGTTAATAACCAATATATTTTTAGTTATAGTGGAATTTGGTTATTGTCTAATCCAATTCTAGTTTGGACATATATTTGGATATATGAGAATTTCCTAAGATATATATAAATCTATGTCTTAACCTTGAAAGACACAATATGACAAAAACATGGCATTATATGTAACAGCCCGAGGTTAAAATGGTCTTTTTAGGCCTTGAATCGGGGTTAGAAGAGAGATTTCTCAGTTAGAAATCTATTTCAGTGAGATAGAAGGGTAGAATGGTCTTTTGTTAGCTTTATATGCAACTTATGGAAGGAGCACGACCGTGCGTCTTTGGACACATGCCCATGCGTCCCTTTCTCGTCATGCACGCCCGTGCATGCCTGTTGGTATATAAACCAATGTTTTTCTTTCGTCTGTTTCAGTTAGCTTTTCCCTTTTCTTTTCTCTCCAGGAAACCCTAACCTTTTGAGGGAGAGATTAGTCAGCTTTAGCAACCATTCCAGCCAAGATTCAACCGAGGATAGAGAGATAGAAGATCTTGGCAGCTTCAGGTAAGTATTCCCATACCTTTTTCCCATTTTCCTTGGGTTTGTGCTTCCTTGGTTGGGTTATTTCAGTGATTGATGCATGTTTTTAGCTTATTAACAATGTATGTTGCATGCTAGTATGTTTAATTTGAAATGTGATAAGTTTTGGGTTGAGTTTTGGTGTGATCTTACGGATTTCGACAGTGGGTGTTGAAATAGGACTGGATGCACGCCCGTGCATTCGTGCACGTATACCCATGCATTCTGGTGTTGGCAAGGTTACGATCGTGTATGTGAGGCATACACGACCAGCTTTTTGAAGGAGTCATGCCCGTGCGCCTAAGGGTCATGGCCGTGCGTTAACCTAGTGTGAGATTTTAGCCAGAATTTCTAGAGCCTTACACGGTTAGGGCTGCACGACCAACACACAACCCGTGTACCTGCATGCACACTCGTGCGTCCGATCCTGCATGCCCATGCATCTTAGTAAAATGAGAAAAGAAATAAGCAGAATTTCAATAACAAGAAAAGAAGAAAAGAAAAGTAAAGAGAAAAAGAATAAGATATTTTTCAAAATCACACTTTAATCTCACAATAGTACAAAAAACTCATCAACAGACTTAAATAGCATAATCTAGTGATAGGTTATGATTAGAAAATAGAAACAGAAATAAAAACAGAAACAGAAACAGAAACAGAACAGAAATTGGAAAATAGTATCAAATATAGAAACAGAAACAGAAAGAGAGCAGGAAAACAGGAAAACGGTAACAAATACAGAACAAAAATAGTACAACAGTAAGATAAACTATAATCAGAAAGAAAAGAGAGTATATAAGATAACATGCATGAATAGCATCATTCAGCATAGCATGTTAAACAGTGTTTTTAGAAAAGGGATTGAGTGATCCATTTGTATCAGTTTTCAACATTTAGGGCTCGATATCCAGGTCAATTAGTAAGGGTGAATTCGAGGGGGTATTTATGGGATTTCAGCTTTTTGACTCTGATCAGATCGGTTAGATTTCAGCTTATTGGTCTAAAGATTGGTATGGTAGGATATTTCAGCTTACTGACATTTCGCTCGTATGGTTTAGCCCACTTGGCCAAGATGTCGAATCCTTATATTCATCAGTTTGATCAGCATACCAGATATCTTCGGATACAGAGATTTCAGAAATAGTTTTATTCAATTTTTCAATATTTTGGATCGTCAAATCTTAATAACAGTTTTCAGAAACATGTTTTTAGTAAACAAGCCCAAGGATAAATAGCATGATTTCAACATACCATAATACATAGTACATGACATGGAAAAGCATACAGACAGTAAGACCAGAATCATGTAAGATAAGAAATAAAAGAAAGATTAAATTGCACGATATACGTCAGAAATAAAGAAATAAAATAATTCAACTGATCCTAACAGAATGCAATAATTATTAAGAAAAGCAAGAGGATTAGAAGAAGCTATTAGGCTATCAGGAACTTAGTTAAGTTCGTCTAGATAGCAGTTAGTCAACAGCTGCAGCTTAGTCTAGAGCTTACCCAAGGGTAGAGGTAGGAGATGCTTACTGAGTGACTTGTCACTCATTCCCCTTAGTTTCCTTTCTTGCAGATTGGTGTTTCAGGGAGCTGAGCTTGGAGCACGAGATGGATGGTGTGTGGGGTATGGCTTGAGCAGGTGTTCACTCGAGTTTATAATTATATATGTATGTATATATGTTTAGTTTCAGTAGATAGCATATTTGTGGCTCGCATACTTTGTATTGCTCATGTATTCAGATTGTACAGTATCTTTTATGTTTTCAAATATTATTATTATTTTATAAACATGAGTTTTATTTCAGGATACTGTACAGTGGATTCTAGTTTCCCATCACAGATGTTTAAACCAGCTTCCGCATATTTTTCAGTAAGTAGTCAGAGTTGTACCTACTGCTATATATTAGGGATATATATATTTATGAAAAAAAAAATGGTCTACAGTAGTATATAGCAGGTGGGGTATTACATTATACATGAACTATCACGTTGATAAAGTTTAAAGATGTTTGTTAACACTTGCCTAATTAGATGGTTATGATATCTTGTTGGATGCTATTTATGATTTGTGTTCATATTTGACCTAAATTTATATATTATTGGTTTAGTAGGGAGCTTTAAAGTGACATATAATAAGAGTTGACTAAGTTTTGGAGTTATAGGATTGTTGTCTTGACAAATATGCTATTTATGTGTTGTTACATTAGACTTACCAAATCTGTTTGAATTAGGTTAAAAGTCAAGATTAGATTTTGAATTTTATATATGACTATGTGTTTATTAGGCATATGGTCATGCATCTTGACATGTGAACAAATCTTAGAGTATTTGTTGGATTATATTTGATAAAATCAAATCTAATTCAAATTTTAAGTAACAGACACACACAGGTGTGTGTGCCTAGTACACAGGTATGTATCTTGATTAGTGGAATGGTTATGGTATGATTAAAAAAAATAATGTGATTCTTATGAAATGTATGTGATCATGCATTATCTAAACACTAGATGCATGACTATATATATCTTACATGAGCATGCATAAGGCTATATGAACGTGCGTTGGTTGTGTATGGTTTTGTATGCCTAAAACTATATGAGCATGATGACTTTTCTTATTTGTAACCTATAGTCAAAATCTAATACATATACTTATGTAATCCAAAAACACATGATCATGCTAGTCACTACTAGCATCATGAAAGCACAAGTTACCTTTAAAACTCTAATTTATACGGATCACTACAAGTGTCGCCAGTTCATATATCAGTGTAAAGTGAATCCTTGTTATGAAAAAACCTTGGTGGATTCTCCAAATACATGTATATGTGTAACAACTTGAGGTTAGCATGATCATTTTAAATTAAAATTTTATGAGAAAAGTAAGATTTTAGGGTTAGAAATCAAGTTAAGGAAGCTCAATGGTAGAATGGTCATTTAAAGGCTTTATTTGACTTGTACACATGTCACCTTTAGAGGTTACCACATGTACAATATGAAAGGTCATAAAATTTTTAAATTCTTATCATGTATGACCGTGTATCTTAGGATCCACAATTGTACATAAGCGTAGTTTTGACGTAGTTATATAAAGAATGTTTTCATTTGATTTTTTCAAAAAATTCTCATTTGAGTTTTGTGAGCATTTCAGAGAGCACTCACTAGAAAGTTAAGAGAAAGGAGTAGAGAGTTGGAACATGATCTAAAAAGTGAGATTTACCTAGAGAGAGAGCTTGAGCTTAAGTAATTAGAGGTAAGTGTTTCACAACCCTTTTTTTTTTTTTGTAATTGCTAACTTACATGATTCGATATGATAAAGCATGCTTTATGATTAAATAACATGAAATGGATGAGTTTACATGAATTAATTTCATATCTAATTGGAAATATGATGTTTGATGCTAAATTACTTAGATCTAGGTTAATCACACTTTAATTTAAAGTTTATTCTATGAATTATAGAGTGTTGCTTCTAGGTATGTAGCTATGGTGTTTTCAGTTCAATTTTATCATAATATGATAATTTTAAATGAGTTTGGTTGATTGGAAACATGCTTAGGATACTACACATATGTGATAGGTCAGTTATTTTTCTATGATATCTCCCTTTTTATTTTAGTTGATTATGGTGCTACATATTGCCTTATTTCTCATGTTATGATGAATAGATTAGGATTGGTCTCTAGTAGTGTAGACCAGGGATTTATATGAAGTTGCCTGATAGTGGTATTGTAGTGAGTAATAAGATGTTGGTAAATTAGGTGGTGGTGATATAGGGTAGGTTTATGAGGGTAGATTTGATTGTTAAGAGTTGATAGATTTTGATATGATTTTAAGTATAAATTTCTTAGATAGATATACAGTAAAAATTGATTATAAGAGAAGAAATGTTAGATTTCAGTTAGGTGATAATTAATATATATATATATATATATATATATATATATATATGGAAAGAGTAGAATTTAAAGTATGATGATCTCATATGTTAAGACAAGGAAGATGTTGAGTAAGGGATTTATAGGCTTTTTGGCCAATATAATATATAGGAGTATCTTTAGGCTGAGTATTGAGGAGGCGCCTATAGTAATGGAGTGTGTAAATGTATTTCTTGAGGATCTTGTAAGGTTAGCTTCAAAGAAAGAGATAGATTTTAGTATTAAGTTGGTCTCTAGTATAAATCTTATGTCTAACGCTTCGTATTGGATAACTTTAATTGAGTTGAAGGAGTTAAAAAAAGTAATTGTAGGAGTTGTTAGATAAGAAGTGTACTAAGCTGAGTTGTTCATCTCAGGGTACTCTGATTTTTTTTGTTAAAAAAATGATAGATTGATAAAGATGTGTATCGATTATAGAGAGTTTAGTAAGGTGACTATAAAAAATAAAAATCCATTACCTAGGATTAATGATTTATTTGACTAATTGAGGGGGGCAATAGTATTTTCTAAGATTGATTTGAGGTTTGAGTATCATTAGGTTTGAGTAGTTGATAAGGATATACCCAAAACTGCTTTTATGATGAGATATGATCATTATAAGTTCATTGTGATACATTTTAAGTTGACTAATACTTTAATAGTGTTTATGAATTAGATGAATAAAGCGTTTTTGGATTGCCTTGATAGGCTTGTAATAGTATTTATTGATGATATATTGATTTATTCGAAGAGTAAAGATGAACATTTGAGGTTTGTATTTCAAAGTTTCAGAGATTGACAATTATATGTCAAGTTTAATAAGTGTGAGTTTTAGTTATATAATATGACTTTTTTAGGGCTTGTGGTGTCAGTTGAGGGTATTTATGTTAATCCTAATAAGGTAGAGGTAGTGTTGACCAGACTGATGAATATAAGGATTTGACACCTTAACCGTATGAGCTCAATCCTATAATAAAACTACTCGTGCATGACTAACACTCTCTTTAACAAGCTTGGTCAAAGATCATATCCTCTCTAGCGAATGTCGGTTTTTCTCTCTAGTGGGCATATGAACTCATATGTGCTATCTTGTATCCACCCCTAACTGATGTCCAAAACATCGAATATCATGTTATTGGATCATTATATCTATCTCTAAAAATATTTGATATGACATGTCGTGCTCAATGCTCTAATAATCATGCATTATATGTTGTTTTATCATGTTATTCTTAAGTGTTTTGTCGTTAGAATGATTTGAATTGGCTTAACTTTGCTTTACATGTGCTTTGGGACTGTTCTCTGTTTTCTTAAGACACACGAGCGTGCTATGCTTGACAAACGGGTATGTGGGGAGACACATAGGGTTATGCTCAAGCCATGTCCTTGGTTATGATAGCTTCTAAAATCAAATTTGAAAATCATGGCTAGCTGCATAGGTGTGTGGTATAGACATACGGGCTTGTATCCAAGGCACAAGGTCATGTACCTTACTACATGGGCCTATAGCTATCTAAACAACAATCTCGTGTCTTGCTTATACGGGCATGAATTTGGGATTATGCACATAGGCATGTGTCCAAATTCTAATACATACATGGGTGCCATACAAGACTGTGTTCATACAGAAAAGAGGCTATACAAGCGTGTATCCTCAGGTACACAGTCATGTGCTCAACTCTTTTCCAATAAATGACATTTGAAAACCTAGAAATCCTAATAAATCTCACATAAAACACAACTATATCTCAATCAAACATGCAAATAACAAATTTATAACCCAATATGCATTCTCGTTTCACCTATATAACATAAAGCATGCTAAAAATCTCACATTTCTCATAAATACATATGCAAGCACATAATCATTAAAACATTTCATAATAACCTTATGAATCATCATTCATTGTCTCATTCCGTCATCATATCATGCTATTGCACATTCCCAACATGTAACAAACACTTAAAAGGAGAACTCAAACTAGCAAATCATGTAAAACCCAAATAAAAAAGGTAAGGAAATACTTATTTCTCGTCATTATGTCCAAATCTCTCTCTCTAACAATGTTTGAATCTCTAACTTGGTTTAGGGTTACTGGTTGGACGGTTTATAGCCTAGGATTTATTGGAAAATGAAGAAGAGAAGAAAGCTGAAGGGAATAAACTGGATGGAAAATAAGAAAACGAAACATTTATGATGCCTCTCACCTGACACATGGTCATATGTGTAAGGAAAATCTTAATTCTCTCTCTTTTCATGCCATACATGAAATATTCTACCTAGAATATTCCTTGTACATGCTACAAAAGGCTCCTAAATAACTCTTTTACCCTTGAACCCTCTCACATCTTTTTTCAATACGGAAATCTCTCTTTTACCCTCGATTTCAGAGCCTAAAAGATAATTCTACCCCTAGGCTATTACAATTCTCCTCCTCTAATAAAATTCCATCCCTGAAATTAACTAAAAAACTCTAAGTACCTTTCTCTCATTTCAGACTCAACTTCCCAGGTGGTTTCCTCGATTCTCTGACTTCTCTACAACAATTTAACTAAAGGAATCTCTTTATTTCTAAGGGTTTTTACTTTATAGTTCAATATCTGAATAGGTCTCTCTTGATAGCTCAGATCATCTGTCAGCTCTAGATCCCAAATCTGTAACACGTGCAAAGGATTTGCTATATATTTTCTCAGTTGAGATACATGAAACACATTATGAATCCTATTCATACTAGCTGATAAGACTAATCTATAAGTAACTATGCCCACTCGCTCTAAAATCTTATGAGGACTAATAAACCTTAGAGCTAACTTGCCTCTCTTACCAAATCTTAGGACATGTTTTATTTCCACTTAGAAATTTTCAGAAGCTATAATAAACTAGAAGGTCTCTAATGTTCTGCCTTAACCTGCTAACAAACTAATCATCTAGCCATATAATCTACAATATCTCTTCTCATGCCAGACTACAAGAACATTTTCTTAAGATCTTAATACATCTTTATACTATCTAGATGAGTTGAATAAATTGTGTCATGAGCCTCTGAAAAAATCCTTTTCTTAACTCTATATCCTTTGGCACATAAACTCTGAATCTAAATCACAGAATCTCATCTCTGATCTCAAAAGATGGTACTATACCCTCGAGGACCTTATAAACCATATTCTGAACTTATGAATCAACCCTTTGGATAACCCTAATCTCATCATACATAGTAGATGCTATCTAAAGTCTGGAGAACCTGACTATCATTATTTTACTCTTATCTTTGGCAATCTCATACTGTAACTCTCTCTAAGCTGTAACTCTCTCCAAGCGGTAACCATAGACAAAGCTACTCTCCTAGTTAAAGCATCAGTTATTATATTACCCCTACTTGGGTGATATCTGATCTCACAATCATAATCTTTTACCAGCTTTAACTATCTCCTCAGTCTCATAGTTAACTCTTATTAGGTGAAGAAATATATCAGACTCTTATAATTAGAATAAATGCAGCATCTCACACAATAAAGGTAATGTCTCCAAATTTTCAAGATAAACACTACAATAGCTAACTCCAAGTCATGAGTAGGGTATCTTAACTTATAGTCCTTTAATTGCCTAGAAACATAGGTAATTACCCTACCAGACTGCATCAACACTACTTCAATCCCCTGGTGGGAAGCATCTATGTAGATATCATAATCAACACCCTCTTATAGCAATGTCAATACTGGAGCACTCGCCAACCTCTGTTTCAACTCCTAAAACTGAGCCTCACGCTCCTCGGTCCATATAAAAGGCATCTTACTTTGAGTCAAAATAGTCAATGGTTTGGCTATGCTGGAAAAACCCTGTAGGACCCGCCGCCACACGTACCCCTGCTACTGAGTACTGAGGTTCTTTTATTAATATCTGGAAATACGAGTACATGCAACGGGAATCTTATGGGAAATAAATTCTACTACTATACAACTGAATACAAATACTGAAGCGTAAATACATACAACTGAAATATACAATGACTGTACAATGGGCTCAAACTGGCCTTTTTCATATATATACATACTGGTCTGTACATTTACATACATCTAAGAAAGTGCAAAAGTTACATATGACCCAACAGGTCCAAAATTGAATATGTACATATTGAAAACTGTGGTGTAGGCCCTCTCCCGCTAGTCTCGATCCACCCGCTCCTCGCCAGCAACACGCACACCTGAAAATGAAGGAAGAATGAGGGGGATGAGTGATAAAGCTCACCCAGTAAAAATTCCTTACTTCCCTCAACCCAAACAAGCAACATACAACATTATACATACCTGACCTCGGCCCTATTCATACATCTAGTCGTTTGCTGGAATCTGAAATTGATTAATTTGGTTATCTGAATCTCATTCATTTACTGATTTCATTATTATCTATGTCATGATGTGTATGTCATGCCATGCTAACTGAAAATAATTGTGGATGCATGCATCTAAAAATCTGTATGTACCCGAAGGTACCTGCTATGCTGATCAGACAGATGAACACAAGAATTCGGTATCCTAGCCATATGGGCTGAACAGTCTACCCACTGGCTAGAAAGCTGAATCTGAAATACTGAACAGTCTGACTAGTGTCATAAAGTTGGATCTGAAATGTTGGACAATCTGACTGGTGTCAGAAAGCTGAATCCCACAAATGCCCCCTCGAGTTTACCCATACTCTAACCCGTATCTCAGATTCTGAATACTGAAATCTACTGAATTCGGATCCCTTGATCTTCTCTCAAGCTACATGTCATGCTATGGTATGCATATGCAACTTTATTAACTGAATTCATTCTTATCTGATGCTGATTTAGCCTTAAAATCAATTTCTCATGCTTTATTAATCATTTATTGCTTAATCTGGAAAAGTCTGTTCCTACACGGGCATGTGGGCAAGGCACACGAGCGTGCAGGGTAAGGGCACACGGGCGTGTGCCCAGATGCACGGGGTCATGCACTAGCCGTGCAGCCGGTCGTGCTCGCTTCTGGAATTTTTGGACATTTCATGCAAAAGCTTGCATACGATCGTGTCCCTCAGGAATACAGGCGTGCATCTGCAATTCTGGCCATGCACACAGCGTGCACACGGGAGTGCTCTTGGAAAACAAGGGGCACACGGTCGTGCTCATGCAAGCACACAGCCGTGTGTCTTGTTCTCCAACAAGAACACATGCCGAAAAATGCACAATTCACATACCATTTCTTAATCAATCTCAAATCAACTTCTAACATACATTCATAGTACTTCAAATAGCATGAATCTCAACTCAAATTCGACATGCATCAAACACATTCCCTTCCACCATGAAAGCATCTCCTTTCTCTCACTAAAACATACACAAACATGCATGTATGGTTCAAGGGTGGAAATTCATCATCATCTCAACATATAAACATGCACAAAGCTCATCAACATGCAATGGATTCATCCAAGCATCACAATTCATCAAAACAAGCTGGGAAAACAAAAGAAGAAGTAAGCGAACACTTACCTCTCGCCATAGCCGCTGAAAACCTTTCTCTCAAGCTATTTTCTTGGCTCTCTGGCCGCATTTGGGAGCTACTGGAGGATAAGCGTCCTCTCTAAGGTTGGGAGGAGCTGCTGAAATAAGAGAAGAGAAGAGAAGAAAGTGGCTGAAAATGGGAAAATGGGTGAGAATTAAAACTTAAATCTCCCGTGTCACTCTTTTCTATGCAACTTGCACTGGCGTGCAAGTCAATGTGCATGGGTGTGCACAAGGAAAAATGAAGATTATTTATTTCCCGTGCTTCGCATGATCGAAACCCCCCTAAAGGAATCATACGAAGGCCACGTAGCTCTGGAAACTTACTAACTTACCCCTGAACTCTTCTACACTCTCAATCTATCTCTGAATTTCATTTCTAATCCCAAAACTCTACCTCTAAGGGCTTTTCTAACTGGGATGCTACAAACCCTCAATGAATCTCCAATAATATCCTATTAAGCTAAGAAAACTCCTCATCTCGCTAACAATTCTTAACCTCGACAAATTTAGAATCACCTCTACCTTACTAAGATCCACTGAAATACCGGCTACTAAAATAATGTGCCTAAGAAAGGATATACTGCTCAATCATAATTCACACTTATTAAACTTGACATAAAGTTGTATGTCTCTCAATCTCTGAAGAATGAATCTTAAATACTTCTTATGCTTCTCTACACTCCTTAAGTAAACCAAGATGTTATCGATAAATACAACCACAAATCTATCTAAACAATCTTTAAAAAATCAGTTCATCAAATCCATAAACATTATAAGAGTATTAGTCAACCCAAAAGGAATCACCAAGAACTCATAATGGTTATACCTTGTCTTGAAAGGAATCTTAAGTATATCTCTCTCTACAACCCTAACCTGATGATACTTAGACTTCAAATCAGTCTTGAAGAATAATATAGCTCCACTGAACTGGTCAAACAAATCATCTATTTGAGGCAATAAATACTTATTTTTTACTGTCACCTTATTCAACTCCTTATAGTCTATGCATATCCTCAAAGACCTATCTTTCTTTTTTATAAACAGAATCAAGCCACCCTATAGTGAATAACTCGGTCTAATGAATCTCTTATCAATCAACTCTTGAAGTTGTTTCTTCAACTCTTGAAGCTTTATAGTAGCCATCCAATCAAAGTCTTAGAAATAAGAGTCGTACCAGTAAGTAACTTAATTGAAAACTCTAATTCTCGCTTCAAAGGTAACCCTGACAACTCTTTAAAAAAGACATCTGAAAACTCTCTAACTACAGGCACATCCTTGATACTTGATGCAACTACATCTCTACCTACTACATTAGCCACTTAATAATCTTCTTGCTTACAAAAAAGAAATGAGTGTAGTCTCTACTTTATCCTCACCAAAAATAAATTGATCAGGGCATAGATGCAATCTAACCTTTTTCCTCTTATAATTTATTTCTGCCCTATAATAACTCAAGAAATCCATGTCTAGAATCATGTCAAAATCAGCTAACTCCAACATGATTAGATCTATCCTCAAAGTCTTTTCCATAATAACTACCTTTTAGTCTACCAGAATCTAATCACTTACTATCACATTTTTATCAGATATCTAAACACAAATACTCCTCTTTGTTACACTATAGCTTAACCTTAATCTCTGTACCATTCGGGATACAAAACTATGTGTGGCACCATAATCAATCAATACATATAAATGAGTATCAAAGAAAACCAACTGACCTGTAACTGTATGGGGAATCATCTCATCCTAATCTTACCTTACTATAAAAACTCTAGCTCTGCCTCTATCTTTGGGAGTACTGACACCACCTCTTTGAGTTTCACTACCTCTGCCAACTAGACCTCTAACACCTCTATTGGGACCGACTCTACTAACTGATGGCCTAGCTCCTACTCCTTTGGTTGGACACTCTGTGACTAGGTTTTTAACATCTAAAGCATACATCTTAACCCATAAGACACTATCTTGGGTGACTCCTGCCACACGTCTTGTCTATTGACAAATCTACTCTCTGTCTTTGTCTCTTCCCTTTGAAAGGTTTCTTTGACTACATTGGTTTCTTACCTCTATCTCCATCTCTCTCAAACACTCTCTATTGATCTTGAAAAGAAACCTATCCTTAGTAATTAAACCTCAGATCTTAAGGCTCTTCCTAAAGCCTTATTGAATCTCTGTGGGGGAGAAGAACCAATTATCACATCTTTGGCAATAGTTGGATGCAAATCATGGACAAATTTCTATACTCTAATCGATTTAGAACCTACTACTCTAGGAATAAATCTTGTCAATGCATTAAACTAAGTAACATAATCTTTAATTGAACTTTAAGTCAACTAAATAAACTCTTGGGCTCTAGCATGTATCATATCAGTACTATGGTACTTCTCCTCAAACAACCTCTGAAACTCAACCCAAGATAATCTCTTCTTATCAATTGATGCTCTAACAAGGTTCCACCATACCCCCTTATCACCTCTCAACATAAACATAACATACCAAATTCTTTCTCTATCTGTCATGGCAAACAAACCTATAACACTTTAAACTGAACTATCTATTCTTTTGCCATAGTTGGATCTCTGGAACCACTGAATTTAGATAGCTGATGAGCTCTAGGTAAACTATAGATTAGGTGCAATCTGTCAAAACCACTAGTACCCATCGTATTTATCCCAGAACTCTGATCTCTGTGACAACCAAACTTAGGCATCTAATAAGTCTCTTTAATAATCTCTAACATAACCTGTTCTCTCTAACCATGCTAATCTTTGACTGGCCTCTGATGGGCTCTCTATCTTACTGGCTCAGAAGTCTTTACTCTGACCATTAGCTAATAACCCTCTATTATCATTTTTTTGAAAATTTTTCTTACATCCTTAGATCTAAGAGATACACTAAAGTGCTGAGATCTCCTACGATAACCCGAACTTATAGGTCTAACAAAAGCACTACTCTTCTCTTCTACAATTGAGGATAAAAGGGTTTGGGCTCTTCTACCTAAAACATCTCAACATAAGGGTTAACATCTAAAAACATGCTAAACTTCTCATTACTAAACTTGCTTTGAGAGGAAGCGAGCAACAACTATTGGGACATGTTGGCCTTGGCTTATGCAAATTATAGAAAACCATGCATGTGAAAACTCATTTTTTGGAAAAATACTTCAAATTCTACTAAATGGCTCAAAACATTGTTCTAATGGCTTAAAAAATTACTCTGATACCAAACACTAGAGTGACCCTTGCCACAGGCTTACTATGCACAACTATACATAATATATATAATATTTATCATTATGAAAATATACCTGTAACGAAGATCCTTACAGTAAAATTTACTGTTGAAACTTTAAACTTTTAAATCTAAATGCGAAAGCTGAAAATAAAACTTTCATGTTAATAATTTTGATAAGAAAAAACTGAACATGCTTTTAAACTTCATAGGCTACTCATGTATAAAATATATTATCCATATAATGTATAATAAAGTATAATACACACATATATACATAAGAATTACATAAAGCATGCGAGCCAAAACATGCAAATCTGACAACTACATCGCCCTTGCTTATCCTAATATCATTTACCTATAAAAGAGAAAGGAAGGGAAAGGGGTGAGCGATAAAATCACTCAGCAAGTATTTCCTATCTCTAACACTTGTAGGTTTTAAACTCAAACTGATCTCATATCTTATCATTAATCTTTATTGATTTGCCAATTTCTTATTTCTTGTTTCTTATTTCTTTACTTTCTTATTTCATCTATTTTTAGGAACGTTCTTATCTTTATTTGTCTTATTTCTCATGAATGTTGTGCATAACATGATGTACATGCTCTGATGTCATATAAAGCCCTGGGCCTAATTTATGAACCCTCTTTCTTTTCTAAAAACTATTTCGATATAAAACTCTAATCCAAAGATCCTGAATATATATACATATAGTATAAGCTGAAATTTACATCAGAAAGTATTGTATCTGAAAATATCTATTATACTGGTTAGACTGATCAATACAGGGATTCAGCACCCTGATCGTGTGAGCTCAATCCTATAATAAAATTACTCATGCACGACCAACAATTTCTCTAACAAGCTTGGTCAAAGACCATGTTCTCTTTAACAAATGTTGGTTTTCCTCTTTAGCAGACGTGCGAACTCACAGGTGCCCCCTTGTATCCACATCTAACTAATATCCAGAATATCATATATTTATACTTTAAAATCATGCTATTGGATACTTAGATCCATTTCTAAAAATATTTGATATGACATGTCGTGCTCAATACTTTGATAATCATTCATGATATGTTGTTATATCGTGTTATTCTTAAGTTTTTTATGCTTAGAAATGATTTGAATTGGCTTAACTTTGCTTTAAGTGTGTTTTGGGACGGCTCTTTGTTTTTTTTTAGGCACATAGATATGTTATGCTTAACATACGGGCATATGAGGAGACAAATAGGGTCGTGCTCAAGTCATGTCCTTGGTCAAGCTAGCTTTTAGAATCAAATTTGAAAATTATGGCTGGCTACACGGGTATGTGGTGTGAATACATGGGCGTGCATCTAAGGCACAAGGCCATGAACTACACTACATAGGCATATAGTTGCCTAAATAACACTCTCATGTCTTGCTTACACAAGTGTGTGAATTTGGGATTAAGCATAATAGTATGTGCATCGATAGCATGGACATGTGTTTGGATTCTCATACACACACGAGTGTCATGCAAGGTCATGTTCATACAGAAAAGAGGCTGCACAGGCATGTATCCTTAGGTACACGATCATGTACTCAACTTTTTTTCAGTAAATGACATCTAAAAGCCCAGAAATCCCAACAAATCTCACATAAAACATAACTACATCTCAATCAAACATGCAAATAACAAATTTATAAGCCAATAAGATTCTTATTTCACCTATTCAACATAAAACATGCTAAAAATCTCACTGTTCTCATAAATACATACCCAAGCACATAATCATCAAAACATTTCATAATAACCTTATTTCATCATCATTCATTGTCTCATTTCATCATCATATCATGCTATAACATATTCCCAATATGCAGCAAACACATAAAAGGGGAACTCAAACTAGCAAATCATGGAAAACCCAAATGAAAGAGGTAAGGAAATACTTACCTTTCACTATCACGTCCAAATCTCTCTCTCTCTCTAACAGCGTCTAAATCTCTTGGTTTAGGGCTACTAGTTGGATGGTTTCTGACCTAGGATTTGATGGAAAATTGAGAAAAGAAGAAAGCTAAAGGGAATAAACTGGGCGAAAAATAAGAAAATGAAACATTTATGACACCTTTCACTTAACACAGGCGTGTTTCCGAGACACACGGTTGTACTTGCAAGAAAAATCTCAATTCTCTCTCTCTTCATGTCATACATAGAATATTTTTCCCATAATATCAATGTACAAGTCACAAAAAGCTCATAAATGACTCTTCTACCCTTGAACCCTCTCACATTTATTTTCTATCTAAAAATCTCTCTTTTACCCTCGTTTTCAAAACCTAAAAGAGAATTCTACCCCTGGGCTATTACACACAACATAGTAATCATGCCAAGACAATGTTAAAATAATAACTTTATTAAAATTGTTTGATTGAGAATTTGGTAAAATAAATATAATTCATAAGAGTTTCATTCAAATTACAAGAAATTCATTTATAGTAAAAGTTTAGAAATTTTATTTTTAAAACTTGAAATTCACAACTATTTTTATTTCTTTTTGTTTTCCTTAGGCTATAACGATTAGACTAATCTTATAACTAATATACTGCTAAACCATGCATTGCATAATCCACTTGTAAGTCCACCTCTCATCTAACAAGCATATACTTTGTCTTAGTCTCCACATATTTAAAAAGATAAAAGTGAGAACTAGATCAAGTGTCAAAAGACATATGATTTTGAGGATAAGGCTATAATTCTTAATCATGCATGAAGTTAAAGACTTTGTCTTCCTTTACTTATTATTATGAAAGACCCTACAATGTTTCTTCTAATTGCTAGTTTTACTGATATGTGCCAATGACATGTAAATTTTGTGGTCAATTTATAGATTTTTAAAGGATGATTTGACTATTTTACCCTTATTATATGCATATTTCAGGAACACGGGTTTTCATGTTTAGTTTTATAGGAAATGAGAAATTCAATGTGAATTTAATAGAAACCAAACTAAAAAAAAAAAATTATAAAGAACTAGTTGGTGGTTTGAATTTAACTAAAGAAGAATGAGAGACCAAATCATAAAGGGAGAAGGAGAGCATTGTACACCATAAAAAGAAAACAAAGATTTTCACTAAGTATGAGCTTTATGATGTAAAAATAGTCTTAAAAAAGTTGTAATGGACATCACAAGCTTTTTCAGAAAGCTATTATAAGAAAAAAATCTAAGTTTATTTGTGCTTTCAACCATTGTTCCAAATTCAAGTCTTCTTAATAAAATTCTGTGTTTGACCTCTGAGAACCAAAATAGCCATAAATTGAGATTACAAAGTCTAAATTGGGTGATTCAAAAGCCAAATTAAACTAGACATCTAAGGCTACAACTTTCATGATAACCAAAAATTCAAATTCTAGAAGCTACAAGACATAATGTAAAACTGTAGTGTCAAATATAGGAAAATTCCAGGGATTGCATGCTATGACCTAGTGTCATAGGACCCAAGCATGCAAAAATCTAGAAAATTACAAAGGCAATAAGTTATGGCCTTTGGCTACAACTTAATGCCATTTAGAAGTAATTCATATTTTTGGCACCTTGTTTCCTACCCCTACATTATATATTAGTTGTGTACTTACTTGGGAAATGAGAGTCGTCTTAGGACTTTCTTAAAGAGATTTTCACATTCTTTTGAGCATTTATTCAAATGGTTTCAAGACTCAATTAAATTCAACATTAAGGATTGTGATTTGGAGAAGATTTAATGAGATTTCAATAAAAATTCAAGGATTACATCTGGTTTTATCTCTAAACTCAATGTCTCTTTTCTTGAATATGTGTGATCATTCTTTCTATATGAAGAAGTAAATCTTCTTTGCTAAGACTAGGGCTAGCTAATCCATGAAGTGGTAATATTTTTCGTTTGTGATTGTTAAACATGCTATTTCACGATGAGTATGTATTATGAATTTAATGTCTGTTAGGAATCTGACCAATTTTTAATGGTATCTATGTTATGTGATTGAGACTGAGATGTGATATTACATAAAAGATTAGATAAGACATGTTATGGATTAACTAGATATAGAAATATATGAACTGATACATGCAATGGTCATTGACATAATTGATTTTATGTTGAAAGCTAATGGATTTCATAAAACGATAATTCACTTTTATCTAATTAAATCTAAATAGAGATATAATAAGTTATTAAATTATGAAATAGAATTAATATTATTTGAGAAAGAGTATTGATTGGATTAGAGAATTTTGTTGTCACATAAATAACATGATTTCTTCAATCATATGAAGGATTTATTCTGAAGTAGATTAATAAACCTGAAGTCTTAACATCTTCTTGCATATTATTCCTTTCGTTGAATTGATTATGTTAGTTCTCATTTGCTTTATATTTAATTTTTACTTTAGTTTAATTTTGTTTTGTTTTTTACTACAATCCAATCGTTTAGATAATGTTAGGAATAGTGTTATCTTGATACTTACTTATGCAATCTCAAGGATATGATAACCTGAAATATTTTCCTTTTTTATTTGGACTTAGTAACTTGTAAGGATGTCAGTTTCAAATCTAACAGATCATTTACCATAGTAGAAATAAACTACCTTTCATTTGTCTCTACCATTTGAAGGTCTTGATGAACTCTGAGGTCTAGGTTGAGATTCAAAATTTCATTTGGCCTTAACCTTACATCTTTCTTCCTTTCTTTTAATGTTAGCTTCAACCTACTTAGCCATTTCAATGTGAAACCTACTGTTCCACATCATCCTCAACATTCCATCAGTAGGTTCTCTATCATAATGCTTTAAAAAGTCTTTTACAGACCTTTTATAGGACTTAGGCATAAGACTATGAGCATTTTCTAGGGCTGGATTCGAAGCGAACACGTTCGGGCTCGTTTTTGAGCTTGCTTCGTTCGACAGCGAAACGATACAGTCCTCACGCGAAGCGAACGCGAATACGAATATGTGGAACGAATATTCGATTTGAACGAATACGAATCCGAACCAGTTAACAAACAGTTCGGTTTAAACCGAACTATTCGTTATGTGTTTTTTGTCGGCAACGCACCCTCCGTCCCATCCCAGTTGTTTCTTCTTCTTCTTCTTCTTCTTTGTTATGTGTTTTTTGTCGACAACGCACCCTCCGTCCCATCCCAGTTGCTTCTTCTTCTTTTTCTTCTTCGTTATGTGTTTTTTGTCGGCAACGCACCCTCCGTCCCATCCCAGTTGTTTCTTCTTCTTCTTCTTCTTCTTCTTCTTCGTTATGTGTTTTTTGTCGGCAAACGCACCCTCCGTCTGTTCGTTCCAAATTCGACATCTATAGTTGCAAGCCAGCGAACGAATCCAGACTTTTTTGTTCGTCCGAACACGAATCGCGAACACCGACCGATCCTGTTCATCAAACCCGAGCCGAACACGAGTAGCGCCTAGAAAACGAACAAAGCGAACACGGACATACTCGCGTTCGTGTTCGGCTCGCTTTGTATCCAGCCCTAGCATTTTCTATAATGGCCACCCAATCTATGCCTAGAGTCCTCACATTTAGTTGTCATAAGATGAAGCTTTATTATGATTCTACTATTCTAAAAACATTTATCTAGACATCTTTACACTTAAAGATAAAAAATGTTACAATTGAGACTCGTATAAGACTTGTATCATCTAAGAGGTTGACTCTGGAATACCAACTTTAGCGGTAAGTGGTTTGTAAAATCTTCCATTAACCCTTCAATTTCATCCTTGATAGAATGATGTATAAAAGCTTTACACATTAGGTTCTCGGTAATCGGTTTTAAAATTACGAACACCATCATTCTGCGAAAATCAGATTACTTGGAAGACTCAACTTTTAAAGGTAGATTTTGGTCATATTCTGCTACAAATTCAACTTGCAATGGCAGGAGATTAGTTTTTAAACATTCAACAAATTATTGAATTTCTTTCTATTATGCACAATTTAGTTTCTGTTTATAAATAACACTTAATTTACAGATAACACCTTCCACTTTTGAATCTTCTCTTGATCCGTCTCATGCTCGTGCTTTTCAAATTGCTGCCTCACCGGAGCAACAAGGAGCAAATTACCATGTTTCTGCAAAATTAATTGAACTATAATTTTAAGGTCTGAAGTTCAATTCCCTCCCTCTTCACAATAATTTTTAATAAGTGAATTCAATCAAATCAAAGTCAATCTCACCACAACAACATTGGTCGAATCCCCCCGTACATTACACGTGAAAAAACTTATTAAACTTAAATATTAATGCAATTCCTTTCTTAAAAGTTGATGCTTTAGGTCAAGTGGATTACATCAGATGGTTTTGTGTTGCTATAAACATTCTCGTTCTCCTATCCAGCTAAGAGGCTCAAGAGTCTATTTCCTGTCTAACAAACAACGCATTCACATCTCAGTTACTAAGTACTCCATCGAAAGATCAAACTAGTTGCAACCATATTGAAAATGTTGCACTATCCTGATGACCAACATACTTGACTCTTCAAGGCATTTCCGGTAAAGCTGAAAATTTTTCAAATTTTAAAACGAAAATGAATGATCTTAAATGAAATAGGAACTGAAGAAATTATTTTATACTAACGCTAATCACGTTGTTGGCAAGTTCCGGGGTCAATGCTGCTTGCGGAGACGGCATCTTCTGTTTTTCTTTTCTGATCTTTTAAAAATATTTTTCCAAGATTATCTGAGAAAGTGTAGAAAACCATCACGAGCTACGAAGATGTAAATGAAGAAGGATGCAGAATAAGACCGCATCAACCAGCTCATACTGAGTCAGCGAATGAGGTGGCAACATGTCTCCGTCGACGGGGGCTTTCCCGGGAGTTTAGAATGTGAAATTGATTTATTATTTTTTTAATAAAGTGGACAAAATATTTTTTTAAAGATAAAAATCTTAATAAAAATATAAATATTATTAAAAGTATAAAAAAATTAAATTGAAAATATAAAAAAACAAATTGAAAAGTAAAAAAAATATAATCACTACTATCAATAACTTTATTGCTAAAAATAAAATCAATTAACTAAAAACGATCACCTGATTTACGAGATATTTAGATTTAAACATCATGTTTAATAAAAACGATTAGATCTAATTGTCTTATTTTTAGCAAAAACGACAAAATATCATTGTTTCGGTGATCAATGATGAATAGAATTAGTTGTTCGAGTTAAAACCGACTATTTTCGATTATTTTTTATAAATGTTTTTTTTATTTATTAATATTTAATTATTAATTATTAAATTTAATTAGTAATTTTAAATATTTAAATCTTAAAAAAAAGTAAGGCTGAGATTTTGTAATCAAGGAAAACAACGCTTTTACACTAATAAGTGCCCAGCGGTGAAAATACGAAAATAAACAAATTTCCTCAAATTTAATTGGGCCTGCGTTTGGGCTGGGTCAAAAAGCCGGCCGAAATGGGACGTAGCAGCCAACGAGTTAACAGAGAAGGTAATTACAGATAAATTAAAGAGGCAAACTGTGAATGTTACCGACGAAAATTCTTCACTTTGCCGTGATCCAATTTTTTTTTTTTTTCTCGTCTTCGCAATGGCTCAGCCGTCTGTTAAAATTACTTTCCATATGTTATTGAAATCTAAAATTGCAGCTCTTATAATTCTATTATCATCCAATCTATTACAATACGAGGCCAATAGAAACTTGATCCATTTTGCACTACATCTCATCACACAATAAGGGGAAAAAAAATACCCTAAAAGGGATGAAGCCTAAGCAAATAATAATCAAGACCCCTAGATGATATAAGGTCTTGTAATTCATACAATAATATGTATAAGTCTATCTGAATCTAAACCATTTTAGTGGAACTTATAGAAGCAAAGGCATTAATCAATCAGCTGCTGCAATCATATGCAGAGGCCTCTACCGATTTGTGAGGTTGCCCATCTTGCAAGCAATTAATGGGAGGAATAGTCACAGTTTCCTGAGTTCCATAAGCGTTCCAACAAAATGGATCATCCAACAATTCTCCTTCTTGCGGCAGAAGCTCAACTTCAGCCATTACTATATTTGTGCAGGGCACAGTATCACTGCAGGCAAAATGGATCGGTACATTGCGAACATCGTAAGTTCCCTTTATGTTTCTGTATGTGATGCCAGTGACATACACAGCTGAGGTTTGGTTTCGGCACGCTTTTGATAAGCAGTAGTATTGGTCTATGTTTATGCAGTTTCTAACGTTCTCCATTTGGATGTTCTCAAATGATATTCCTGATACCCACCCTGACCCTCCTTGCCATGTCTTGATCCTCAGCCCGTTGTCCGACTCTCTTATGTTTGTGTTACGCACAGTTATGTTCGAAACACATGCTTCTGAATTGTGCACTCCTAGACTCCCAATGCTGCAGAAAATAAGGTAAAACTTAGTTTGACATAAACAAACTTTCAAAATGCTTGTTCGGAAAGCTTTGGGATACAATAAGATGTGACTGAATTTTGCAGAAAGGTATTTAGTTGTGCCTTAGCAGACGTTAAGAGGCAATAATTCAATCATATTGAAAGAGGGAATATATATGCACCTTATCCCGTGACCAGGCCCGCAAGTGACGCCTTCAATGTCCACGTTTGCGCATCCAGTTCCAATAGAGATACAATCATCACCTGTTAAAATTGTGACTTGCATTATTCATTGTCTTTTCATTGAAAGAGTGGTTAAATAACTGTGAAATCCTGTAAATGACAAGGGCCTTTTGGCCTACCATTGCTTATCATGGAATTGTAAATGCCAACAGATTTTGTGTTCTCTATATGAATTCCATCTGTATTGGGGCTAAGTTTAGGGGAAAAAATGGACAGCTTTTCTATTAGAACACCTTCACACCCATCGAATTTCATATGAAACTGCGGGCTGTTTTGGATTCTTAAGCCACTCACTACCAAATTTGAGCTCATGAAGAACCTAATCAACTGAAGAAATGAAAAAATGAACTCGGTTACAAATTTCAGTTCATGATTCAAATTTTGAACGGAGTTTAAGATGATTATACTCACAGCAGGACTGTCACATCGTCCTTTCGCGGTTGCTCCGTTGGGACCCTGAAATCACATTTTACTTGCAAATGTTAAATTTTGTTAAACAGAGTAAAAGACTGATAAGATTTTGTTAACTTTAAGCAGATTATCCTAAGGAAAATTAATTATTTACCCTGTGAGGTTTGCAAGGAAGATCCCACCATTGCTGTCCATTCCCTTCAATGGTTCCCTTCCCTGTGAAAGTCATATCATCAAGTCTGTAAAACACAAGCCATTGCATGTGGCTATCTGCTTCTGGCCAAGTATCAGGTCCATCTGGCGGCATTAGAACTCCATCCAGCTTTAACAATACAGAAAGTCACACTCGTCAGAAAACTAAAAATTAATGTAAAATCACACCACATTTTCAATTTATTGAAATTATGTCTTACCCGAAAAGACCTAGAATTGATAGAAAATTAACTTACCTGAAATACAAGTCCTGGCCTGCATGGTCCTGAAAAGATCGTCGAAGTTATTTTGAAAGAATAATCAGCAGGGGCCAGGACAACCCCTGACTTTACAGCACAAGCTGCTTTCCATGCTTTCCTGAAAGCGGCAGTGTCATCGGCAGAACCGTCACCCACTGCTCCGAAATCTCTCACGTCAAAAATGCAGTTTGTGGTGTTCCCCGGATCATTTGGATAGGGTTCGGAAGGAACAGATGGAGGATTCGATGGCGAGGAAGGGACGGGTGTCTCAGGAGCAGGACCAGGGTCAGAAACTGGGGAGGGTGAAACAGGGGGGCTCTTGTTCTTCTGTTTTTTGTGGTAATGATATCTTCCTTCCACATTGCTTGAAAATTGCAAAAGAAGGGTCACCATAATGCAAATGAGAATCAACAACCAACGAACGAGCTCCATGAACAAATATCTGAGAAAATCTCGAAATTTTGGAAGGGTGTATTAACAAATGATTTGAAAATGAATGAAGAAGATGAAGTGAAGAGAAAAAATAAAGAATGAGTTAAACCTTGAGAGGCCAAGGGAAGAAGCTAGTCATGAAATGTGAGAGACCCATTAAAAGCGGAGGGCTCTACTTATAATCGAATTCAAATTTAAAGTTACAAGAAAAAACTCTTGTCATGCAGACGAGTACGACCGAGACCAACTGGTGTCAACTTCTGGTTGATTCAAAAGTCATTTCCTCTAGGAATTCTTATGTTTCTCACTAAGATCAAGTTTCTTTCTCAAAATCCCTAATTTTTTTTATTTTTATCAGGGTCTCTGACAATTTTCTATTTGGTGATTGTGTAATGTGGTCCAGAGATCTCTTGTACCTATTTTATATATGTTTTTGTGTGTTATTTTTTGCAATTATTTTTGTTTTACTTATTTATTTATTTATTTTTACTGAGAAGAAGTTGGGAGGAAGAATAATACAACTGCATGATGTTGAACAGAAAGAGCTTGTGAAATGCTTTAAGGGAACAGATTCCTAGAATGATGTGCCGAACCCTGATCATCTTGGTTTAGGGTTTTGTACTCTAAGCCTGCAAATTTCAAAATCGACAAGAGAAAGAGACTCCAGAGACACTGTTGATTTTTTTACCTTTGACTTTGTTTCCTTGGATCTTCAGCCATGTATATGTACAATTATTATTCCATTAAAACCTATAGAAATTGCAACTTAACGCCACCATCAACCCATTTAAAATATAAACCTTAATCGAGGTTTTTGTCACTTGAAGAAAATAATTCTACTAAAATTTTACCAAAAAGGAGGAAGCTCTCTATATTATCACAATAATATTTAAGTGATCTCTCAGCTTCCTTTTTCTCTCTCTACGTGGCTCTTATTTTCAAATACGGACAGGTCTATATCATTTTATTTATAATTCCCTCTACAACATAAGTTAAAAGCCAGTCAGTGGTTCCTATCATCTCAAAAACATTTAATAAAATCCAGACAGCCAGCCATGTGAGATCATGCACTCTTAAATCTGATCTGATTATACTTGTATGGTGAAAGTGGGTAATGTTGATGAAGATATATAATTTTATTGAATGAAAGCAGTCAATTGAAAATGAATTTCTACTTAGTTTGATGTAAAAGCTAGTAAGCAAAGAGCCATCTCGTGACTCTTTGTTGTTGTTTAGCTCTTTTGGCCATAGAAAGAAAGCACATTATAAGCGCCATGTAGTGGGTTCGCGACAATAGAATTCAACTAGTCACGGGTCCATAAATCAATGGCACACCCACTTTCAATTCTTATCGAATCCTAAGAAAAGAACCCAACCAAACCAACTTTTATTTCTCATGTCATTGCCCACATCAAAACTGACACAATTATAACTAAGAAGTTACGCAAATATTAATTTCGCTTCTTACCTTGCTTCGGCCTTGTCTAAGGCGGCGGTGGATTTACGGAGCTTGGGAAGTTCAATAGGCAATGAGCTAGTTTAAGCTTGTGGATTTGGTTTGCTTATATTAGAATACGCAAAGTTTAAGGAGCTTCTTATAGAGGTTTTGCCTCTGCTCGTGTAAATTGTTATGAGAGAATTGAAATATGCATGCATGTATTTTGTCTCAGTCTGTCACGTGTGCACTCTCACGGGTGGGCAAGGTGGAGAATTTTGGTGCACTTTTCTGTCTGACGCGTTACTGACGGAATCGGCATTTGTGGTTTTCAGTGTGACACGTGGATACGGGGTGTCATGCGCCACACGTGCCTGACTAAATATTTTCAGGTTATTTACATGGGGGCTGCTCAGTGGGCCACATGGTTCTATGATTGGATCTCAATGGTCGTGGGGCCTGCCATCAAGCCCATGATAAAACAAAGTTCCAACGCCGAAAGAATTCACATGCCAGAGCTAGCAAGAAACGTATAGTATGATGGATGTTGCTGAAATTTATGGTGACTCAAGAAGAACTGACACGTGTCATCAAAAGAATTCACGGGTTTGTCTTTCTGTGTCACGGGCGACGAAAGGAGTAAAGGTTGATTTATATTAGATTTCTTAAGCTAGGGTTCGGTCCCCGTAAATCTCAGGCTTTGGATCAGGTATCATGCTTCACAATCAGAGAATAATGCCCATGCAATAGACAAATTTAGGCAATTAAGAACCATTAAAATGCTTGTTTAAGTGAGTATTTAGTTATCAAATTTCGTAATTTCCCATTAGTTTAAAAACTATTCTTTGTTTGTATTTATCGACAACTCCATGTGTGCCAGTTGGTGCTCACTTATTGGCTGTCAAACAATACTGTAGGGAATCAAAACGCTAAGCTAACAGATGTTGCCGAGTTCACATTGTGTCTCATATCTAATTGAGAAAGGAAGCCTCAGCCCTGTGTCAATTGATTCAGATGGTCTAAACCAGTCTTTTGAATACATGATCAGTAACAGTGTACCGTCCCTTTATATGTAATCTATACATATTCTAGATATGTATCTGACATCAATCTAAATGCGGATTTCAGTCATTTGTTGTTTAACTTCATCCGGTAATTCACCTGCCAGAGATGGTGGCAGACACGTGGACAACTTAAGAGCCACTATATTCGCAACTTGAAAGAAGAAGCCACAGCAGACTTGGCGTTCGTGGTGGCAAAATCCTTAGACGAAAATTTGATGATTTAGTGTTTCGTTATGTCTTTGAAGAGTATATCATTAGAATCTCTGTTTTTTGTTCGTTGTTTATAACCGCTCGCTGCAACTTGGTGAAGGTGATACTGGAAGTCTTCGCATCAATATATGGTTTGTTAACACCTAGCCAAATGACTAACTGTTGTCATATATAAAACAACCCACTTGCAATTTTTTTGGCTTCTCAAGTGTTGCCTGTTGTTAATATCAAATACGTAATAGGCTGTTGCCATGTAGGCTGATATCCAATCCCTTAACATGGATATATTTACTACACTATATCATATCAAAGAATACATACAATGAATAAATGTCTAGCTACCAAGCCCATAGGGACTAGTCAGTCTAATTACTATAAGTAATTAACTATCCTAAGTTAAACCTAATAAAATAGGGAATTGAATAAATTAACTACTAAATCTAATTAAACAATTGAAATAATACAATTTGCAATATTAAGAATATATATATATATATGTGTGTGTGTGTGTGTTTGTGTGTATGTGTGTGTGTGTGTAAATCACTACCACACATTTGCTAACCTATTATTGAATGCATGTTGCAGATTTCACTATAACAGGAAAAGGTTTTATCAGCATTTATATAGATTTTAGCAATGTTATTAAATGCAGCTAAAATCTATATCGACGTTTATACAAACGCCATTAAAATTTGAAATGATATAATATTTACTGGCACTTATTATAAATGCTAGTATATATAAAAAAAGTTATTAAAGGTTATATTTTTACCAACATGTTTTTTTAACATTTATTGGCTTTCATAAGCATTAGTAAAACCCATTTTCCATAAAAAAATGTTTTCCCACTAGTATTTGCACCAAAATTTCTAGCATTTATTGTACTTTTTATTGACATTTATTTATGTTTTATCGGTGTTTTTTTCTATATTTTTAGTAGCGTTTATTAAAAATATCAATAAAAATGAGTAACTAAGACTTTTAACGATGTTTGTATATACTTTCTTGGGCATTTATATAAAATGCCACTAAAAACATTTACACTAGTATTCTTCTCATACTTTTAGCAATGTGTAATAAAAATGTTGTTAAAAAAGAGTCTTATAGATAAATTTCGATAAATGCTAGTATAAAAGCTTATAAGACAAGCTAGTAAAAGCTTTTGTTGTAGTTTCATGTAATTAAATGGATAATTTTGGATATGTAATAAAAAAATATTTTAACATATTCGTTACCTTCTTTCTAGGTTATAACAAGTCTTCTTTCACTTAATAACTTCATATATATCTATGAAAGTTAAATTAAATGAAATGCATTATGACCTATGAAATTCCTAACTTATGATGAGACTTGTAAGTCACCTTATCATTAAAAGTCACATTAAAAAATCGAATCATATTTCTAGTCGATTTTACTTTAGGGTGTATGATAAAATATGATGTTAAATGATACATTAGATTTAACATTAACTTCCTAACAAGTGTACTAGTCCCAAGTAATAAAGTGAAAGTACTTAAAAATGTCAAATCCACGAGATTGTGTAAAAGAGTACTGAGATAATACTGTTCCTAACTTTATCTAGATGATTAAATTAAATATGGATAGCTATCTAAAGTGAAACGAATTAAAAATCAAAGTAGAGAAAGATAATAAAAGAAAACACTAAGACTTTGGGCTTATCTATCCAATTCAAGATAAATATTTTACATGATTAAAAAAACTATGCTATTCATAGGATAACAAAATTTCTTAAATTAATTAGTATCATTTCTCAAACAATATCAATTCTACTTCGTAATCTAATAATCTACTTTATCTCTATGTAGATTTAATTAGTTGAAAGTGCATTATCGTGCTATGAAATCCACTATCTTTTAACAAAAATTAATTATGTCTATGACTATTGCATGTATAAATTCATATATCTCTATATTCAATTAATTTATAACATGTATTCTTAAAGCTTTTATGCAATATGACCTCTTAATATCAATCACACAATATAAATCTTATCAATAATTGGCTAGACTCTTAACAAACTCACAATGAAATATCATATTCTTCAATCACATGTTAGAGATATTACAATTCATGGATTAGCTAACCCTAGTTTTAATTAAAAAGAATTAGTTAATCATAATGGAAAAATTATTACACAAATTCAAGAAATACATAATAGAAATCAGAGATAAAATAAGGTATGAAAATCTTGAATTTTATTACAAACTCCTTGAATTCTCTAAAGTATCAATATCCAATCGATTCAATTGCAATGTGTGTAAAAAGTAAGAGAACTGCCATAAAAGTATGCTAAAAATCTCTTTAAATTATGTCTAAGGTGGCTCCCCTCTCTTAGGTAAGTGACAACTCTTTTTATATGCTAGGGTTATGGAATAGGAATCCTAAAAGTAATAGGATACTTTTCATCGTCGTGTTGTAGTGTAGCACTGCAACACCAATTCTACTGTGGACGTTGGTTCACTTCTCTTCTTCATCTTTTCGAATCATCATCCTAGGTACTTTTCATATTGCTTTTCAATAAATATCTACAAAAATCATGAATAGCTTGTAAAACTTAACGAGCACATCATAATCCTAAATTTATTCAAATTAAGCTTGAAAATTGTAAAATTCTACACAAAATACTATAGAAATATCCATAAATTTGTGCCTACTCGACACTTATCATAGCCTCCAACTAACAATTTGCTAGCTCCTAACCAAACAAACAATATAACTTAGAATAAAAAAAATTAAAACTACAAAAATTAACTAAATATCAAACTAACTAACTAACTAAACCACTTCCATAGATTGTTATGGTTGTATTTAACATATGTAACAAGCCTTTAAACCCTTTAGTGGTCCTAGTGGACAAGTTATAGTCTTATAAGGGGTTCCAACAATGTTACACATAAACATCATATAAAATAAACAAAGAAAAACATAAAAATGAAAAAACTCAGCCTAAATAAACTAGTCTCATGAATCTCAAATGAAAAATTTGCATATTGCTTACTATCTTCACCCTAGCTTAGAACTATTTTGGAAACATCAAAACTCTACTTTGTCGACTCCTATCATCCTTGTTATTCTCTAACCCAAAGCCCAATGTTCAGAAATGATTCATTCACAATCCTATAACTACAAGTGACTAATAGAAACCAATTTTCTATAACATTCTAATCATCTTTTACTTAAATTTTTTGTTAATTGCCTTAACTCCCTAGATTCCTAAGATGTTTTATTAGTATTATTATTTTTTAAAGGTTTTATTACATATTTCTCTAAGTCATTAACTCATCTTTTTATATAAATGTTAACAATTGTAGTGTCATCACCCGATTAGTGAACAAGTCATAAAAGCATAGTGTTTTGTTTACTCTTATTCCAAGATACACTTCAACGTCATGGTCATTCATGGTAGACATGTCAACCCTAACTTACTAAGCCACTAAAACATTGAAGTAGTTACTTATTTTGTGCCCTTTTTTTTTCTCAATATTTTTTCTTATTTTTTCTCAATTTTTTTTTCAATTAATTTGGCCATTAATCCTAGGAACCTGGGTTATCTAAGCAGTGTACAACGTTTAGTTTAGCTTTAGACAATCTTCAAGTCATTTCAAAAGAAAACACAATTTTTGTACTCATACTCATGAATTACACACTATTACAATTCTTAAGTTGAGTTCTCAGTTATACTTACCTAAAACCTAAGAGTCTCCATTTTGCAATATTGTGTTTCTCCATATTTTTGAAGTAGAATAAAGTCAACTTACTTAATCCTAATAATTCATCTTAATTAATTTTAATTATTGACTTTTAAGCTGAACCAACAAAAAAAAAAAAAAGACAAAAAAATTGAACAAAATTTACTAAAAAGCACAATTCATACCATTATTTGATTTACTTAAGCAATGAAGATCCTAGTTTTAACTTTGTTTTCCTTCACTCCCAACTTAGTATCTATATTGCCATCAATGGAGGATGAAAGTATATATAAAAAATAAAGTTGAAACTACTTTCCTGTTTGAGTTGAGATTCTAAATTGATTTTTCTTACTTTAATTGTGCATCAAGATTCAAAAGAAAAGAAATTGAAAGGTCATCCATAGTAGAATTTTTAAAAAAAGTATTCAACATAAACAGTGTGTAAGTACATTAGTTATGGTAACAAAATAAAAATTACATAGAATAAAATTAACACATCACAGTCAATAGAAAAAAGTCCTAAAAAATAAAAATAATTGTTAAAATAACAAGGAGATATGTAAAACAGGTCAAAAACATCACTCACTTCCTTATCTTTAGTATCGTTGCTGGTTTTTAGTGGCAGTAGTTTGTCATGCAGTAGGGGAATCAGAGCAAGGCCTATTTTTAATTTTTCATAAATGAGATATTGTATCATATATAATGCCTGAATGGTTATTGCATAATGCCTCACCTCTAATTTGAGGTTATGCATATCTAAGTGAAGAGCATTAGTCTATTCCTCTTAGTTAAGGTAATGAAAATATGGTGTCAAGGAGGGTGATGGAATGTCTCTTGGTAGATGTCTAATTTGTCCTTTATACGAGATATTTTCCGACATGATTTTTCCCAATTAAGGCTCTCCTTAAGTTTTGACTCACCTGATGCATATGTCACTCTAGCTTTCATGCATAGCCCAATAATAAGATTGAGAAAGAAATGGGCCATATAAATGTTATTAATAGCATGTTTAATCATGACATGTATAATAGCCTTAACTTTGATAAGGTTCTAATCTATTGTTGCACATAAGAAGGCGACCCTCTCTTTTTTGACTTCACTTAAATGTGATATGGGCATTAGCTAAAGTATTGTCATAGTCAAATCATTTTTATAAAGGTAGCTTGCTTTGCAGTGCTTTACTATTCCCACTTTGATTATTCATTGGTTGCTTAGGATAGTAAGTTTCTAGGTTAGTTGTTTTAGTGTCAATGGACAGATAAAGTATTGCCATAATCAAATCATTGGATAGAGGTAGCTTGCTATGATATGTTTCACTACTCCTACTTTGATTATCCATTGGGCTCTTAGGATGGTAAGTTTCTGGATTCTTTGTTCTAGTGTCAATCCCTTGATGTACTGGTAATGTGTTGTGTAACTTTTCTCTTTAAGATTGTAACAAGTGTTGATCATATAACTATCGAATGATACATTTTTCCCATGCACATTAACTTTTCCATGGACTACATTAACATTGTTGGCATAAATCTTTAGAGGTTGTGAAACCCTCAATCTCCTTTACAAATTTGTCCCAACTATAATGATTAATTATATTGCTGACATTAAGGTATCCTCTATCTCCTAAAAAATCAAAAGACCTTTCTTTAATGAAGGTATAATTACATTGGCTAACCTTTTCAAACTTTTTTTATGCCTCTTTGTATATGAATCATGGATCAATAGGATTATTGTTATTGAACCCTAAATTACCTAATGGCAAATAACCTAGAAGTGGGTGAATAGGTTATTTAAAAATCTTTTGCAATGTTAAAAACTTTTTCCTATTATACCAACTCAAACATACAAAAATACATATAATCACAATTAAAACTAACCAAGCAAATAGACAATATTAACACAAATAAAAAAGAGTAAGGGAAAGAAATTGCTTAACCGATTTAGAGTGGTTTGGAGCTTTTTCATGTCTCTTATGTCCACTGCTTCAAGCAATTCTATTTGAAGATTTTTTTCCATTAACTTCAACCCCGAAGTTACAGTAATTTTGATACAAGGGATTTTTCTCTTCTTACACTAGTTTTGATACAAGGGATTTTTCTCTTCTTACACTAGTTTTGATACAAGAGATTAAACATTTAACTTAGTTTTAACAGGGATTATACTCCACATTAGTTTCATAGGATTGTGCCCAAGGGTTTGTGGAAAAATTACAAAGATATTGTCTCACAAGGTTGATATAATAATAAGCTCTCAAGGTTTCTCTCAAATGATTTACAAATTAGTTTCTAGTAAGAGATAATGTGAAGAAGAATTAGAGAATGAAAGAATGTGCGTATTTGGCCTAATTCTCTCTAACCCTTGAATCCTCAAATCAACTCTAATTTATACATAGTGGGAAAATATAGTCGTTGTTACTGATTTGGGAATCGTTGGAGACTTTTTGGAAAGTTACACAGGCGTGTTAATCTCTTGCATGGTTGTGCTTCCTTTATTCTTCGCTTTTCAATGGTCATATTTTTCCTATCACGTGCACCCACATGGCCGTGTGCCCCCATACATGTGGTCATATGTTCTTAAAGTTTCAGTTCTTCAATATTTTAGAAGGTCACATAGTTGCATGCACGATACTTATACTATCTTCACGCGATCATTATTTCCTAGGTGACACAGGTATGTGTTAAACTGCACAGGTGTGTGTCCAATAAGGTTCTTTTTATATGGGCACGACTGAAACTACACGAGAGTGTGTATACATATAACCTGACACACGGTCGTGTGTTTGAAAGCACACGGTCGTGTGTCCTACATTCGTTGTACACGGACGCTTTGCATGACTTATCCCAATCATGTGTTGCTTTTATAACACACATACGGTCATGCATCTATGACACATACAGTCATGTGTCATGCATCTATGACACATACAGTCATGTGTCATGCAAATTCTACAAAATAACAACCTTTGGTCTTTTTTGTCATGTTCAATACATGCATGAACCAGTTAGATATTTTAACATATGTTTTGCATAAATTCAAAATCCACAGAGGTCCAACAATTGTCTTCACTTTATATGCCTTTCTTTTCTTAGTAATTGACTTTTTTCCTTTAGATGTTATTTTTGAGTTGGACATGCTAAATTTTTATTAAAAGTAATTGGTACAATAGTAGTGGTGCCTTGATTTGAATGGAAAAATGATTTTTGAATAGAATATGGTTTGGGTAGTGTTTGACAAGGAATGAGTTTCACCTTTGGTGAGTTTGTGTGTGAAAAGAGAAGAAATCTAGGTAAAGATTAATCTACAGTGGGCTCATATTCTACACATGGAAAGGTTGCAAGTTGAGGGAAAACATGTGTAGTGTTATATGTTTGAGCATTTAAGTGAGGTATATGTACGGGAAAAAAAATTGTAAAGAAATTAAAACCTAGGCACGTTTTGGGTAGTACGATGTTAGTTTTTGTAATTTAACGCTAAAAGTTTATATATATATATATATAATAAGTAATAAAAAATTACCTAATTATGTTGTGACATAATGTTGCAATGCTTGGGTTCTAGAATTAGAGGGTGTGTTAGACACGTTTAGACGCTACAATCATAGACTTTATGTTTTGTGTTTTGCTTTTGGGCGTTGTAGCATATAGTCATAGTGCATATATATTGTAATTTTTTACCCCTTATTGATACATTTGAGAATTACAATAAATCGTTACAATATCTAACATCTAGTTTCTCTTGCATATATCCTATACGTTGTGCTTGAGGACCATTAACTTAAACCTTGGCCCTGACACAAAACTAACTATAATGAAAATTAACATGACTAGAAAACATAAATTACACTACAACACTGGGACATAAAAAAATATATATATAGGGATACAAATTTGGTTGCCTCTTAATGACTGTTTACATACAATTTATAGCTCCAGATGGTATTGACTTGTTAGACTAGATTATTCAATGGGATAGAGACTCTATCTTTGTTCCATCCACAATCTTCGTAGTGTTTCAATTATTGCCCATTGACCGTTAAAGTGTCTTTATCCTTATAAGGTATTTGAATTACACTAAAGGGAAATACTTTTGTCACTGTGAAAGGTCTTGATCACTTGGACCTTAACTTACTTGGAAAGAGTCCAAGTCATGAAATATAGAGCAACATATTTTCTCTCTCAATAAACTCTTATTTCATTATGTACTTGTCATGCCACTTTTTAGCTTTTTCTTTGTACAACTTCGCATTCTCGTAGGCTTGATGTCAAAATTCATCGGTCTCGTTCAAATATAATAGTCTTTTTGTACCTACATCTTATATATCAAAATTAAAAAATTTAATAACCCAATATGCTTGATATATTAACTCAACCAGGGTATGACACAATTTGCCAAATACTAATCTATATGGGGACTATTGAGTAATTTTTAGAACCTAACCTCAAGTTACTAGCAAGTGTACTAATTCGTTTTAAGTATAGTATGGTTAAGTCTAAATATCATTCTCACGAAGACTGTGTTAATGCCTAAATTGATTAACTAAATTGCTATTTGAACAATGATATGCTAATGATGCTTAATGAATACTAATTAATGACTAAATTGATTAACTAAAGCAATTAAAATAAAGCAATTGGAAATCTCAAGTAACTAATCAAATAAAAGACACTAGGGCTAAGACTTCACTTAATTGCTAACTCAGTCACCAACCTTTTAGTAACTAATTTATCTTCTTTAGCTAATCATCAAATTCACTAATATATTAGTAAAAGGTCTTGCTTAATATTAACCTATCCTTATTACCAATTACCTCACTTAAAAGTATTCGTTAATAACAAATGATGCATAGAGTTTAAGAATTTTTAACAAGCTCATAATTTATACGTTTTCCTATTTCTAGGTGTCACCTAATCTATGAACCATTACAATCCCATAGTTATATAACTATCTCTAGTTTTGTTGTTAAACTTATGGTAATTATCAATTGACCATATTTATAACACACCTCTCAGTTTTTGTTATAAAATCCTAATAAGTTTGAATGGTTGTGAAACATCCAAACAATAGTAATATGTATAATTGATAATTAAATAACACATAAATAAAGGCATATAACTTGAATTAAATTAATGACTGAGTATCAAAAAATAGATTACATCCTTGCCGTAATGAATAAATGTTTAACTCATTATAGAATAAGAAGAATAAACAAACAAATTCAAGAAATTTAAATTTTTAGAATAAAAGTAATATTACCCTTCTGAAGAACTATCTCGAATTATTGTTAATCCTTGCTTGATCTTGATCTCTTGATTAATTCTCAGATGAATCTTGTTAAATATTCTTGAAAGTTGCTAAATAATATGCGTAAAAGTCTCTCTTTGAAGCCTCCAAGATGTCCTTAGGTCAATTAAAAAGTTGCCCATATTGTTAAGCCTAGCGAAGTAGAGTCCTAATAGGATTAAGAAGCCTTTGATACATATTTTATATCTGTATCATGACATAATTTCTATTTCATGGCATAGACTTCTTCGAATTCTTGTCTTACAACACCAAATTATACCTTGACATCATTATTGTGGTATAGATAACTTGATTCCCATTCTATTACAACACAAATTTTTGTACCATGGAATAAAGTTTTTGGAATTATAGTCTTGATAAAAGTGGTATCCTGGATGTATTGTTTAATATGGCTTTTGAATCACCCAATTTGGACTTTAAAAACCTAAATTATGTCCATTTTAGTTCTCAGTGGTCAAATAGAGAAGTCCACCAAGAAGACTTGACTTTGTAGCAATAATTGATGGCCCAAGTTAACTATAATATTTCTTTATAATAACTTTCTGAAAAGTCTGAGATGTTTACTAAAAGTTTCTTATAGAGTACTTTTACATGATTAGATTTTAAATTTCTAAAATATCTCTAATAAAAATCAAAGGTCAAACACCTAAAGTGTTGTAATTTTCTTTGCTTGATCATTGTGGTTTTATCTTGAATCTTTACTCAAATCAGTAATTGATCAACCATAAGTGTTCTTTGACTTGCTTTCCATTAAATCCATATAAAACTCATCATTTTCAACATAACCAAACAAAAAACTCGTGATCTTGAATTATGTATAAATTATGGATAAAATAGTCATTTCACCCTAAAAATCTTTACAAATTAACAATGAATTCTTATGCATACAAGACACTTGTCACAACCCTCAACTACTTTTTTGCTAGTCTTTAGCAAAAAAAGTAAACTAAAACTAAACTAAACACAACATTAAGAAGACATAAAATTTTAACTAATCTAATTATATTACCCTATTCCTAAACCACTTAGGTTGTCACAGTTGCATTTAGCATATGTAGTAAGCCTTTAAACCCCTAGGTAGCCCTAATGGATAAGTTATAGTCACGTGAAGGTTTGTAGTAATGCTACCTATAAACATCATGTGCCTAAACCAAAAACATAAACATATATACATAATTTTACAACAACACAATAGTTAACTCATACAAATATCTCAAGAACTACAACAAACAATCATTACACAACATATCAACTTTATCTTCTTTCAAAGAATATCAAAACAACACATCATTATTTTATCAACTCTTGCAACCAATTAATTCACAAATCCATAATCAAACCTTCAAAATATATCCATGTATGTATCCATATGTACAAATAACTAAAAAATAAATTTTATAAATATAATCCCCTAAACTAACCTTTTACTCATCTTTCCTTGGCCTATTTTTGACAATGTCTTGACTCTAAATGTCATGAACTTTTATTATGTTAATACATAAAATGCTCATTATAATTATTTTTTTCTTTTATATTTTTGGTTTTTTGATTTTTTCTTAAACTTATCTTTTTATGCAAATGCTAATACTTGTAATACCAATACTCAATTACTTAACAAGTCACAGACCTAAGATGCTTTGCATACACTTATTCTAAGTCACTTTTCGATATGAAGGTCACTCAAGATGGACATACCAATCTCCAACCTACTCGACAACTAAGATATTAGAGTAGTTAATATTCAAATCATGCCCAATTTTTTTTGTTATTATATTTATCTAAATATATATATATATTCATTCCATCTAGACATCAAAGCAATATTTCAACCATAGGTTAAATAATCATCCGATCTATCTAGAGAGATTTTAATTTGTCACTTGCATTCATGAACATTACAAATAAATAATTCTTCAATTCAAGTCATCAACCATATATACACTAAACCTGAAATTTTCAAATTTGTAGTACATGTCGCTCTATACTTCTAAATCAAACAAAGCTAGTTTATTGTATTCTAATCATCCATCATAGTTAATTATAATCATTGACACATGAGCTACCCATACATACACATAAAGAAATAAAACAAGAATAAAAGAAAAAATTCACACAAAAAAAAAATCCGTAATGTATCTATTCATTCAAATCCTAGTTCTAACTTTTTTTCACCCCCAATCTAGCATTGACATTGTCCTCAGTTGCAAATGAGAAAATTTAAAAAAGTTCAAACTACTTCCGTATTACATTAAGGTGTCCACTCATACTTGTGTATCAGCCTCTGAATCAAAAGAAAATTCTCTATAACTAAAGCTAAACCTAAATAATCTTGAACAATAGTTATTGTAACATCATTTAAAGAAACGTGCCACATTTAAAGAAACATTAAATTAAAACATGATTACTTAATATCCTAATATACAATAAAAGTTAAACAAGAAAAAAATCAAATAAAAAAAATCAAATAAACTAAATTGGATTACGTCTTAACAAGCACTTAGTTTAATATTGTTAGCCTGACTCCCTTGATCTAATTCATCTGAGATTCTTACATGGGATCCAGACCTTGCCATGCTTGACTAGTCTTCCCTCATATGTTAAAGTTATTTCTCCTTTACTAAGAATGTTTTTCCTATCTTATATTGTATCTTGATATTTCCATAGAGGTGTATCTTCATCACTTTAAAATAGCTAATGGTTTTAGAATCTTGCTTCCTCAGAATTAATCTCAGATGGGTGTCTACAAAGACCACTTACTACTTGATCTCGATCATTGCTTCTTAAATTTGCTTTCTATTAAGAGGCTTTGGTTTTAATACTTTTTATTTTTTTACTTTTCTACTTGATAGCAATACTCATATTTTTTATCAAACACCGTTTTGGTGTCATAGACCTTGGGAGTAATCATCTCATCTTTGACTCATAAGGTTAAGTTGTCTTCTTCCATGTCAATAAGGGCTCTTCCCATGGTGAGGAACGATTTTCCTAAAATTAATATAATATTCTTATCTTCCTTGATGTCTAAAACCAAAAAATCCATTGGGATTATGAACTTTTCCATCTTGACTAGTATACCTCTATGCTCCTTTTTAGATGCTTAATTGATCGATCAACTAGCTGGAACATTATAAAGATCTACTTCATCATTTAATCTTCAATTTCCAATAAATAAATAGTGAAATTAAGATTACACTTGCACTTAGATCACATAATACATTACCAAAATAACTATCTTTTATAGTGCAAGGCATAGAGAAACTCCATGGTTCTTTTTGTTTTAGTTGAAGTTTCCTTTGGATTATAGTGGTACATTTTTTGTTTAGCTTTATAATTTCCTCTGCATCGATTTTCCTTTTCTTTGATAAAATCTTTTTTCAAAAACTTGGCATACTTTAACATGACTTCAAGTGTTTCAACAAAAGGAATATTAACATGTAATTGTTTTAGAATATTCAAAAACTTACCTCATTATTTATCCTTCTTTGGCTTGTGCAAGCATTATGGGAAGAGTATAAATAGTCCTCCTTTAAGTGGTAATACTTTGAGTTTAGCTTCCCTTAATGTTTTAGCCTTTATCCACTTGGGCACCTATTTCTCTTCATCTTTTTTTTTTTTTTTTTATAATTTTCTTAATGTCATACTTTTTCTTCTTGCTTTACCTTTTCTTCTCTAGTTGCATTAGAGTCTTCTAAAACTGTTCCACTGCTTAAAATAAGTGTTATCACTTGTTCTTTTAGATTAGTGATTGTATTGCTTGGTATGGTACCTTGAGGTCGCTTAACTATCTTTTGTGCCAATTACCCTATTTGAGTTCTTAGATTTTTAATTAATGCTTCGTGATTTCTAAGTGTTGCTCTTATTTCTTTAATAAAGCTTAATTGTTGTTGAATCAATTTTTCAACCATTAAAGGTTTGGGTTTCTTTTTTTGAAGTGATTAATATTGGCTATTACTTGTTTGGCCCTTTCTATTATTCCCTGTAAAATTAGGATAATTTCTCCATATGAGGTTAAATGTATTTGAGTAGGGATTATTTTGAACATTTCCCCTCAGTTGATTTCCCACATAATTGACTTGTTCAATGTTTGATAGAGTGAATATATTTCCCATTTGACAGTCTATGCTTACATGACTACCTATACAAAAATCACAAGTTAGAAAAGGAGATTGAATAGAGTTTACTTACATACCTTTTAATTATCTTTGAAGTTTATTGCCTTGTATAGTGAGGGTTGTTAATACATCCACTTCATGTGTTCCCATGGCTTATCTTAGGCAATTATTACTCTTTTTATAATTATTGCTCTCTATGACATCTATTAAACCTATATAAAAAGTTTTTGCTTGCAACCAAAAAGGTATTTCATGGTATGGCCATTATCTTAACAACTCATTATACCTTTCCAATGTTTTTTTTAATGTTTCTAAGTGGCTTTGTATGAAGATATGATTTCATTCCTTATTTTGGCTAAATTTGACAATGAGAAGTATTTGGCAAGGAATTTCTACATTAAGTCTTGTCATATGGTGATAGTACGAATTGATAGAGATAACAACCAAATAGAAATAACCTTAGCTGTATAACATCATCCATAGCTTCATTAAATTTGAAAGTCTCATTTATCTCTAGGAAACTTTAGATGTGAAAATTTGGGTCTTTAGTCACTCTTCCACCAAGTTTTGAATCATTTGAATGATGGTAAGCTTGATCTCAAATATGTTAACCTACACATTTGGTCTTTGTATACTAAATGCACAATAGTCAACTATCAACATAATAGAGTCCTTTATTATTCTAATTGTAACTTCATCTTGATTATATGCAACCATGTTTGATGTGAATATAGCTTCCAAACCATTAGCATACTTAAAGACGGCTAATCCATTCTTAGACTCAAGTGACAGCATTGGGGTGGCTTTATTATCTTGCTTAAGTTTTCCACTTTTTTGTTAGCCATTAATGCTTTCTTTCAAATCTTCATATGCTTAAAATTGTCTGCTACCCAAAATGAAACCTCGTATGGTGGAACAAGCCTAAAAAAAAAAAATGTAAACAAAACAAGAAATTACTTGAAGATGAAGCAGACCATGCACATGCCTATATGTACTTCTGTGTATTCCTCTTGTGCGCTTTTCTATCCTAAACGCATACGTACGCACACACCATACAAATACTCATGCACTTTTCTAGCCTTTTGAATGCCTCTTGTGCACATGCATGCATCTATCCATGTAATTGCTAGCTTATACATATGATTAGGCACACAACCTTACTTTCTCCTGTGCAGAACATTAGACTTTTGTAAATATTATCATGAAAATTACCTTTTGTATCTTCCTTTACCTAAATTGTATTAAAGGTATTTTTTTTTCAATTTTATAAGTTCGTAAGACACATTTTTAAATTTCAAATTCTCCTATGTAAGAAACTTCTAAATTTTGAATATTAAGAAGAATTTTATCATCAAAACTTGGATGCTTTGTTTTGATTCTCCTAGATACTTGTTAATTATAGGATTATCTTTTAACTCTTTATCGAATCTTTTTACAAAGAAAGTTTGGCGGTGAGAAGTCAAGTTGGTGGATGAATTTTCCCTTTAGGCTGGTTATCTTCCTTGTATTAAGCTAATTTTAAGTAAGTGTTATATGATTGTATGTGTGGACTACTCTTATTCCTACATTTCTTCCCCCAAGAATTTGCATGTTGGCTGTGTGTTAAGGTATTGTGCGTTAATTGTATATCTTAGAAGGGTTGTAGATCAATGTTGCTACTTTCTCATTTTACCAAATTCTTCTGCTCCATTAAATTTTTTTTACAATGTCTGCTTAATCTCAAAGTCAAATGGTATTCTTAACTTTTTGAACCTTGCACATATACTAAGTTATGAAATAAACAAATCGAAAGAATATCACTACAAAGAAAGAAAATGAAACTAAAACACACAATATTGAAAAGTATAAACTGAAAAGAAAGAAACAAGCACATAATAAATTTAATATAAGGAAACACACAAATACTCAAAACTAAAACATGAACTCAAACTATTTAGCTAAGCAAAATCAAGTAACGGTTAGCATCCAAATTAACACTAAACTACTTAGTTTAGTATTAATTCTATAGTCCCCGACAACAACACTAATACCTTATTGAGTAAGTTTTAGAGCCAACCTTAAATTACTAGCAAGTGTACTTGTTCTTTTTAAGTATAGTATGTTAAGTCTAAATATCATTCTCGCAAAGACTATGCTAAAGCCTAAACCTTCTATTCCTTATGCTATTTGAACAATGATATGCTAATAATGCGTAACAACTACTAACTAATGAATAAATTGATTATCTAAACCAAATAAAAATAAAGCTCTCGCTTGATATTAATTTATCTATACTACTAGGGCTAGGGCTAGTAGGGCTAAGACTTCATCTAATTGCTAACTCAGTAAAACAATCTTTCAGTATCTAGTTCATCTTTATCAGTTAATAGTCAAATTCGCTAACCTATTAATAAAAGCTTTCGCTTGATGTTAATCTATCTCTGCTACTAACTACCTCACTTAATAGTATCCATCAATAAAAAGGATGCATAAAGCTTAAAAATTCGCAACATGCCCATAATTTAAACGTTTTCATAATTTTAAGTGTTGCATAATCTATGAACCGTTATAATCCTATAGTTGCATAAATATCTCTATTTTTGTCTCTAAACTCATGATAATTATTAATACATCAGATTTATAAATCATCTCTTAGTTGTTATTGTAAGATCCCCTGCTAAATGTTACTGTGCTACTAGTATTTATTTATTAAATAAAAAATATATTATATTATTTTATTTACTTACTGCCTGAAAATCAATGCCAATCACATCCAATAGGAAACCCTACACAAAACTATACTGAAAACACATGTAATGCGGAAGTTTATAAAGTAAAAATGGTGGAAAGCTGAAACCCACTGTACAGTATCATAAATAAAACTCATATTTTTATTATTAATATTAGTATTTGAAAATACAAGTGATATTGTACGTCCCATATGCATGAGCAACCTAAGCATGTGAGCCAACATGTTATCTACTGAAAACTGAATGCATACATACATATATGTCTAACTGAAAATATCGGGTGAGTTGTATCCTACTTATCAGCCACCTCGTGCTCTAAACTCAGCTCCCCAACACACTAACTTGTAAGAAAGGAAACTCACTCAGTAAGCATCTCCTACCTCTACCCTCGGGTATACTCTAAACTAATACATCTCTGGCTAGCTACTAAGTTGATGAACTTAACTAAGTTCTCTGGTAGCCTAATAGCTTCTTCTCTTATCTTATTATCTGTTTTCTTTCTTTAATGCTTTCTTACTCTGTTTCTATTTCATTGTTAATCTGATTACTAGCTTAATATACTCTAATTTGCCTATAGCTAGTCTAATTGTTCATCTGATAACCTCAACTGAGTTCATTCTGATTTAATAGAATATTCTTTTTTAGTTAACTTACTTTCTGAACACTGTCTCATGCTGTGTTGTAAATACGTATATGAGTATACGTAAATAACCCAGAATGAAGAGAAATTCAAACGGTCTAACTTGACTTACTAAGTTCTCTTTCTGATATTCATTATCTTTTCTCTTTTATTGTTCTACTATAAGTTTATTCTGTAAACCTATTCATTCTATTACATATATGTAATATTCTATACCGTCTTTTCTTTTAGTATTTCATATTCTGTTTGTATTATTGGTTATCAGATCATCTGATAATTTTTTTGTTCTATTTGTTATTCTGTCATGTATTGTCACATGATTCTCATGTATTCTGAATGTTTACTGTTTTACTGTTTCTCACTAATTTATCATATCTGCAACATGTTCTGTTGTATATGTTATATAAAAATGACATGCTATGAAATATACTAAAATCATATCTAAGCCTTAGCCTGTATACTGAAAATAACTTTACAAAAATTGTTTTACTGAAATACTACTAGTGGATCCGAAGATCATAAAATAACTAAAAAATTGATATAAAAGCTACTAAAATATCAAAAATGGTATTTGAAAATAATATCTGAAAACTGTGTTGTATAGACTGATGAATACAGGATTCGACACCTTGGCCATGTGAGTTTTCTATGCAAACATGTGCTAGAAACTATCTATACACGTGATGCCACTGAATTTAATACTGAAACTGAGCATCTCGCGATATATACTGATATATGATCCTTGGATCATTAAACCTTAAGTTGCTAATTGAGCACACCAACATATGCCTATATATAGTGGCTACTAATGAGCATATAACTTCTGATACTATCGGGTGTGTTGAAACTCACAGGTGTCCTCTCATATTCACCCCTGAAATCGATGTCCAGATCATCGTGTTTTTCTATTGAAAACATGTAATTGGATCCTTGGATCCCTTTTTTGAAAACACTATATTGTATGTTATGTCATGTAATGCATATCATGCATGATAATTATCATTTCTTTTCTTCTTATTACTTTCTGTGCAGATGTACATCTGTTATAGTTATGTTCTATGCATACTCACTGTTATACTGTTTCGGTAACTTATTAAGCTCATTAATAAGTATACTCACTGTTATACTGTTTCTGTAACTTATTAAGCTCATTAATAAGTTCTGTGTAACTTTCAGAGTTCTGTTATATTCTGTCACTGTATCTGTCAGTTTACTGTATTAGATCTTTCATAAATGTTATTAATTATGCATCTGTTCCTTCCTGTACAGTTTTAATGTCTGTTCCCGCATATGTATACATACATATACATTTACTATATTCGTCACTGTTTTACTATTTCTGTTACTGTTTGTATAAACTGTATTTGTTGTTGTTTCCCTATTTCCATATGTTTTCTGATCATAAGTTGTTATTTAAACTGTTTCTGAATTCTATTAAGTTTCTCGTAGGTATAATTGAATTCTCTATATCCCTTCTTTTTTTATACTCATTCTTATTCATCATTAGTTGTTCCATGTTTTATTCAACTTAGAATATTCAATTAGCTGTTTTATTATTGAAATTCTACTGAAAGGAAAGGAATGTTTTCATTTTCACTAAGCGCATGAGCGTGTACTATCGGACGCACGGGGGTGCATGCAGGTGCATGGGCCGTGTGTCAGTCGTGTAACCCAACCGTGCTAGGTTCTAGAAAATTTTTGCTTATTCTCACATTTGGCTAACGTAAGGCCGTATCCCTTAAGCGCACAGTTGTGACCCTCTCTAAAAGTTAATCGTGCATGACTCAGATACATGACCATGACTTTGCTAAAACTAGAATGCACGGGTATGTGTATATAAACGCACGAGCGTGCATTCAGCTTTGTTTCGACACCCATGGTTCAAACTTCAATCAAACATACTATAACATACAAACATGCAACATATACTGCTATTAACACATTTTCTCCATCATTCATAGCCAAATCATACTAAAATATCTCTAAACCCTTAAATACACACACATATGTACCAAGGGAACTAAGCATGCTTCTAACTCTAGACTTCTTGTCTATATCATCATTAAACTTTCATAAATATGCTATTAAATTGGAAACATGCTTCTATAACTGAATCAACCCAACCAACGAAACATAAACTTTGGAAATAGGAAGAAGGTAAGAAGATACTTACTTGGAGTTGTTAATGACTTATATCTTTCTATCTCTAGCTAAATCTTGGCTAGATTGGTTGCTAAAAGCTGACTGTTCTCTCTCTCAATCTGATTAGGGTTAGTTGGAGACTATGGAAAAGGAAAATGGATAAGAAACTCGCTGAAACTAGCAAAGAAAAAATCTGACTTTATATACCAACAAGCGTGCACGGGTATACGGCAAACATGCACAGGCGTGCATGGCGAGAAAGGGATGCACAGGCGTGTGTACAGAGACATACGGTCGTGCTCCTTCCACAAACTGCATATAAAGTCAACAAAAAGTCATTCTACTCTCTTAATTTGCTAAAACTGATTCTTAACTGAGAAATCTCTCTTCTAACCCTAATTTAAGGCCTAGAAAGACCATTCTAACCTAGGGATGTTAAAGTTATTATAAAATCTTATTAAGTTTGAATGGTCACAAAATATCCAAATAATAGTAATATGTATAATTGATAATTAAATAACCTATATGAATAAAAACATAGAACTTTAATTAAATCAATGATTAAGTATCACAAAATAGATTATACCCTTGCCCAAGTAAATAAAAGTTTAGCTTATAATAGAACAAGAAGAATAAACAAACCAATTCGAAAAATACATATATTTAAAATGAAAGTAATAACACCTTTCTAAAGACTGATCTTGAATTATTGTGAATCCTTGCTTGATGTTGATCTTTTGACTAATTATTGGCTGAATCTTGTTAAATCTTCTTGAAAGTTGTTGAAAAATATGTGTAAAAGTCTACTTTTGAATACTCTAAGACATTTTTAGGTTAATTAAGAAGTAGCTTATATAGTTTGGACTAGCCAAGTAAATTCCTAGTAGGATTAGGAAGCTTTTCATGCATATTTTTTAGCAATTACGAAATTTCTATGCTATGACATAGACTTTCTAGAATTCTTGTACTACGACTCCACAGTATGCCTTTACATCTTTGTCATGGCATAGATAGCTTACTTTCCATTTGACCATGACACAAATTTTTGTGTCATGGCATAAAGTTTTTAGAATTATAGTCTCCATTAAATTGTATTCTTGGATTTCTAATTTAATATGGCTTTGAATCACCCAATTTGAACCTCGAAAACTCAAATTATGCCTATTTTAGTCTTTAGTGGTTAGATAGAGAAGTCCACCAAGAAGAGTTGCTTTGTAGCAATGATTGATGACCTAAAAAAAACTCCAATTTTTCCTTATAATAGCTTTCTAAAAGCTTGAGATGTCCAATACAATTGTTTTGAAGACTGCTTTTACATTTTAAACTCTTGCTTCATAAAATATCTAGAATGAGAAATAAAGGTCAGACACTTAAAGTGTTGTAATTTTCTTCATTGAATCATTGTAGTTCTACCTTGGATCCTTACTCAAATCATTGATTGGTCATCCATAAGTGTCCTTGGACTTGCTTTCTATTAAATGTACATGAAAGTCATCATTTCCTATAAAACCAAGCATAAAACCTGTGATCTTGAATTATGCATAAATTAGGGGTAAAATAATAATTTCACCTCTAAAAACACTACAAATTAACCACAAATTCTTATTCATGTAAGATATTTTTCAAAGGCATACTAATAAGTGTTTTAAAGGATGTCTTATGGGCCTATAACATATCATCAAACTTAAGTGACCAATCTTTCCTAGAGTTATTAATGGTTTTTGTTAGGATTCTTTTTAGCTCCCTATTTGAGACTTTTACTTAACCATTTGTTTGTAAGTGATAAAGGCTAGAAATTTTATGTTTAGCATCATATTTACTTAACATGTTTTTGAACTTTTTTTTACAAAAGCGTTTACCTCCATAATTTATAATGGCCCTAGAAGTGCCAAATCTTATGAATGCATGTTTCTTCAGAAATTTTACCATGACCTTAGCATTATTGGTTTGAAAGGCTTCCATATTTACCTACTTAGACACATAGTCTATAATCACAAGTATATACCTATTACAATTTGAAATAAGAAATGGTCCTATAAAATTTATACCCTACTTGTCAAATAATTCACATTCTAATATGTTATTCATGGGCTTTTCATTCTCCCTAGTTATATTGCCTGCATGTTGACACTTATCACAAGAAGCTAAATAAGCATATGTATCATTAAATGAAGTAAGCTAGTAAAAACCAAATTGCAATAGCTTTGATGCTATTTTGATTGGCACAAAGTGGCTACCTACCTCACTATCATGGTAGTGACACATAATTTCTATCATCTTCTTTTGAGGTACTTTTTTCCTTATGATTTTATCTATACAAACTTAAAACAAATATAGTTCTTTCTATAAGTAATGTTTTACATCAAATAAAAATTTCTTCTTTTGATTAGAATTAAGATCAAAGGGAAGAATCATTATCGCCAAGTAGTTTGAAATCTTGGCATACCATGGGAGTAGCTTACTACGGATAACATATAATTTTTCATTAAGGATTCCCTATCCTAATAGGGTTTTAATTATAGCATTTATTTTATGGTCCTCTACTCTCGATAAATGGTCTGCTACTACATTTTTTTACCCTTCTCTTGTCCCTAATTTCTAGGTCAATTTCTTGCAATAATTGAATACATCTTATTAACCTAGATTTGGCATCTTTTTCTCAAAGAGATACTTAAAGGTCAAGTGGTCAGTATATACTATTACTTTGGTTAAGCGAAGATAGGAATGAAATTTATCAAATGCAAATACTATTACTAAAAGTTTATTTTTAGTGGTAGCATAATCTTATTGGGCTTCATTTAAGATATGACTAGCATAGTTTATTAGTTAGAATACCTTTTCTTTCCTTTGACCAAGTACATATGGAATCAATCACCACTATATCATCAAATTCATTATGAACAATATTAGATAAGGAAAATAGGCTAGAGAGTGTAAATTTTCTCGATTAGTATAGGAAATTACACATTATCCTATGTCAAGAAAAGAGGTTGTGTGTTTTCAAAGGGGATAAATTCTCGTAGCTTGGTCATAATACCATTGAAGTCAAATAAGATACTTATAAAAGGTATCTCAAAGATTGCTTAAAAGTATAATGCTTGATGCTTACTTCCATAACACCTGAGCTATAGTCACAACATGAAGATGTGGATGCCCAATCCATAGTTCTTCACTTACGAGAGATGTTTGACACTTCCAAAAAGATTGAACAATATCAAGTGAGTTCCACTATGATTATAAGATGGGTGAAGATGCACAAATAGGCACTCATGTGACCAAGATGATTGGTGATATTAAGAACCTAGCCATCTTAGGGTTTATCGCGGATAATAAGTTGGCAATTGACCTTGTGTTGCATTCTTTCCCTCATTTGTGGTATCGTGAACTTCAACATTACTGAGAAAGAGGTATCTTTTATTGATATGTTAGGACTAATAAGGACTATTAAGCAATATATGGTCAAAAGGAAAGATAAGGAAATGTTAGTGGTTACTGTCAAACACATGACTAAAGGCAAAGGTAAGGCTAAGGTCAAACCTTAACCTAAGGCATAAGTTCAAGCTTAAACTTCTACTACTATAATATTATTGGTAGTGTAGAAAAAGGATAGGTTGTTTGCTTTCTCCATGACAAGCCAGACCATTGCAAGAAACATTGGAAAGCCTTTTTAGAAAAAAAGAAAAAGTTAACTACTTCTACTTTAGGTACATTTGTTATTAAGATAAACTTTGCTCATGATTTATTTTGAGTTCTTAACATAAGATGTGGTACTCATATCACTTATGATATATAGGGACTAAGATAGAGTTAATCGTTTAGCTAAGAAGAGGTATACCTGTATGTTGGAAATAGAACAAGGATTATAGCTCTTGTCATAGGATCATATTATCTATTTTTGCATACTAGGTTTTTCTTAGAATTGAAAAATTGTTACTAAGTTCCAAATTTTTCTAGAAATTTAATTTCTATATCTATTTTAGATGAAAAAGGTATATTTTCTTAATTGTTAGTGGGTATTATAACCATTGGCTTGAATAGTATTCTCTATGGAACGATATACATATTAGATGGATTATATTTTTTAAATTTGGATAATAATAATATTTGTAATATTGATATAAGTAAACAATTAAGACAAATGAATTGAATCTCATATATTTGTGGCATTACAAACTCACACGCACAGTTTTAAAACATATTTCAAAGCTCCAGTCTACTGAGGTTTTATGATCATTTAACTTCTAGTCTTATGATAAATATGAATCGTGTTTAATGGGCAAGATGTCCAAGTCATCTTTTAATGGTCACAATAAAAGGACAACTAAATTGTTAAAGGTCATACACAGTGATGTGTGTAGACCTATGATTGTGTAAAGCATACATGAGGAACTCCACTTTGTGAATTTTACTAATGATTTCAATAGGTATAGATATATGTGTTCTATAAGACACAAATTAGAATGCTTTGATAAGTTCAAAGAATTCAAAAACAAAGTAGAAAAAAACTTGGTGAAAGTATTAAGATTATTTATAGTGATGGTGGAAAGGAACACTTGAGCGTTGAATTCAGTGAGTACGTGAGAGACATGGTATAGTTTCATAACTCACACCTCATAATATACTATAGCACAACGGTGTATCAAAATGGAGCAACCAGACCTTGATATATATGGTCAGATTCGTAATGAGTTTTAGTGAACTATCTATGTCATTTTGGGGATATATTTAAGAGAAAACAATGTATACACTTAACTATGTTCCATCTAAATCTATAAAGTCAACTCTTTATGAGTTATGAACTGGGTGAAGTCTCATATAGATTACATGAAGGTTTAAGGGTGTAAGGCTTATGCTAAGAAATTGACTTTGATTAAGTTGAGCTCTAAAATTGATAAATGTGTATTTATAGGATATTAAAAAGAAACTAAGGGTTATTATTTCTACCACCTAAATCAACAAAAGGTTTTTATAGCTTATACTAATGTCATTTAAGAAAGACTAGTGGAAGAAATGTAGAGTTTGATGAGACTTTTAAAGCATAAATATCTATAGATGTGTGGATGGAATGATGTGTCACATGAGGTAGTTAAACATGGTACACTACAGTTGCATAAATTAGATGGGACATGACACAAGCCTAAAAGATTTAGTTATCTCATGGTTTAGTCATCTCTAATGACGAGCTTAAAACCTATGTAAACGGTTATAAAAGATTTAGACTCTAAGAAATGACTTAAGGCTATGAAGTCTAAGATAAACTCTATGTACTAAAACCATGTATAGAATCTAGTGGATGCACTTGAAGAGGTAAAATTCATGGAGTGCAAATGGGTTTTCAAAAAGAAAATTGATATTAAAAGTACTATGCATACTTATAAAACTTATAAAGCATGACTAGTTGTTAAAGGTTTTAATTAGAAGCATGGTATTAACTATGATGAAACCTTTTTACTAATTATGATGTTTAAGTTTATCTAGATTATATTCACAATCATTGCATACTATGATTATGAAATTTGACAAATAGATGTTAAAACTACTTCTTTAAATGGCCTTATAGAATATGTGTATATGGCACAACCCAATGGTTTTATTCTAAAGGGTCAAGCAAATAAAGTATGCAAGTCACAAAAGTCCATTTATGGCAAGCTTTAAGGAGGTAAAACATTCATTTTAATAAAGTCATTCATGAGTTCAAATTTCTTAAAAATGAAGACGAGCCATGTATGTATGAAGAGGTTAATGAGATTGTGGTAGCATTTCTAGTATTGTATGTCGACGACATTTTGATTATTGGGAATGGCGTACTGCACCTATAAACTGTAAAAACTTGGTTAGCCAAGTGTTTCCCCATAAAAGACTTAAGGGAAACGACTTATATTCTTAACATTAAGATTTATTATGATAAATACCACAGGTTGTTTGGACTAAGTGAAAGTATGTACGTAAACAAAGAGTCGAAGAGACTTAGTATGGTAAGTCAAAGAAAAGATTGTTGCTTATGACTCATGACATATAGTTGTCTAAGGAAACGTGTCATAAGACACCTGAAGATAGAGAGAAGATAAGTTGTACACCTTATGCTTTAGTAATAGGGTTGATCATGTGTGCTATGTTATATTTGTAGATTGATGTCTCATTTGCATTAAGCATTTATAGTAGATGTCAATCAGAACCAGGTGAAAAACACTAGATTACTATTAAGGATATCCTTAAATACCTAAAAAGGACTAAGAATGTGTTCTTGGTATATGAAGGAGAGGATGAACGCACTTTTCAAGGATACAATAATACCAACTTTTAAAGAGATCATGATGATTATAATTCTAATTGGGTTTTATGTTTTGTTTGAATAGTAATGATATTAGTTGGATGAGCTTCAAACAGAGTACTGTTATTGATTCTACTATTGAATTTGAGTACATTGTCTTGGTTAAGGTAACTAAGAAAGCAATTTCGATACAGAAATTCATCACTAAGCTTAGAATGATACCTAGTGTTGTTTATCCAACAAGCTTACAATAATGGGACGATAGTACAAGCCAAGGAATTATAGTCTTATCAGAAATCCAAACACATTCTTAGATGATTCCATTTCGTTTTAGAAGTTGTTTGGCATAGAGACATATAAATTAAAAGAGTTGACATAAATGATAACTTAGTTGATCCATTGACAAAGTCTTTATCGTAGCAAAAACATGATAGACATATAGTATATATGGCATTAGACATATTTTAAGTTGGCTATAATGCAAGTGGAAGATTGTTAGGGTAGATACCTTATAACCATGTGTATGTCATTGTATCAGTGTGTAATTCGTAAATATTTTTGCTTATTAATAAAAATGGTATTTCAGTTATATAAATGTTGCCTTATATTAATACAAATTATGTGTCCTTGATGTAGTATAATTGAGACAATAGAATCAGTTGACTAATCATGCTTTCTATATGCACTTGTTGGTGGCTGTATTAAAGTTGTCTACAATCCTAACATCATTATAAATCTTGAATATAAGTGTTGGTATAAAGATTATTATAATATAAGTGATCCCATCAAAAGGTGACAGCGATTTATATGTACTAGGGTTTGTTGATCATAACTTAATCCTATTCATAGGTGTATGATTTGTTAATCATGTTCACTAGATAAGCCTAATGATGAGGATCTCATATAGATAGTATTACCTATGTTTATGGATCAATCCTTTTAAATTGATGGATGCGTATGGTCTTTCAACTTAAGGTTCATCAAACTATCTTATACTAAAAGAAATGTTGTTTGACGTCATCAAATACATTATTGTAACTAGGGTATTATAAAGGTGAGTGATTGACCGCATTATGATCAACATAAGATTCTTTAATCTCGAGCATAGAATAAATATCTCAATTGAGTTGCTTAAAATAGATTAGCCTATGGCCACAATTAGATTGGTTGGTACCATATATAATTTTTTTTATTTATACATTCACATATACAAGGGTTCTTGAGATAGAAATGTTTCTATATCCAGCCTCGTGAGACATGATCAAGCTAAGAGATGTTTGATGATATTCTACTAATCGAATAGTCATGATGTATTACAATAGGTCACTCATGATCTGTATTTGAATTTGAATACTGCTGAGTTAGTAGATGGCTTACATGTCATACATTAAAGGAGTTGATATTGCTCAGAGGTAGAAGATCATAATCTTAATGTTTATGTAAATAAACATTGTCGTGTATAATTAGTGAAATCCATTCAAATTAGATTAAAAGTCAAACTTAAGATTTGCCTTAATGCATGACCATAAGTTATACAATTGCATGACCTTATGTCTTGAGGGTTAGAATAATTTAGCAATTAGAGAAATTTGAATTCAGTTCAAATTTAGATTCTACTAGCACACAATCTGTGTGCCATGGCACAATCGTTTGTGTGTAGGTTAAAGAATGATGCACAATGCAAACACCATATGGATATGGCTCAAAGAGAAGTTTCATATTTATTCAAACACTAATGCACGGTTATGTTTCATTATCATACAAGCATGCATGAAGGTTACATGGTTGCGTATATACTCATACATGACCATGTATCTTTATATAAAGAGACACGTGATAAAGCTTTTAAGTTTTTTTTTTTTTACGCTTTGGTTGGGTTTTTAGTTTTGCTTCAAGTTCTTCTCAAAATCACAAACAGATTGGTGTTCTATTAGGTGCTAACACCTTGAACAAACACAAAAAGACACGTGTTTTTAGAGGTGTCTTAACTACATTTAATGTAGAGGATCTTTCTCTATATTTACTAAATGACATGCATATGGGATTTGGGGGCAAATCCTCTTCAACCAAGGGAGGATGATGTATCTTCAAGCCTAAAATCATCAACCAATCTTTATTCAACGCATACTTAGGTAAAAGATAGTATAAAAATACTTAGCCTATATTCTTCAATGCATGCATGACAAGCCCAACTCACTCCAATTGGATTCCACCCATCCAACACAAGTCTTGGATATCCTAAATCTAACTTTGAGTTATGCCATGAGCAAATGCGACATAATTATGTCACTTAAAGGGAAAAACATATGAGAGACAAAACATTAAATGAGAGCTCCATTTTAGGCAAAGAGAAATATTACTTTCCTAGGCGACTACTTGTTCACTCCATTTATGAAAAAGTATTTGAAATCGGTTTGTAAAACAAGGTTGACTTTCCTTGTAAACTACTTATTCACTTAATTTGTGGTAAAATATTTGAATTTGATTTTAGATCCATCTTTTACTAGTTCTAAGATTTCCTATTTAAGATTATGAATTTGTCATACTGGTTAAATTTTGTAAGTGGATTTTGACCTATACATATGGCTTTATCTTCCCTTGTAATCTTTAGACTTGAATCCTAATTGAATGAAAATTTCAAAACTGCTTTTGAGAAAGTTTTCTTGAAGAATCATTTTCCCTTATCCAAACTTGCCTAGGTTTGGTGCTAGACAACCAAATTAGTGCCTTTGCCTTCAGACTTATATTTCTTGGCATTTTCAAATGTAAGTTGATTGTATTTCCTCTCCTTTTTGCCTGATTGAGTTTATTCTTAAGGAGATTGTGTGTTGAATAGCTCACTCTAATTAGGTTGGAAACACATCACATCTTCTTTTAATTTTAATAAAAAGACTTAAAACAAAAATCAGATATCCTACGATGGAGATAAGATACCATCTAAGGCTAAACTAAGTAATTTGAAAGTAAGAGAGTTTCTTCTAGGTAAAAACTATTTTAGAGGCCAAAAATTCTGTTACTGTAAACTTTAAGTGGCCACGGTTGTGCTAAGTTTGTGTTGTTGTTTCTTTGATTGAGTTCAATGTTGGTGGCTGGTGTTCATGAAAGTGTGTTAGTATTGTTGGTGAGAGAGAAGATGACTGAGTACAAAGGGTCAAGAAATTGTTAATTTTAATCTTTTTATTTGATAAAAGCATTTTCATCTTTTTATTATTTTTCCTAAAATGTAATAAATTTACGATTTTTTGACTTTAAGAGTTCACCTATACCATTTTGGTTAGGATTGAATTTTTATCGAATTAACTTATGATCAAGTTTAAATTCAATCTAAATAAATCTAAAATGAGTGTGTTTGTCATAAACTAAAACCAAGTTTGAATTGAAAAGTTGAATTGGAAATTATAACAAGTTTAAGTTCAATTCGTAAAACTCATGTATTAATGAAAAATCGTTCAAATTAACAAAGAGTAAAGTTATTTTAACTAAAATCAATATCGTTTTGATTAATATGCATTAAAACGATATCATTTTAGATATTTTAGATATTTGATAAATCGAATTGAATCAAATTTGAAATTGATTTTACTTCAAGTGTATCGAATTGAACTTGAAATTTAAATTCAAATTAAACAGAATTTAATTTAAATTTAATTTAAATTTAATCATGTAGCTTGGTCGGGAAGCCGTCGCTCTTTCGTTTCCTTGGTTTAGCCATAGTCAAATGGCACTACTCCATTCCAGATAAGGATTGGACTCATCCTATTTCCAAACAAGAAGGCCAGGCGTTCTTTAAGTCAGGTCTGAAGTCTATGCAGGTAGTATATTGCAGTTTTCAAAGTTTAACTATCCAAAGTTTAACTATCGTAAACCCTAACTATTCAAATACCCTCAGTTACTAGCTGTTTTCTGCACAAACACCCACACGCACGCATGCACTTTCTTCATCTCTAGACTCTAAACCCTTCACTCCAATTGAGCTAAGGGTTTAGATCATTCTTCATCATCTTACTTCAATTCTTATTTCAAATAGCATCATCATGGATCTTCCTAGCCTTGCCGTCGTCCTGCAAGCTGCTCTCAGTCCCAACCCCGAGGAACGCAAGGCTGCCGAGCAAAGTCTCAATCAGGTTCGTCCTTCTTAAATTTTTTTTTTTTTGATTGTCGTTTAGTTTGACTTTTGTTTCTTGTTGTTTTTTATCTGAATTGTTTGTGCAGTTTGATTGATTGAATGAAATGGATTGAGATATCTGCTTAAATTTCATAATTTGTGTTAAATTTCGTAAAGTGTTTTTATTTATTTATGGGATTCAGAGATTGATAATTTGTTTGCTTTGGGTTTGATTTGTTTGTTTACAGTTTCAGTACACGCCTCAGCACCTGGTAAGGCTATTGCAGATCATAGTTGACAATAACTGTGACATGGCAGTGAGACAAGTGGCCAGCATTCATTTCAAGAATTTCATTGCTAAAAATTGGGAACCTCATGAGCCAAGTATATAGATACATATAATTTTGTTTGTTCTATTATTTTAAATCATTTCAAAGATTGTTAGTATATGTTGTTTATTGTATATGTAAATATTTGACGCAGCTGAGCAGCAGAAGATCTTGCAGAGTGATAAAGACATGGTGCGGGATCACATTCTTGTATTTGTCGCTCAAGTTCCTCCATTGTTGAGGTACCAATTGTCGTTTGTTTATGGTTGGAAGATATGTTTGGACTTCCCAGATTCAGTTTTACCTTCGGACTTGATTCATGAAACTTTATAGGGTACAGCTAGGCGAGTGTCTGAAGACTATTATCCATGCTGATTATCCGGAGCAGTGGCCCCACCTTCTAGATTGGGTGAAACATAACTTACAAGATCAACAAGTTTATGGAGCTCTGTTTGTGTTTCGGATTCTTTCTAGAAAATATGAGTTAGTACACACTTTTTTCCCTATTAATATATTTTTTTGTAAAATGAAAAAAATTTTGGCGATATTTAGAGATCAGAACCTGATGGGGTAGTTTATGTTGTCTCTAAATTTCAAAATAGTTAGTTTCTTTAATATTCCAATAATACATAATTTAATTTGGAATGGATTCAATGAAATTCAATTGTTGTAAACAACTGCCATGTCTACTCAGGTAGCATACCTCAGATATTACTTCTATGAAAGGGTATAGAAACTATGTGTAAGTATGGCTGTAATTTTCTGAAGTTAGTTGAATTTTTTGCTTTTTTCATATATAGATAGATAATTTTTTGACCATTATTTTAATATAGATTTCAATACTATAATGTCTTTAGTTCTCTATCAGATATATACTTTGAGTTTGATTTAGCAGCATTTAAGCTGTGTAGAATGACATTAATCCGTCCATGTTAAACATTATTACTGTGAGAGTTGTATAGTCTATATGATCTTTCAACAAGGCAAGTTGGGCACTTGCTTAATTTTTTAATTGGGATGGGGTGGTGGGGTTGAGACAAGACGCCTAATAGATCCGTTGAGGGCTTCAAGGAAAGGTAACTTTTATAAGCAAACAGTTCTTTACTTCCATTGTTTGCAAAACTAACAACTTCTGAAGGAGCAAAACTCCAATATACATACATGATGTGATGTTCTGCTTCGTGATAAGATAAATCTTATTATGGGTTTTGAGGCCTGATGTTACCAATTTTTTTTTTTTTAAGTTTTTGGAGTTTGAGTTTCTTCAAGATAAGGGTCTTTTTTGACTGAAGCACCCTTTTACTTGTTTGTTGTCCGAAGTTGTATCCTCTTCTTTGGCTGTTTTTGTGCTTTTAAGTCTTTTTTTCTTTGGGATCTGGAAAAAAAAAAAGATTGAGATGTACTTTATATATGTGTATGTAAAAGCATGAAGCTTTTTGTTTACTGTATTTTATCTATTTTTTCTGTTGTTTTAGGTTCAAGTCAGATGAGGAGAGAGCACCAGTTTATCGAATTGTTGAGGAAACATTTTGTCATCTTCTCAATATATTCAACAGGCTTGTCCAAATTCCCAACCCCTCATTGGAAATAGCCGACTTGATTAAGCTTATTTGTAAAATATTCTGGTCATCTATATATGTAAGTTCTGATGCTTAAAGTTTTTCATCCTAGGATTATGTTGTTTATTATGTTTAATTGGGTGTTCTAAGTCCATAATATTTTCCTTCTTGTTCATACTTTTATCTGGGTCGTATTTTGCACATGATATATTAGTTCAAATGGATTTTCCATTTCTTTTTTTCTGCTTTTAAAGGTTAAACTGTAACAACTATGTGAAATCATGTGTTGCTCAACTGTAGTGCTCATTGCAGAAGACATACTGTATCTTGCTTTTATTTGAAAGGGTTTTTGACTGCTGCTTAAAAAATTTATTATTGTGGTTAGAGAAGCGTTTAAAGAACTTTATTGGGTGCATAAACCACTATCAATCTACTTGCATTTGCTGTTATTCATGTAACTTTAAGAAGTTATAGATCTAATCTTGTATTAAATATTTAACTGGAACATTCTAGTGGTTGTAGTTGCTCTCACAGTGAGATAACTTTTATCTTTTTGCCTCTTAATGTAGACAGAGGCATACTGTTTTCCAGGAGTGATTTATTGGTACATTTTCTTGATTGTTTTATGTGAGTTGTTATTATCCATCTGTAATTCTGAGAAATTTTAATGTTGTTTATGTGTTTTCTATAACCCCAATATGCTTAACATTTTATTTGTATCAAATTGAGATCTACTATAATTATTGATTTCTATATCTATTTTCAGTTGGAGATTCCAAAGCAGCTTTTTGATCCAAATGCTTTCAATGCTTGGATGATTCTTTTCTTGAATGTTTTGGAGAGGCCTGTTCCCTCAGAAGGTGAGCCTGCTGATCCTGAGCTAAGAAAATCTTGGGGGTGGTGGAAAGTGAAGAAGTGGACAGTTCATATATTGAACAGGCTGTACACTAGGTAATTTCTTAATCTTTGGAATGAATTCTTGAGTAGCTTGTATAAGCCTTGATGCATAAAGTCATCCGACTTGTTATGGCCACTTACATGTCCATTGTACTTGTCAGGTTTGGAGATCACAAACTTCAAAATCCTGAAAACAAAGCTTTTGCTCAAATGTTTCAGAAGAATTATGCTGGAAAGATTTTGGAGTGCCACCTAAATCTGTTAAATAGGATTCGTGTAGGTGGCTATTTACCTGATAGAGTGACTAACCTTGTTCTTCAATATCTGAGCAACAGGTGCAATATGATTTCTCATTATATAAGTTTCTGTATTTTGGACTATTTTTCTTTTCTTGAATCCAATAATCCATGGAAACAGCAATTTTGAATGAATTTTGTTACTTGTGATGTTAATAGCTTCCAAAAAACACGCAAGGTAATTTCATGAAAAAATCAAAATTTGAATTTATCAATGCATTGTAGTGTTTGTGTGTGTGTATGGATATGGTTCATTAGTAAATTATAATTTTGTCTATATATGGTTTTATCATTTTGTAGGGAGAAGGGTTTTTATTTTATTGATATCTAAAACATCATATTTCAGGTAGCCAGTAACGTTTCCTGATGCATTCTTGGTGGTTAAGCAAGTTGCCTATATGTAAAATAAACTTTTTGATATATTGAAAAATAAATAATTATGTTGTAGCTAAATAAAGATAATAAATTTGATATGTAATTCATTTTGTTATAAAATATTCCCTTAGATTGTTCTGCACATGTACATCATCGCATCTTTAAAATAATCGAATTTAAATAAGTGCATAAAATCAGATTTAAAATAATGTCAGTAGTTTAGCTGCATCTCTATACAATATCCAGGGCATAACCACTGTTAAATGTGGGTTTCTGGATTTTGCTTAATATATTATGACGTTATCCAATTTAGGAGTTATTGCAGCACACTTAATCATTTCTTTCTACACGGTGAACACTTATTTTGCCTCATTTGTCTTTTAAATATTAGCTTAATTTTGTTCTTTACTATTTCATTTTTGACTCATTAGGTTCTAGGGTTCTTTGTGTCAAAAAACTTTTTTAGTCTTTAATGAATGGGGATTGACAGGATTCACTATCATTTTTTGAAGTGGTTCAATTTTATGAATGTGTTTTCAATCTGTGTTAGTAGTTTGAAACATAATCTAACTTGAGAAACAAATAGAAATGCAGTCTTATTTATTAAGCTCTTATTCAAGATGTGGTTGTTATACTCTTGGATATTTCTTATGCGCCTTTACATTTAATAAAGCAGTTTACTGAATGATCTAATTTCATCATACGTGTAGCATAAATAATTTTTTACTGTTATATATATTTTGTCAACTTATGCAGTATCTCAAAGAATATTACGTATAATTTGCTGCAACCAAGGCTTGATGTCCTTCTTTTTGAGATAGTTTTTCCTCTTATGTGCTTCAATGACAATGACCAAAAGCTTTGGGATGAAGACCCTCATGAGTACGTTAGAAAAGGCTATGGTGAGTTTTTGATATCTAGCTATGTTTCTTCAAAAGCTTGGGATCGACAAATTTAGCTTATCCATTTAATTGCCTTGATACAGATATTATTGAAGATCTGTATAGTCCCAGGACTGCATCCATGGATTTTATCATTGAGTTGGTTAGAAAGCGTGGAAAAGATAATCTTCATAAGTTTATTCAATTCACTGTGGAAATATTTAAGAGGTATTCTTCACATATGATGTCTACCACGTGACCTACTATGATTGTTAAGTGGATTCATTTAGACTATTTTCTTTGATCCAGATACAATGAATCACCCATTGAGTACAAACCTTATCGGCAGAAAGATGGTGCACTGCTTGCTATTGGAGCTCTTTGTGATAAACTGAAACAAGCTGAACCCTACAAATCTGAACTGGAATGCATGCTAGTGCAGCATGTTTTCCCCGAGTTCAGTAGTCCAGTTGGTCACCTTAGAGCGAAGGTTAGCTGCTTCTGCAATTTCATTGCTTCAATTCCTAATTTTAATTATTCTTTTATCAACTGGATACATCACATACTGCACTATCACATACTTCTATGTTATTCAATCATCCGACTTAACATTTTTGCTGCATATCTGCATTGCATTGAGGTTGAATTTCATTTGTAAGTGTTGAAGCTTTATTGCTATTGCTATACTTGACTGCTGCTTGATAATGACTTGTTATTTGATAAATTTGGAGGTCCAATAGGTTGTAACCATGCACAGGTGATATTTATATTTTCTGTATTTTGTTGGAGGGAGAGCCTGTGTGGGACTATTTTAATTATTACAATGTGATAGTTCCCTGTGCACTTGCATACGTATGCATGTAAATTTATTTTTTGTTTTGTGGTGAGATTTTGCTATTTCTCATAATGTGGCCTCGATGTTAGGCGGCATGGGTTGCAGGACAGTATGCTCATATTAACTTTTCAGACCACAACAATTTTCGCAAAGCACTCCACAGTGTGGCTTCTGGGTTGCGTGATCCGGAACTTCCTGTTCGTGTTGATTCAGTATTTGCATTGAGATCATTTGTTGAAGCTTGCAGAGGTATATAGTCTACCTTTTGTTTCTATGTTTGACTTCCTCTTCTTATTATTATGTGTTTTTTAATCCCTTTTTTTCTATAGAATTTTAAAGCTGTGTGTTTGATGAACCCTTCTGTTCACTATTCAGATTTGAATGAGATTCGACCAATTCTTCCTCAACTTCTTGATGGTAAGTGCTGTATTAAACATTGAAATTTATCAGTAACAGACTATTCTGCTTGTTAAATTAAAGGTTCCTTTGTTAGCCGATCTCATTGTATCTTACATTTATTCCTACAGAAATTTTCAAACTTATGAACGAGGTTGAGAATGAGGACCTTGTCTTCACTTTGGAGACAATAGTTGACAAATTTGGAGAGGAAATGGCACCTTATGCACTAGGATTATGTCAGAATTTGGTATTACATGTTTTATTATTATCCCAAAATACTGCTACACACTACTATGTTGTGTGCTTGGATTTCTCATTGTTGGCTACATTTTCAGGCTGCTGCATTTTGGAGGTGTATGAATACTGCTGAAGCTGATGAGGATGCTGACGATCCTGGTGCTTTAGCTGCAGTTGGTTGTCTGCGTGCTATAAGCACAATTCTTGAATCAGTTAGCAGGCTTCCGCAACTTTTTGTCCAAGTTGAGCCCACACTCCTTCCTATAATGCGTAGGATGCTAACAACTGATGGTCAGGGTATGTATACTTAGTAGGCTATTTTAACTGCCTTTTTGGGTCTGCTCACCATAATTTGTTGCTGACGCACACTGACACCTCTTGGTTAGTATTGCATCTTTTTGTCCATGTGCAAGAAGTTGCTAGCAACTTAAAGAATAATGTGATTTACAAGTTTGATTTTGAGGACTTTTGATATGATTAGACATCTTTAAATTTGTAGGACTGGAGACTGTAAGTGACAATCATTATTCTAAAACAGGACTACTTTGATAATTTGATTTTTGAATCTAAAATTTAAGTTTTAGGTGTTCAAAGAATCCTGTTTTAGACTAGTGCATAATTTTCAAACATTATTAACTATTCTGTTCCCACATGCAAAATTACCCATGGCACAAAACTATTTCTCTAAATAAAAACTGATTTAACCCAACTATTAATCTTCAAAATCATAAAGATTGGATTTTTTTTATGTGCTTGTCAAGGTTATGTAATAAAAATTTTTCTGGGATGATTTATGTTGCAGAATTATTAAAGTTTAAAGTAATCCTGATTTCACTTGGTCTGAGGTTTGGACTGATTGACACAAAATCTGGAAGTGCTTGTATTCAAGCTTCATGGGAGAAATGTTAGATTTGAAGATGTTTGAAGGAGAAAATTATAAGTACTAAAACATGAAATTGAGAGAACTTGGGATATGAATATTTTTACCAAAAGTTCTTTCACTGAGTTGTAGTCTAAGACAATTAAGATCCAAATATGGAGGTGGCAAAAACCCTTAGATAAATAAATCCTATAACTGCCCCAGATAAGCAAATAATGTAGTAAAATTCAGAATAAAGTAGGAGTCCTAAGTACCCTTCCAGCTTAGCCTAAGATATGATGTAGATCCTGTAATGCCCATAGTCAACTCATTTGCATGTTTGATTCAATAATTTCATCTCCATTTTATCTGTATCTCCAAAATTTAATGATGGCATAAGAAGTTATACATTTGAAGTTATACCATTTAAAATTTTGCACTCATCAAAGCATTCTAGATGTATGCTGGTCGTTGTCAGATCTTTTATATTTTATCTCTTTGAATGTTAAATACTTGTATATTCTCTATTTGAAGTTTTACTTATCAAAGCATTCAAATTGGATATTGTTCCTTGTTAACTATTATCTATTTTATCCTACTTGAATGTTTAGTGCTTTACTTCATATTTTGTGTCTAGAAGACTTATGTAGAGCTCATAGTCTCTACATACTATACTGTTGCTTTATTTGCAGCATTTTAGTTAGCCCAAGAAGTTTCTTGTCAAATGCACTTTTCTTTATCCGTGGGAATATTAAATAATTATTTGACTTTTTTTTATTTGACTTGTCAAAACTTCATGTTCGTCATCTAGCTTTGTCACTTGACTGCATTGTCAATTCTAAAAAAATCATTCATTTATTTGGGTCAAAATTTTCTGGTTTATTTATGCAGAGGTTTTTGAAGAAATTTTGGAAATCATTTCGTATATGACTTTCTTTTCTCCAACAATATCTCTGGAAATGTGGAGCCTTTGGCCTTTGATGATTGAAGCATTGGCAGATTGGGCCATTGATTTCTTTCCAAGTAAGATTATGTTTATTTGTGTGATCTTTTATTTATTTATTTTTATTTAGGTTTGAGTATTATATTTTTAGTTGTTAATTATTTCCATCCTTTGTTTTGCCGTTTGTGGTTGGATATATTTCATTTATTTCTTTTGTGATTGTTTGATAAAGTATTTCACCTTTTATTTCTGTTGTTTGTAGAATATTATTCACCTATGGAAGGTTGTGATAAACATAATTGATCTTAACTGAAAGGGAGATTGTGCGAACTAATAAAATTTTCAAAATTTGCATCAGAGTTATTTAGGTAACTTGAAATTTTAATATATCATGATGCAGTTGTTTCTTGATACAAATTTGTTACAGCATAGGCATATGCTTTGCTTCTCATAGCTGTTCTGTAATGGTATTCATTGCAGTGGAGTTATTATTAAGCAAATCTATTGAGAAGCTTCTCTTAACAACTATAGGGTTTTGTTATTATTTTTCTTTTCTCTGTACTAATTTTTTATCTTCTCTTTCTCCATTATTTTCTGGTCCGCTAGATCTTATGTTGTACTGTTCTTTCTCTATTTAAAGAATTGTTGTCTACTTATCAATTAAAATAAGTTTTCTTTAGCAATAACAGCAATTGAAGGCAAAATATATTTAGTTTATAAGCTTAATCCAAGCTCCTTGAACTTGAATCATTTACACCTAACTTAATTTCCTGCAAAATGAATGCTTGCATGCCTAAGATCAAGTGATCTGCACCATACAAATATTGGGTCCATGTGGAACTTGTGATTCACATGTCGAGGAGTTGATATAGATGCTTGCAAGATCTAAATAATATGCTGCATGGAACATGTTCTCCCCATCTTAAATACTGAACCTGATGGAATCTTTGTGAAAGTTATGTTGTAAACATGTGCCAATTTCAATCCTCAAAAGTTATCATTTTCATGCAGATATCTTGGTTCCTTTGGACAACTACATTTCCAGGGGAACTGTGCATTTCCTTAGCAGCAATGAACCAGATTACCAGCAAAGCCTTTGGAATATGATATCATCTGTGAGTTCCTTTTTCTACTTATTACTGCTTTTCAATTTCTTCGTAGTTCAAGTGTAGCCCTTTTTCTACTTATTATTGCTTTTTGAATTCTTCGTGGTTCAAGAGCAGCATATATATAGATAAGGGTGGATTCTAATCGAGCTAAGTCTGAACACTTATTGGCTTGAGTTTGGCTTAAATGAAAATTGACTCAGCTTGATTGAGCTAAAATTTAGCGTGATTCAAGTTTGACTCAAATGAAAGTGATTTGGCTTGAGTTTGGTTTAGTTTCAACTTAAACTTATATTTTGAATCCGTGGTTCAGATTTATAGCTCAGATTTGTAGTTTAAATTCATGATTTATTAATAAAACGACGTCATTTTATGTAATAATGGCCAAAATGACGTTGTTTTAATAAGTATTTGATATAGTTTGAACCGACTCACGATCTAAGTTCAAACAAAGTTGAGCCACCCACCTAGATAGTGAGTTTAACCTAGTCAAACTTTCTCTAACTTGAGTTTGGTGACTCAAACTTGATTTGAATTCGAATTAAACAAATTCGAACCGAGCCAATTTTTGAGCTTGAGCTAACTTCGTTTGGGTCCAACCCTGTGTATAGGGATGTTTTAACTTGAAAAAATTGATACCAAATTTCTGCTGTTTATTTTGTTTAATCCTTTGGTTGAGATTTTACTTTTTACCTTCTTTGATGTAGTCCTAGGATTTTTGTGAAGATTTTTGGGTCGGAGCTTTTGATGTTTTGCTTTGGTGATTTTGGAGTAGGAGATGTGTTTTCCATCTTGTATAGTCTATGAGCCTTTGGATTCCTGGGACAGACCACCCTCTTTTTATGGACAACTTTTCCACTAATATATTTTGTATTCTAATATAGTATTTCTTTTTCCTATAAAAAAATAAATTTACTTTAGCATTTGCCAGCTTAGTGAGATTGCAAATCTTTGGATCAAGGGACACTAATGGTTGGAAATTTTTGTCAATCTTTGAAGTCAAAATTTTAGGTTAAAAGAACCATGTCTTACATATATGTTAAAGAAAAGGTTCATTAATGATTTCTCTCATTTCATCGAATCCTTCCTCTATTGATATACCCATGTTTTTGCTATTTATGCAGATAATGACAGACAAAAATTTAGAGGATGGTGATATTGAACCAGCTCCAAAGCTCATCGAAGTAGTTTTTCAGAACTGTAAAGGACAGGTGGACCAGTGGGTTGAACCATATCTGAAAATCACTGTTGAGCGGTTGCATCGAACTAAGAAATCATATTTGAAATGTCTTCTCATGCAAGTGGTAGGTTTCTGGGAGTTGATTAATTCTTCTTTGAGCATACTCTTCTTGTCCACTGAAGTGATGTGTGAATAGTCTTTTGATTTTCTTGGGCTATTAGTAGATACTTCATTGAGTGAAAAAATGCTATATTTTGTAGGTTCTGTTCTGCACTTGTGTTTCATGGGAAACAGTGATTCAAATTTTGTAGTTCACTATCCATCTGAACATATGAATAACCATGGGCTTTGTGTGGGGATGTCATTAGAGTCCAGTATAAATTAATGTCGGTCAATGCATTCCTAATCAGAAAAATTCTAAACAAAGTAAAATAAAATTATCTCTTCCATTTGCTGTTATAGCCTTAAGTGATGAGATGAAGTTGTTGCAGCTCTCTAAGTTATAGTTGTTATTTTCTTTTTAAAGAATTTGAGGCTATTATTTTCTATTAAAAGAAGTTCAGGCTGTCATTTTCTTTCAGAAGAAGTTCAGGCTGTTATTTTCTTTTCGAAGAAGTTTAGACTGTTATTTTCTTTTGAAAGAAGTTTAGGCTGTTGTTTTCGTTTAAAATAAGTCTAGGTTGTTAGTTCTTACATGTTAGGATATGTTCATAATAAAATTTCTCTTCGTATATAGTTGTTTTGACATTGAGTTACATTTTGAGGTTTTACCAGAGCATTTATGTGTCTATACATATGTTTTTGCAGATTGCTGATGCCCTTTTCTACAACTCAGCTTTGACGCTTGGTATATTGCAGAAGCTTGGTGTTGCAACAGAAATTTTTAGTCTCTGGTTTCAGATGTTGCAACAAGTGAAAAAGAGTGGTGCTCGGGCTAATTTTAAACGGTGATTGTTAGATTTTTGTTGTCTCTTGTTTCCCCATGTCACTCAAATATATCTTCTTAGCTTGACCTCTGTGGCGGTCCACATATATAATGCAAGTGATCTTGGTGATGCAGAGAACATGATAAGAAAGTTTGCTGCTTGGGGTTGACCTCACTGCTTGGACTTTCTGCAGACCAATTACCAGTGGAAGCTTTAGGACGTGTTTTCAGGGCTACCCTTGATCTCCTAGTTGCTTACAAGGATCAAGTTGCAGGTCTCCCTCTCTCTCTGTCACCTCTGTCTCATGCTATATGATATTTTAACAATTATTATTTTTTTCTGTCATGGACTTATTCACAGAAGCTGCAAAGGATGAAGAGGCTGAAAATGATGATGATATGGATGGTTTCCAAACTGATGATGAAGATGATGATGGTGATGGGTCAGACAAAGAAATGGGCATTGATGCTGAGGATGGAGATGAAGCTGACAGCATCAGACTTAAAAAATTAGCTGCACAGGTGTGTACATTTTTTTTTTTTTTTTTTTTTTTGGTAATTATCACAGGTATGTACATTATTGTATAATTTTGAATGTGTTTTCTTGTTATAAGAAATCATTTCTTAAATGCCTATTACATTTTTTAACTGTCCTAAGCAAGAAGGAAAAAAAGCAAAGAATGGAATGAAATTGACCAAAATGATTTAATAGCACTCTATTCCTACTTGGCTTTCATAAACCTCCCATTTTCCATGACACAATCCAGGTGGGGCATTCAGAGAGTAATGCTTGGGTATGTATTAGTTTCCATTTGATCTTGGACTTGAGATGACCAATGGTATCATGACCCATTTCATCAATCAGTTTATATTGTTTTAAAATCAATGCACATCACAGAGAAATGGTGAGCGACCCTTTGATATTTGAATTGACTAGGAAACCCAACTTTTCTGGGCATGTTGTAATTCCTCATATGTTCATCTTGTTCTCATAGCTGAAAGATGGAGGTTGATTGCTTTAGTGACAGTAATAGAAACGTATTGATATATTGTGATAATTTTTTGAAAACAATATTGTATGAATGATTAGAAAATTCAGTTTCATGTGCCTTTAGAGCATCGGATAATCAACATGTAGATATGGTGTGTTGTGGAATTAGGTATGAAGAGGATCTTTGTGACAGTGCAATATTCAGTTGTTGAGGAGCTGTTCAGAGAATGTTAAAAGTTCTCTGCTTGATTGATTAAAGAATGGTATTAGGATTGTTTGCCACTATATTATTGTCTCGTGCTTGTAGTAAATCATTTATCTTTATTGATCTTTTCTGACTCAGACATTTTAATAATTATTTTAGGCAAGGGCTTTCCGCCCTAATGATGAGGATGATGACGACTCGGATGATGACTACAGTGATGATGAAGAGTTGCAATCACCAATTGATGATGTGGATCCATTTATTTTCTTTGTGGATACCATTAAAGGTAATAAATTGAACTTCAGCTTTCATTCTGTTTGAGCTAAATTCTACTTATTTTGGTACTGTTAACTTGGGAACTTACCTTTGCTTGGTCCTTTCTCCAAAGCTATGCAAGTGTCAGATCCCTTGAGATTCCAAAACCTTAGGCAGACACTTGAGTTCCATTATCAAGCTCTTGCGAATGGTGTTGCCCAGCATGCTGACCAGAGAAGAGTAGAGATTGAGAAGGAAAAAATTGAGAAAGCATCTGCTGCTACCACTTAATGATTTAAGCTTTGAATACCACTGTTGGTCAAATTTTTGTTTGCATTCGCTGTTCATTGCTTATATGTTTCATTTGGTATTGCCCGAACCCTGGGAACATTTGGTCAGTTCAATTGTCAAGGAGGTCTGTCAACCCGCCATGAATCTTGAAATGCTTTGAGCTTTGAATTCCCAATGATCAGTGAGGTCCTGATAATCCCCAAGGAATTTTGTGGTTTATAAGTGCTTGGTGCTTCTCATGTCCAAGTTTCCACCTATAAGCATATAATGCGAGACAAGTCTCTGGCTGCCCCGTTGTCTGGTTGCAGTTTATATCAGATGCCAGCCATTATGTAGCAGAAGATGCCTGTCTCTACCGGCTTGTGTTACCCTTTTTGTTCCTCTAGTCCAAGTTTAGACATTATCTCGTAGGTCTTTTCTTGTTTGGTTTTATGTTTCCCTGTTCCGGGTTATATTATTTGAAACCCATGGATCTGCCTCATAGGTTGAGAGCAAGGAGGGTCTCATGCATAAGAAGGTTGTTTTTTATGTGAATTTTGTTTTGTTTTATTTTATTTTTTTGGTTTATGAGTACAGTATGAATATCATTTAAAATTGGTTTATATGGGTGGAGTCATTGGTTGATTGCAGAGTGGCTTTAAAACGTAGCTCTGCTGTTGATTGTAAAACGGTCATATGCTTATTCTTTGTATAATGAGTTAATTGGGAGAATTGTTTTGTTGATTCTGATTTTGTTGATTTTATTATTTTGTTCTGTTTTGTATTATTAGCTTACAGCAGAGACCACTTGAGCATGATTGGATTTGGATTTCAAAATTTATTCACCTATTCCGATCTTTTACAGTTTCTAATGTGGAAATTCTCTAGGATTGCGGTTTGACGACTTTCTTCTGAATGTCCGTAAAGAATTTGAAATTCTTCCTGATTTTTCCATTTGAGTTAGTTCAAATTTACTCTGAGAAGTTTATGATGGAACTTTCTTCGCCTTTCTTGTTCCTCTGTAGATTTTGTCACCTATCAAACTCTAAATGATCTTCATGTCATTCTTCTTGTCCCAGCATGTAGTTTGACCACTAATATTGGCTGAAGGAATGGTATAACTCAAAAGAGTTCTGAAGTTGTTTACTATCTTCTGTTCTTTATATTTTCTCTAATCACTGATTTTTTATTACAACACACAGAAGTCAATTTATAAGTCTGGCAAGACATTCAAAAGTTACTTAACCAATTAATAACTTTGAATCAAGACCAAGTTCAACCCTTACCGAAAACTGTAAAGAGAAAGCAAATACCAAACAAAGTATGATTTACTAGACCTGATTTGAATTGAGAGGGATTCTAATGCTCCCAAATTAGATTTTAAAAGCTTACAACTCCATCCTGAAAATCCAACATTGCTCAAGCACTAAAAACATCTAATAATCATGAATTAAAATGTTACAAGAAATAAATTTCAAGCATACAGGAATTGTTCCACTAACGTGAGGGTAATCCAAGCATAAAAATTTTTTGCCCACAAGCTTAAAGGCTCCACCCACTTGATACAAGAATCACCAATTTGAATCTCTACCATCAACTTCCTTCTTGCAATAAAAATTAGATAAAAGATGTGACTTGGTTCACAAGAACACAAGGTTTCAAGAACACAAGAGAGAAAAGTCAAAGCTTCAAATTTTATAATTTCATCAAAAGTCTTTTTACAATAAGTTTAGATTGCCTTTTATAGGTATGATACAAACTATGGTTAAAATCTAGTTAACCTTAGTTAACTTAAATACAACTTAAATTAAATAAAAGAAAACACAAAAGAAACAAATTACACAAGTTCCTTAAATTTAATTACATTGAAACTAAAGAAAGAAATACATGTTTAAGCATAAGCCTTTGGTTGGTTTGGTTTGACTTCTCCTTTTGTCTTTGAACTTGGATGTTTACCATGATCATGAAGAAGTGTTGGTGGAGTGAAATTCATACCAATCTCCCCGGATTGATGAGGATTTGCCCTCAAATCCTGTTCAGTCAATTCACTTACCAAACTTCTATTACTTTCTTTTATTAATTCACTTTCATGGTCATTTGCATGATTGAACTTGGAAGTATTTTCCTCATTGGCCACTTCATCAAACTCATGTAAGATAGCTTCCTTAATTTCACCTTTCCTTTTGATCACCACTAATGCATCCTTGGCTTGATGTTCTTCCTTGGACTTCTCAAGTTTGTTTGCTATAGGGAAAGACGTTTAGGGTGATGATGATGGAGATGATACTTTCTCAAGTGATAAGGGTATGAGGGTAATTTTCTTTTTGAGGAACTCGCAGGAATAGATATTCATCTTTTCATTGTGTGTAACTTCTCTTTGAGATTGCCATGGCCTCCCAAGTAACAAATGACATTCGTCAATAGGAATTACATCACAAAGCACTACATCCTCATAATTTTTGTCAATTGAAAAAGTTAGGATAACATGTTTATTCACTTGAATTGAGTTCCTATTACTTTCCCATCGTATCTTATAAGGACTTACAAGATCATATGTAGAGATGTGTAATTTTTCCACAAGGGTTGTTGAAGCCACATTAGTATGAATCCCTTTATCAATAATAACCTTACATACTTTCCCTTGGATTGTGCACCTAGTGTGAAAGGGGTTTGCATTTGCCATTGGTTCATGTGGGATGAATTGGGAAGTGTTTAAGTAAAGGGGAAATGGATGTTTTGGTTATGTGAATAATGCCTTCAGAATGTGAACAATAACTCGGGTCAATGAATAGTGTTTTTAATGGTTAATATTGGTGAGGTAAGTGTTTGGGCTAGGGTATGGGGTTGGGTTAAGGTATTGCTAATTATTTAGACTTGAAATTTTGGGTTGGGCTTTGGCAAACTTTAGTGAGGGTAGTATGAAAATTTTGGCAAGGGACAATTTGATAAATAAGGAATGCAAGTGGATAAATCAAAGTGGTAATAGTGTAGGCAAGTGGGTACTTGTAAATATGCAAAGGTATAGCAAGGATGTAAGCATTTAATGTGCCAGGTTTCAATGCCAAAATTTAGGAAAAAGTTAATAAGGAAATTGACTAACCTCCTCCCAAATTTGCAATAAGGTAATTTGAGGGCATAAATGGGCATTGAATGAAGGTATGGTGTCAAGCTTAATTTTAGGAGCAAGTACTAACACCAATTGATCACTTTCTCTTTCCAAAACAATCAAACTTTTAGCTAAAAAAAATTGCAAATCCAGGAGCAAGTTCTTATTTCCATATTCACATGAAAAGAACTCCCATAAGCTTCAAATTTCCAGCCAAGAACATTGCAAAAATCTAGTAGCCACTTCTTTTACTTCTTTCTCAATTTAAACATCCATTCAAACTTCAAACACATACCTTTAACACCACAATTGCATATAGAAATTTCTAGCCTAAATCTAGCAATTTTTCTTCATCTAAAACATGTGAATTTAAGGCAATTTGAATGCAAAAATCCAGCAGTCACAAAAGGAAAAACATGTAGAATTTTCAGCCACTTCTATCTTTAATCCCAAGTAATTTTTCAACACCAAAAACACAACAACATAACCTAAAGCTCTGATACCAATTGATCTAAATTGAGAGAGATTCTAATGCTCCCAAATCAGATTCTAAAAGCTTATAACTCCACCCTAAAATTCCAGTATTGCTTAAGCACTAAAAACATCCGATAATCATGAACTAAAATTGTAGCATCCTAGATTCATAAAAGCCCTTAGGGGAAGAGTTTTGAGATTAGAAATGAAATCCAAAAATAGATTGGGAGTCTAGAAGAATCAGGGGTGAGTTAGTAAGTTTTCAGAGCCTGTGTGGCTTTCGTATGATTAATTTATGGAGGATTCGATCATGCGAATGTGCGGGAAATGAATTAAGTTCATTTTTTCATGTGCACGCCCATGCACCTGCCTTGCACGCCCGTGCAAGTGGTTTATATAAAAGAGAGCCGATAGGAATTTAGCCATTTTCTCACCCACCTCAGTCATTCTCCTTTTCTTATTTCAGCAGCAGCTCCTCCCAACCTTAGAGAGAAAATTTCACAGTAAGTAGCTCCCAATCCGGTGAGAGAGCCAAGAGAATAGTTTGAAAGATAGCTTTCCAGCGACAATGGCACGAGGTAAGTGTTCGCTTACTTCTCCATGTATTTTCCCAGCTTGCTTTGATCTATTGTGATGATTGGCATGTGGATGAACTTTGGGTATGCTCATATGTTGTTGCATGTTGAATTGGATGATGAATTTCCACCCTTGAATCATGCATGTTGATTTTGTATGGTTTAGTGAGAGAATAGAGATGCTTCCATGGTAGATTTCATGATGATTGATGCATGTGAAAATGGATGCTTGTAATGTGATATTTGGAGTGTTGGGAATGTGTGTTAGAAGTTAATTTGAAATTGATTGTGAATTGGTTGGAGAATTATGCATTTTCAGACGGGTGTTCTTGTTGAAGAACAAGACACACGACTGTGTGCCTGTATGGCACGACCGTGTGCCATTGTTTTTCTAGACACACGTACGTGTGCATGCTGTGTGCACGGCCAGAATTAAAGACACACGCCCATGTGTCTTGAGGGACACAGCCGTTTATAAGCATTTTCAGTGAAATTGTCCAGAAATTCCAGTAGCATGCATGACCAACAACACAACTAGCGCACGACCCCGTGCGTCTAGGCACACACCCGTGTGCCCATGCCATGCACGCCCGTGTGTGAGTCATGCATGCCCTGTGCCTTGGCCACATGTAGCATCCCAGGTTAGAAAAGCCCTTAGGGGAGAGTTTTGGGGTTAGAAACGGGATTCAGAGAGAGATTGGGAGTCTAGCAGAGTTCAGGGGTGAGTTGGTAAGTTTCCAGAGTTGTGTGGCCTTCGTATGAATCCATTCGGAAGGAATCGATCGTACGAATATGCAGGAAATGAATTAAGTTCATTTTCCCTTGTGCACGCCCGTGCGTGGCCTAGTATTTAAGTGGAACCGTGAGCTAAGTTCATTTCTTTACTCACCCGTTTGCATTTTAGCCATATTCTCTCTTCCATTTTCAGTGCCTCCCGTTCCTAGAGAGGAGATTCAATAGCCATTAGCTCCCGATCAGGCTAGAGAGCGTAGAGATTGATTGTTTGAAGTTGTTTCAGAGGCATGGAGTGAGGTAAGTGTTCTCTTACCTTTTCCTTGAGATTCCCGGATTGTTTGATGAGTTTTGATGCCATGGATGAATTGATTGCATGTTGATGATTGATTAAAATGCTTATGTGGCTTTGCATGTCAATTTTGATGATGGATTTCCACCTTTGAAGCATGCATGTGTGTATGTATGGCTTTAGAAAGAGAAAGAAGAAGTTTCCATGGTAGATTTCATGATGAATGATGCATGTGAAGAATAATGCTTGAATTGTGTTGTTTGTGATGCTGGGAATGTGTTATTGAAGTGTTATTGCAATTGGATAAGTTTTGGTTGGCCATTTTGTGAAGTTTCCGAGCGGTGCTCTTGTTGAAGAACAAGACACACGGCTGTGCGCCTGCATGGCACGACCGTGGGCCTTTGTTTTTCCAGATGCACGCCCGTGTGCACGACTTGTGCACGGCCAAAAAATGCTCATGCACGCCCGTGCGTCCGCATATGCATGCCCGTGCGTAGGCATTTTCAGTGAAGATGAATAGTAAATTTCAGTAGCATGCACGGTCAGACGCATGACTAGAGCACGACCCCGTGCGTCCTGGCTCACGCCCGTGCACTTACCCTGCACGCCCGTGCATCAGTAGATTTTCAGAAAAATGATTAATTATTGATTAATTAAGCATAGGAATTTAGATAAATGGTTAAATTGCTTCAGATGAGCATCAAATGAGCCTGTATTCAGATAATAAACTGCATGTGCATATCATGACATGGCATGTAGTTTCAGAAATGATCAGGGGATCTGAATTCAGTAGTATTTAGTATTCAGAACCTGATGTACGGGGAAGAGTATAAGGTGAATACGAGGGGGCATCTGTGGGATACAGCTTTCTGACACCAGTTAGAAATGCTCAGCAGTATTTCAGATTCAGATTTTACCATCTGACACCAGTCAGATTGGGTAGTAGTTATTATTCAGCAGCTTTCTAGCCAGTAGCTAGAATGTTCAGCCCACATGGCCAAGATGCCGAATCCCTGTGTTTCACCCAGTCTGATCAGCATAGCAGGTACCTTCGGGTACATTCAGATTCAATATTCAGATGCATGCATCCAGTGTTTTCAGTTAACATGACATGACATACACATCATGACATGATTTTATATGATAATATTAAATGAATGAGATCCAGATGATCAGTTTTCAGACTCCAGCAAGCGCATAGATGTATGATTAGGGCCGAGGCCCAGGTATGTTTTATTTATATGATTGTTTGTGCTTGCTTGGGTATTGAGGGAAGTAAGGAGCGCTTACTGGGTGATCTTTATCACTCATCCCCTTTCTTCTTCCATCCTTTCAGGTGTTCGTGCTGGTTTCGAGGAGCGGTTGGATCGAGGCTGACGGAGAGGGCACGCACACATACCCCGATCTCAGTATGTATAGCAGTTTTGGACCTATGTGGTCATATGTATCTTTTGTATGTTTTCAGATGTATCCGGATGTACAAAACAGTTTGTATATTTCAGATATGTATCTCAGTGATGTATTTCAGTTTAGCTTCCGCATGTGCAGAATTGTATAGTTTTAGGAAGTTTATTTTTATTTTTCGTAGGATTCCCGTCCCGGGTACCCATATTTTCAGATTATTAATAAAAGCTCCCCATAGTTTTCAGCAGCAGGGGTACTCGTGGCGGCGGGTCCTACATTGTTGGTATCAGAGCAGTTGTAAGTGTGTGGTGCCTTTTCTCTCCTTCGCAGCCATCATCCAGACCCTTCTCACAGCACAGTCAGGTATTTATTTTCCAGATTGATTGTGTTATGTGATTCTAACCCCTTGTTTGTTGGTGATGCTATAGATAGTGAAGAGTATATCCCTAGATTTCTAGATGGGACAGACAGTAGTTCTACCGCCCACCCTATGAGTGTTGGTGATAGGCGACGACCTCAGGCTACCTCCCATGAATTGATAGGACCCGATCAGTTGAGAGATATGATTGGGGATGTTGTCAGAGAGAGCCTCCAGCAAGCTGGAGTGGGTGTTGTTCAGGAGCCAGACAAAGTTACTCCTCCTCAGTTTGAGAGTCATCAGATTCCGAGGAGAAGACATTCCCAGTCACAGCATCAGTCTCAGCCACAGTATCAGCGACAGTATCAGTATCAGTCGCAGCCTCAGTCAGTTAGAGAGAGGCATCAGTATTCAGCTGGTTATGCAGATTCCAGTCAGAGTATGAGTATAGATACAACGGGTACTGGTTCTTCAGGTAGACTTCATCCGATCTATCGTATGCCAGGGCCGTATCAGCCAGCCAAATTCAGTGGATCCAAAGATCCAGCAGTGGCAGAAGACTGGATAGAGTCAGTAGAGAATGTTATGGGCCTCTACACGTTATCAGAGAGAGAGAAAGTTAGATATGCAGTATTCCATCTTAAGGGTGATGCTAAAGTTTGGTGGAGTCTAGCCAAGACTTCCATCAGTGAGGAGCAGATGACGTGGGCGAGATTCAGACAGCTTTTCGATGCTGAGTACAGGAGTATGGAGGTGATTTATGCTAAGACCCAGGAGTTTATTGATTTGGCTCAAGGGTCGACCTTAGTTAAGGAGTATGCTACCAGGTTCAATGCATTAGCGAGATTTGTCCCGAGTTTGGCAGGGACAGAGTTGGGCTGAGTTCAAAAGTTTATTCATGGGTTGCATCCTGCCATTTATAAGGATGTGATGACAGGACCAGAGCCTCCCCAGAGATTCAGTGATGCATTGGGGAGAGCGCTCAGATCTGAGACCGATTTACAGAAGATGGGTGCTTTGAGCAGTGCATCTGAGAGAGTTCAGAGATCAGATGACAGAGATAGGGGCAAGAGGCCGATGTCAGTCAAGAGATTTGCTCGGGGTTTTCAGAGTCAGAGGTAAAGAGTTGCACCCTAGCTGCCACAGTGTACCAGGTATGGCAGGCGTCATTTGGGAAAGTGTATGGTCGGTCAGATAGTTTGTTATTGGTGCCATCAGCCAGGGCACATGATGGCAGCGTGTCCATCCAGACTGGGAGCTGGTGGTGAGCCGGGCCGAGGTGGAGTTGGTCAGTTCAGAGGTCGAGGTGGTCCACCCAGAAGCAGAGATAGAGCAGAGAGAGGCAGAGCAGACTTTCCGAGAGCTGGTGGTAGAGCACTTGAGGGAGGTGCCGGTCCTTCCAGAGTTGGCGGAGGCAGAGCCAGAGTGTATGCTGTTCGCCAGGAGCAGACAGAGGCCATTCCCCACGCAATGACTGGTCAGTTACTTTATTTTGATACTCCATTATTTGTTCTTGTTGATTGTAGAGCCACATACAGCTTTATGTCTTGGAGTGTAGTTGAGAGATTAGGGGTTGACCCTAGTGTGGCCAGTAGGAGTATCCAGGTGGAGATGCCAGATGGGGGATTTGTGGTGAGTGACAGAGTCCTCCTAGACCAGGTGATAGAGGTTATGGGTAGGCAGATGTTGATTGATTTGATTCTGTTGGAGTTAGCAAATTTTGATATGATTTTGGGGATGGATTTTCTGGGTAGATATGGTGCAGAGATAGATTGTGGAAGGAAGAAGGTGAGATTCCACATAGGCCCTGATCAGTTTGTGTTTGGTGAGGGTAGAGTTGACAGTCTGATGATCTCAAGTATTCAGGCGAGCAGATTGTTGAGACAGGGTTGTGTCAGATACTTGACCAATGTGGTGTGTAGCAGTTCAGTGGGTCCGAGTATCGAGGAGGTGCCAGTGGTCAGGGAGTTTCCTGATGTATTTCCAGAAGAGTTGCCAGGGTTACCTCTAGACAGAGAGTTGGAGTTTAGTGTTGAGCTTCTTTCGGGTACGGCTCCAATCTCTAAGGCTCCGTACCGAATGGCTCCAGTTGAGCTTCAGGAGTTGAAGAAGCAGCTTCAGGAGTTGACTGATAAGAGATTCATCAGGCCTAGTTGTTCGCCTTGGGGAGCTCCGATTCTGTTTGTTAAGAAGAAAGATGGGTCGATGAGGATGTGTATCGACTACCGGGAGCTGAACAGAGTGACAGTGAAGAACAAGTATCCCCTGTCGAGGATAGATGATTTATTTGATCAGTTGAGAGGGGCCGCAGTGTTTTCGAAGATTGATTTGAGATCTGGGTACTATCAGGTCAGAGTGGCAGACAGAGATGTTCCCAAGACAGCTTTCAGGACCAGATACGGGCATTATGAATTCGTGGTGATGCCATTTGGGTTGACTAATGCTCCAGCGATCTTTATGGATCTGATGAACCGGGTGTTTCATGATTGCTTAGATCGGTTCGTGGTGGTTTTCATTGATGACATTCTGGTGTACTCTAGGAGTGTAGTAGAGCATGTAGAGCATCTCAGATATGTGCTTCAGAGGTTGAGAGACAGGCAGTTGTTTGCCAAGTTTTCCAAGTGTGAGTTCTGGCTTGATAGAGTTACTTTTCTGGGTCACGTGGTTTCAGCAGATGGCATTTCAGTGGATCCCAGTAAGGTGGAGGCAGTTTTGAGTTGGCCAAGGCCGAAGACGGTAAAAGAGATTAGAAGCTTCCTTGGGTTTGCAGGTTATTATAGGAGATTCATCGAGGGATTCTCTAACCTAGCAAGGCCTCTCACTGCCTTGACTAGGAAAGATGTTCCATTTGTTTGGTCAGATGAGTGCGAGGCACGATTCCAGGAGCTTAAGCAGAGATTGACTAGTGCTCCAGTTTTGGCACTACCTCAGGAGGGAGTTGAGTTTGATATTTATACAGATACGTCCCATCAGGGGATTGAGGCAGTATTGATGCAAAGTGGTAGGGTCATTGCCTATGCTTCCAGGCAATTGAGAGATCATGAGTTGAGATATCCTACCTACGATTTGGAGTTAGTTGCAGTGGTGTTTGCTTTGAAGATTTGGAGACATTATCTTTATGGAGTCAGATGCAGCATTTATTCAGACCATAAGAGTCTGAAATATTTCTTCACCCAGAGAGAGCTTAATATGAGACAGAGGAGATGGCTAGAGTTGGTGAAAGACTATGATGTTGATATTAGATATCATCCGGGGAGAGCCAATGTAGTGGCAGATGCTTTGAGTAGGCGAGTAGCCTTATCTAGTCTTTCAGTTCAGAGTGAGCTGTAGTATGAGATAGCCCGAGAGCAGATTGAGATAGTTACTGCAGGATTCTCCAGATTACAGATCAGATCTTCTCTGTATGATGAGATCAGAGAGTGTCAGATGGCAGATGAGTGGACTCAGAGTATGCTTCAGAGGATGTCAGAGAGAGCAGTGCCAGACTTTGAGTTCAGAGATAGGATCTTGAGATTCAAAGACAGAGTATGTGTGCCACAGAGTTCAGAGTTGAGGCAGAGGATTTTGTTAGAGGCACACAGTACGGTGTATTCAGCACACCCAGGCGGTACCAAGATGTATCAGGATCTCAAGAAGAGTTTCTGGTGGTCGGGCATGAAGAAAGACATAGCAGATTTCGTTTCCAGGTGTCTGATATGTCAGCAGGTTAAGGCAGAGCATCAGAGACTCTCAGGTTTACTTCATCCCTTGAGTATTCCTGAGTGGAAGTGGGAAGATATTTCTATGGATTTTATTTCTGGTCTTCCCAGAGTTCAGAGAGGATTTGATGGCATTTGGGTGATTATGGACAGGCTGAGTAAGTCAGCTCATTTTCTGCCAGTCAGACAGGGCATGTCTACTGATCAGTTGGGGAGATTGTACATCAGAGAGGTGGTCAGACTTCATGGTGTTCCCAAGACCATAGTGTCAGATAGAGACTCCAGATTCTTGTCAGCTTTCTGGAGGTCATTGCAGAGAGCCTTGGGGACCAGATTGCAGTTCAGTTCAGCTTATCATCCTCAGACAGATGGTCAGACTGAGAGGGTGAATAAGATTCTGGAAGATATGCTCAGAGCCTGTTGTATGGACTTCCAGACCGATTAGGTAGAGTTGATCCCTCTTATAGAGTTCGCGTATAATAACAGTTATCAGGCGACTATTTAGATGGCTCCATTTGAGGCGTTGTACGGTCGGAGGTGTAGATCTCCCCTTCATTGGGATGAGATTGGAGAGAGAGATTCTCTGGAGATAGTTGTGGGTCCGGAGATTGTTCAGGGCATGATTGAGCAGATCAGGATCATCCGACAGAGGATGAAACAGGCCCAGGATCGACAGAAGAGCTATGCAGATTTGAGGCGCAGAGAGATTGAGTTTTCAGTAGGCGACATGGTTTTTCTGAGGGTTACTCCGTACAGGCATGTTCTTAGATTTGGCAGAAAGGGGAAGTTGGCCCCGAGATTCATTGGTCCCTATGAGATACTTGAGAGAGTGGGGACAGTTGCTTACAGATTGGCGTTGTCAGCTAGCATGGACAGGATTCATAATGTCTTCCATGTGTCGCAGTTGAGGAAGTATGTGGGGGATCCTTCTCACGTGCTTCAGTTTTGAGAGATAGAGTTGGCTGATGATTTGAGTTATCAAGAGCTGCCAGTACAGATTCTCGACTACAAAGTCAAGGTTCTTAGGAACAAGCAGATTCCTCTTGTGAAGGTCTTGTGGCGCAGTCAGAGAGTGGAGGAAGCCACTTGGGAGGTAGAATCTGAGATCAGGGATAGGTTCCCAAAGTTATTCAGGTAAATTCTGAAGTCGGAATTTTTATAAGGGGGGAGGAAATGTAGCATCCCAGGTTAGAAAAGCCCTTAGGGGAGAGTTTTGGGGTTAGAAACGGGATTCAGAGAGAGATTGGGAGTCTATCAGAGTTCAGGGGTGAGTTGGTAAGTTTTCAGAGCTGTGTGGCCTTCGTACGAATCCATTCAGAAGGAATCGATCGTACGAATGCGCAGGAAATGAATTAAGTTCATTTTCCCTTGTGCACGCCCATGCATCATTGGTGCACGCCCGTGCGTGGCCTAGTATTGAAGTGGAATCGTGAGCTAAGTTCATTTCTTTACTCACCCGTTTGCATTTTAGCCATATTCTCTCTTCCATTTTCAGTGCCTCCCGTTCCTAGAGAGGAGATTCAGCAGCCATTAGCTCCCGATCAGGCTAGAGAGCGTAGAGATTGATTGTTTAAAGTTGTTTCAGAGGCATGGAGCGAGGTAAGTGTTCTCTTACCTTTTCTTTGAGATTCCCGGCTTGTTTGATGAGTTTTGATGCCATGGATGAATTGATTGCATGTTGATGATTGATTAGAATGCTTATGTGGCTTTGCATGTCGATTTTGATGATGGATTTCCACCTTTGAAGCATGCATGTGTGTATGTATGGCTTTAGAAAGAGAAAGAAGAAGTTTCCATGGTAGATTTCATGATGAATGATGCATGTGAAGAATAATGCTTGAATTGTGTTATTTGTGATGCTGGGAATGTGTTATTGAAGTGTTATTGCAATTGGATGAGTTTTGGTTGGCCATTTTGTGAAGTTTTCGAGCGGTGCTCTTGTTGAAGAACAAGACGCACGACCGTGCGCCTGCATGGCACGGCTGTGGGCCTTTGTTTTTCCAGATGCACGCCCGTGTGCACAACCTGTGCACGGCCAGAAAATGCTCATGCACGCCCGTGCGTCCGCATATGCACGCCCGTGCGTAGGCATTTTCAGTGAAGATGAATAGTAAATTCCAGTAGCGTGCACGGTCAGGCGCACGACTAGAGCACGACCCCGTGCGTCTTGGCTCACGCCCGTGCACTTACCCTGCACGCCCGTGCATCAACAGATTTTCAGAAAAATGATTAATTATTGATTAATTAAGCATGAGAATTTAGATAAATGGTTAAATTGCTTCAGATGAGCATCAAATGAGCCTGTATTCAGATAATAAACTGCATGTGCATATCATGACATGGCATGTAGTTTCAGAAAGGATCAGAGGATCCGAATTCAGTAGTATTTAGTATTCAGAACCCGATGTACAGGAAAGAGTATAGGGTGAATACGAGGGGGCATCTGTGGGATACAGCTTTCTGACACCAGTCAGAAATGCTCAGCAGCATTTCAGATTCAGATTTTACCATCTGACACCAGTCAGATTGGGCAACAGTTATTATTCAGCAGCTTTCTAGCCAGTAGCTAGAATGTTCAGCCCACATGGCCAGGATGTCGAATCCTTGTGTTTCACCCAGTCTGATCAGCATAGCAGGTACCTTCGGGTACATTCAGATTCAGTATTCAGATGCATGCATCCAGTATTTTCAGTTAACATGACATGACATACACATCATGACATGACTTTATATGATAATATTAAATGAATGAGATCCAGATGATCAGTTGTCAGACTCCAGCAAGCGCATAGATGTATGATTAGGGCCGAGGCCTAGGTATGTTTGATTTATATGATTGTTTGTGCTTGCTTGGGTATTGAGGGAAGTAAGGAGCGCTTACTGGGTGATCTTTATCACTCATCCCCCTCCTTCTTCCATCCTTTCAAATGTTCGTGCTGGTTCCGAGGAGTGGTTGGATCAAGGCTGACGGAGAGGGCACGCACACACACCCCGATCTCAGTATGTATAGCAGTTTTGGACCTGTGTGGTCATATGTATCTTTTGTATGTTTTCAGATGTATCCGGATGTACAGAACAGTTTGTATATTTCAGATATATATCTCAGTGATGTATTTCAATTTAGCTTCCGCATGTGCAGAATTGTATAGTTTCAGGAAGTTTATTTTTATTTTTCGTAGGATTCCCGTCGCGGGTACCCATATTTTTAAATTATTAATAAAAGCTCCCCATAGTTTTCAGCAACAGGGGTACTCGTGGCGGCGGGTCCTACACCACATGCCCGTGTAGTAGCAGAATTTTCCAGAAAAACATGAAATTGATTTAATTAAGCATGAGAAATCAGTTTAATGGCATAAATGCATCAGAATAGTATCAGATAAACAAAGATTCAGATAATAAAGCTACATATACATACCATGACATGACATGCAGCATGAGAGAGGATCAAGAGATCCGAAATTTAGTAGTTTTCAGTATTCAGAACCCAATATACGGGTTACAGTATAGGTGAACACGAGGGAGCATCTGTGGGATTCAGCTTTCTGACACCAGTCAGATTGTCCAACATTACAGATTCAACCTTCTGACATCAGTCAGATTGTTCAACATTCAAATTCAACTTTCTAGCCAGTAGCTAGACTGTTTAGCCCATATGGTCAGGATGTCGAATCCCTGTGTTCACCAGTCTGATCAGCACAGCAGGTACCTTCAGGTACATACAGATATAGAGATTTTCAGATGCATGCATCATCAGATATTTTCAGTTAGTATGACATGACATACACATCATGACATGATTAATTAATGAGATCAGATAAATCAGTAATCAAATAATCAATAAGGTAGTTTTATATTCCAACAAGTGACTAGATGTATGAATAGGGCCAAGACCAGATATGTTTGTGATTGTATGTTGCTTGCTTGGGTTGAGAGAAGTGAGGAGCGCTTACTGGGTGATCTTTATCACTCATCCCCTTCCTTCTTCCTTTCTTTTCAGGTGTGTGTGCTGTTGACGAGGAGCGGGTGGATTGAGGCTAGCGGGAGAGGGCCCACACCACAGTTTTCAGTATGTATATTTCAGTTTTAGACCTGTTGGGTCACATGTATATTTTATATGTACTCAGATGTAAGAACTATGTACAAAACAACATGTATATCTATAAAAAGGCCATTATAGGCTCATGATATAATTCAGTTGTATGTATTTTACTCTTCCGCATGTGTACAGATGTATTGTAGCAGTTTCAGTTTTATTTTCGTAGGATTCCCGTTGCATGTACCCATATTTTCATATTATTAATAAAAGAACCCCCCAGTATTCAACAACAGGAGTACGCGTGGCGGCGGGTCCTACAAATTTTGCAAGAAACAAACCTCAAGCATAAAGGAATTGTTCCACCAACTTGAGGGTGATCCAAGCACAAAGATTTCTTGCACACAAGCTTAAAGGAAGACTCCACCCATTTGATACAAGAATCACCAACTTGAATCTCCACCAATAACTTTCTTTTTGCAATGGAAATTGAATAAATGATGCAACTTGGTTCACAAGAACAAAAGAGAGAAAAGCTAAAGCTTCAAATTTTATAATTCCATCAAAAGTCCTCTTACAATAAGTTTGGATTGCTTTTTATAGGTATGATACAAACTATGGCTAAAATCTAACTAACCCTAGTTAACTTAAATACAACTTAAATTAAATAAAAGAAAACACAAAAGAGACAAATTACACAAGTTCCTTAAATCTAATTAAATTTAAACTAACAAAAGAAATACATGTTTAAGCATAAGCCCTTGGTTGGCTTGGTTTGACTTCTTCTTTTGTCTTTGAACTTGTTGTGTAGCCATTTTATGATCTTGGACTCCTTGGAGGGCCATGAATGAAGGTTAGAATGCATGATCTTCATAAAGTTGCATTACTTGAATTTGATCTCATTCATATTGCCTTTGTAATGTGTATGGAAATTACTCTTAGTCGGCTTACATGTGTGGTTGTTTTGGACCATGAAATTCTTTCTTTGAATTTCCTCTACTCTTGGATGTTTACCATGATCATGAAGAAGTGTTGGTATATTAAGACCACTTAGAAATTTGAATGAATGGATTTGAGCCAAATGAGGTGTGTTTGATGCACATACATTAACAGCTTACTAGGCCTCAAACAAATCTGCAAGACAAAGCAAATATCAAGAAATTAAATGCAAGACCATAATTCCTACAAATATTCCCATGTACTACTCGCTATTCATTTTTTAATATACTCCATCACACCATAGTAAAAATACAAAGAAAAAATCAACAAACATGTTTAAATTTTCAATTCATGTAGAGCCCCTTAATCTAGAACAACTTGAAAGAATTATCCATATTTCTCCAATATATTCTATGTCCAATTTCGGAAAATGTGTTAGAGAGTTAATAAAGAAGTACCATTTTAATCATCATGACCAACGTTAGTGACGTGTGCAAGACAAGAATTGATGGACTTGTAGTCCTATGCACAAGGACAATTTAAGCTGATATTTTTCAAAAGTACGAAGAATAAATAAGAAAAATAAATGAAAGAATAAAATTATGTGTGTCAATAAATCTCACTAATTTATTTATATTTATACAAACTAAGATGCTACCATATGATTGGATGATATAATTGTTTATTCTTTTTCTTACTTTAAAATATCCTAATCATGTATTACAAAATTAGGTTACATGCATATGTTAATAAGGTTTGCTTGTACATGTAATATATGCTTTAGATAAAAATTCAATACTAGTATTGCAAAAATTTCTTAAAGACCCAAAACTGAAATTTGTCGTGAATATGAAATAAATGAAATGAATAAATATTACAAAGACCCATTCATTTTATATAAACTTTGAATTGAAAAAAATTAGGACTAGATTAAAATAAGACGACATTTAAAAGGAAAACAAGTTTAACAGGAAATATGAATTATATATCTTGCAAACCTGAACTCATAAGAAAATTAACTCTAACTAACTTCGTTAGACTCAAGAAACCTATACAATTTTTTTACTACATTAATTAAATTCTTGCCTAAACACAAATTATTTTCTTTTATTATTTTAATTAAACTCATTCTTAATCACATATTACTTTAATTAAAAACTTAATTTCCTAAACATAAAATATTCTAAAAATGAAAATATGATTTAACAACTTTATAAAATTAGACTTAAAATTGGATTATATCATATCATCCCATATTATTATGCAATGTGTTGGACCCCTAAGTGTTTTGATGATAATAAAAATTATGTTAAAATATTTAATATATTTTTGACATGATTGAAATCATGACTAAAATAAGACAAAATTATTTTTATGTTTTACAAACTAGATGTATGACCTTAATTAAAATATATATGCTCATACATAGTTCATTTTGGTCTTGTGCATGTATTTTCATGGTACCGTGATGCTGCTCGTAATAAGCTTTATGTAAAAGTTTTGGTCATGCATGCCTATACATATTACATATATGCCCGTGACATACCAATTACATTTCAGTCATAAGCAAAGTGGTCCCGTGAACATGCCTCGTACATGAGTCAAGTGAAGTCAACTCTTATGTACGCCCATGATTTTTAAGTAGTCATGCCTGTGATGGAACTTAGGAGTCACAACAAATTATTCACGCCCAACAACTCTCGTACATAGTTAATTAGAGAAGTCAACATAATGCACGCCCGTGAGTCTAGCTATTTCATGCTTGTGACCACGTAAGGAAAAGTCATGTCATTCAAGTTACAACCAACTTTGCCTGTGATTGTTGGATTTTTATAGGTCATAGGTCAAATGACTACTTCAATCGTGAAGTTGATGAAATCATGATTTTTTATTCTTTAAGTTCTGAAAGTTTATTTTGTTGTTTTCTTATTGATAAAATTGATATTTAAATTTTTGGAGAAGTATAATAAATAATATAAAATCATGAGAAAATTCCAATTCAAGATTAATGATACACGTAAATAAACAAATTATATCTATAATTTGTTATTTTAATACTTGAATTTAGAATTTGATAACAAAATTTCCTTTATCAAATCAAGAAGGTCTACTCGTCTATACAAGGGATTGACAATAATAAGAAGTCTTACGGTGTTAGCTTATGGTAATAGTGAGTATATGTTAGAAGAAATTTTGTAAAATTTCTTCTTAGAGACAAAAAAACATTTTAAGTGGAGAAAGAGTTTTAATTTTGTTTTTCTCTTTTTTTCAAAAGGTGATTATAGTTACCAAAAAAAGATATATTTATTTCATGATCCTAGGTCTCCCATTTAAGTACTCCATCTTGGTATTTGCACAATCGACTCAACTCCAATTAATTATATTTAGTGGGTTTATATTATTAATCGAGAAAGCTAATTATGTGGACTTAATGATATTAATTAAACTTAATAATTATTTGAACTTATATTTTAATTATTTGATTCTTAAAATATTTCAACATAAGTTTAGAGACAAAAATTCAACAATCTTTGGTAATTCACTCTTTGTTCCAAACACCCTAATAAATTAAGTCGTAGCAATAATCCCTTTATGAGTGTGACCAATAGGTTCCCTAATATACTAATAGTGAAAGTTCAATGTGAAAGTTCAATGTATTAGATCAGTTAAACTTATTTTAGACATAAGACATGAGTTATTTTTAGAAAACACATTTTATGTTCTCTCTTTTAGAAGGAACTTAATTTCAATTTCTTTGTTAGATAAACTTGGATATGAAATTATTTTTCAAAATGGCAAAGTTGATTTATTGTTTGATTCCTAGCTTGTTGGTAGTTGTGTGTTGTTTGATAATATTTATAAGCTATGTTTGGCTCCTAGTAATGTTAAATATTCACTGGATACTAAAAATGTTATCATTAAAAGCATCTAATAAAAAAAAAAAAATTTATTGTTATGACATAAAAGATTGGGTCACATTTCCCAAAAAATAGTTGATAGATTGATTAAAGAAGAGATCCTACCACCTTTAGATTTTCAAGACCTAGAAAGGTGTGTGGATTTTATTAAGGGTAAATTGTCCAAGACTAAGAAACATGGTTTAACTCGGAGTAAAGATCTTTTAGAGATTATCCATACTGACATAAGTAGACCTTACTCAACTACCTTATGCAGCAGTAAATATTTTCTCAAATTTATTGATGATTGTTCCCAATATGACTATGTTTGCCTTATCAAAGAAAAATCTAGTGCACTTGAGAAATTCCAAGTTTTTAAGATTGAAGTAGAGAGGCAGACTAGGAAACTCATTAAAGTTGTAAGGTCTGATTGAGGTGGAGAGTATTATGGCAAGTATGATGACTCAGGGTAGTAGATAGGACCTTTTACAAAATTCTTACAAGATTATGAGATTGTTTCACAGTATACGATATCTGTTACACTTGAACAAAATGGTATTGTTAATCGGGGCAATCGTACTTTTAAGGATATGTTAAAAAGTATGATGTATAGATCTAATTTACTAGAATTTATTAGAATTTTTATGAGGTAAAGCAATCAAGACTGCATTATACTTTTTTAACAGGGTTCTTTCTAAATCTGTATCAAAGACTCCTTTTGAGCTTTGGACATGGAGAAAACCTAGTCTGAGACATATTTAAGTCTGGAGGGGTCTAACTAAAGTTAGGATTAATAATCCTAATGAAAAGAAACTTGATCCTAGAACTATTCACAGATATTTCATTGATTATTTCGAGCATTTTAAAAGATATAGGTTTTATTTTCCTTTTCACAATATCAGAGTGGTTGAATCAATGACCTCTAAGTTTCTTGAATTGGACACATCAGATGATATAAACATTTAACCTTTGGTAGATCTTATGACCTTTAAGGAAGCTATGTCTAGTCCACAGTCAGATAAATGGTTTGTAGCAATGAAAAAAGAAATGCAATCCATGAGTGATAATAGAGTGTGAGATCTTATAAAATTACCTAATGGTTTTAAACCCATAAGTTGTAAATGGGTTTAATAGACTAAGAAAGATTTGACGGGTAGAATTGAGAGATTTAAGGTAAGGTTGGATGCCAAAGGCTTCACTTAAAGAGAAGGCATATATTTTAATGAAAGCTTATCTCTTGTTTCTTCTAAAAACTCATTCACAATCATTATGGCTTTGATGACTCATTTTGACTTGGAGCTTCATCAAATGGATGTAAAGACAACTTTTCTGAGTGAGAATTTATCATATGTAGTTTATATGAGACAACCAGATGGTTTTGTTATTGATGGTTTAGAACACTTGGTTTGTAAAAAGTCTATTTACAGTTTAAAGCAAGCTTTTTGCCAATGGTATCTAAAATTTGATGAAGTGGTAAACTCATATGGTTTTGTTCTATACATATTTGATCAATATGTTTAGATGAAGATCAGTGGGAGTAATTTTATTTTCTTAGTCCCATATGTTGATGATATGCTATTGACAAGTAGTGATGTTGGTTTGCTCCACGAGATGAAAATATTTGTATCTAAGGCTTTTTATATGAAAGATCTTAGAGAAACATGATTTGTCCTAGGTATTGAGATTTATTGCGATCAAGATTGTAAGCTACTTGGCTTATCCCAAAGGGCATACATTAATTGCATACTTCAAAGATTAAACTTGCAAAATCGTAGAGTTAGAGATGTTCTTACAGTCAAGGGTGATAAGTTCAACATCCAACAGTTTCCTTAGCCTGATTTAGAGAAAGCATCAATGCAACATGTTCCTTATGCTAGTGTCATTGGAAGCTTAATGTATGCTCAAGTTTGCACTAGGCCTGACATAACTTTTGCTGTGAATGTTCTTGGTCGTTATCTCTCTAATCCTAAGACTGATCATTGGATTGTAGCTAAGAAATTCATGTGATATCTACAGAGGACAAAAGATTACAAACTTGTATACAAAAGAGTGGAAAATCTTGAAGTTATGGCTTATTCATAATTAGATTTTGGTGGTTGTGTGGATGACTATGAGTCTACCTCGAGATATATTTTCATGCTTGCAGAAGGGGCAATATCATGGAAAATCATTAAACAAACTACGATAGCTTCTTCGACCATGTATACGGAGTTTATTGCTTGTTATGAAGTATTAACTTAGGCAATATGGCTGAAAAAATTTATTTCTAAGCTTTGTGTGGTTGATTCTATCTCTAGACTACTAACAATTTATTGTGATAATAGTGCGACAGTGTTCTTCACCAAAAATAATAAGATTAGTAGCAAATCAAAGCATATAAAAATCAAGTTTCTCATAATCAGGGACTTAGTGAAAAGGGTGACATTGTTGTAGAATACATTAATACAAACTCTATGTTTGTTTATCCTTTGACCAAAGGACTTAGACTAATTGTTTTTAAACAACATATTTCTAATGTGTGTGTTTTAAAGTCTTTTGATGTTATAGGTTAGTGGGCGTCTTGATGTATCTATTGTTGCTTATTAATGATTAATTTGATCTATATGTATTATTGAATATGTTCATATTGATATTTTGATGTGTATATGCATATATTGATGATCATAATATAATGTGTCTCAAAACTTTTGATTATTTTGAGTATGACCGTTGTATGTATGATAAGTAATGCAACATATGTTTCAAGATTTTATTTCATCTTAAGTATGATAGTTGTATAAGGATATTTCTTTTGTATATCTCGAGATTCTGGTGAAATATATAGGCTTCATTGGAAGTTGTAAAATTTTTCTAGTTTTTTTTAGAGTATAAAGTTATAGAAAAATTATAAATGTCACCAATAGGTAATAACATATTTTGATCACATTTGGATGTTATTCCTACCACACTTCTAAATTATTGATCCATGTGGTATTATAAGTAATTGTAATCATGAATGTCTTATGTCAATTTGAGACATATAAATTGTCTTGGTTCATTATTTAATAATCATATTGACCATATTGTTGAATGACGTGTTATTTCTGGACTAACTGTTCTCTCAAAATAGTGATTACTTTAAAAAAAAATATAGTTTACCCTAGAAATAAAATTATTTTCGATTTCTTAAAATAAAAATAATAGTAATTAATATTGCCCAAGTGGGAGAATATAAGATTATGAGCTAATATTAATTATTATTTGTTTCGATTTTTTGAAAAACATGGGTAAATTGTGGCCTGGTAAATTATGGTTCAGTAATTATTTTGATTGAGTTTGTTGTGATCAATTTTGTGTAAAACGCAATATACTTCATATTATAATAATTTGGTTAGTATAAATAGTGTGAGCTCATAAGTAGTTTATTGAGATTTTAATGGAAGAGTCCAATAAACTTATTATAAATATAAGACTAAGTCATCTGTTTCAGTACAATTTTAGCAATAATTTTTCTATTAAAATTCTGTTGCTCTATAAATACTCATAAATAAGAAGATTCAGTCCTCTAAAGATTGATAATCAATCTATTGTGAAGCGATTTTAAATCAAAAACAGCTATGACACAAACAGTTATGTTTAAATACTCAAAAATTATTTTTATAGTATTCTATGATGGATGTGAATTGAACACATATGTTGGATTTGATTCTGAATGTTGATGATTGAATTTATTTCAACAGTACGAAGCCACTAAAATATAGAAAGCACACGCACTTGACGTCCAAGAGGAGTACTGTCGAATGCCCTTTTAGCTGTTTTAATTATTTGTAATTTGGTTACAAGAAACTAAACTAATATGGGAAAATCAGACAGGATTGCGCAAGAGCCGTATGTGTGGAATCATAAAAGATGTGGTTATAAGCCTGAAGCAATGGTTTTTTCCTGAACTTTCTAATTTCAGTTTCTGTTTTAGAAACCAATTTTTTCCTTTCCAACTGTTAAAACTTTTGTAGAAATTTTACGTTCATGCCAGATTTATAAGGTTAGAAAGACTAGTTTTTTCAGTTATTTATATAATTTTGAAACATATTGTTTGGTTTTCGTGATTGGTTGTCTTTCGACAATGCTCCCTACATCATATGAATATTCTCTTAGGATCTATACGTCTGTAAACATCATAAATACTGGGCTTTTTTGGGTTGTATGGGGAAACTACCGAGGAATAATAATTTATTAAAGGGATGGCTCATTGCCCAAAATAGGGGAACCAAATTCTGTTGTGGACTGAACACAAATCCATGGGGAAAGACAGTTTACGAAGGTTGAAGATGAACAGGGAGTTCAACGCCCTGTTTCAATAAAGCTGTGCTTCGATGGTGTCGTTCCACGTTCGCTTTTAACTGTAAAATCTAACTTAACAGTACGTTGTCGTTTCATGTCAAGATTTTAATATTCAAATGTTAACGTTAAGCAATGTACATGCGGTTTAAAAACCCGTTTGGAAGGGACTAGAGAACAGGACACGTTTGCCAATTGTCGTACGTCTTCTCTGACTTAAACGCTGGCGAAAGAATACAGAGTCAAGAGTTGAGACCCAAACTTACATAGATTATTGTTTCATTTCGTTTTAGAGTTTGAACTATAACAAAAGTTTGCAAAAATCAATAAATAAAATTAAAAAAATTATTAGAGGATCAAGAGAGTGTTTGTTTGCTTATAAACTCTTAATTAAATTTATCTGTTTATTTATGTTAATGTTTAAATTTATAAACAAAAAAATAAGTTAAAATACCAACTTTTCATTATAATACTATAAGTATTTTACTTTGTTGAACCCTTGATGTTTTGATGATGATAAAAATATGTTTAATTTGTTAATTAATCCCTTGCATGAAGTAATTCATGACAAAAGAAAGGTGAAAACGTTTTATTTTACAGAATATAGGTCTCGCACGACCGTATGCTATTGAAGCACGACCGTGCTTGACCAAAAAGGTTCTCGTGTGTCCAAAACACGAGACCGTGCACCTGACCGTGCGAGGTTCTGTGAAAATTTGAACAAAATTTTCAGAACCAACATGGGCGTGTGTTCATGACACACGACCGTGTACGTGCACAACACAGGTAACGCACCATCAGCTCAACCGTGCAGCATGACCGTGCAGAGTCAAAGATTTAAAAGTCAAGGACACGACCGTGCGCATTTAGAGCACATGACCGTGTGCGTAATTCATGAAGAACACGGGATATCAAGTTGTGCAAATGAAGCCGTGCATCAAGTCAAAGCAAGACAATCAACGCACGATCATGCACATGCTATACGCACTACCGTGCATGATGACGGATGAAGAGTACTACCAAGGAGGTCGTGCAAGAGCTTAAAGGCACATATTCAACGCACGACCATGTGGATATGGCACACGATCGCGCTCTAGCAAAAGAATGCTCGTGTGCTGCCAGTGTGTTCATCGTGTAGCCAAATCATGCGAGCCTCTGGAATTTTGAGCAAAAAACTATGAAAGGCTGAAGCACGACCGTGCGGCAAAGGCACACGACTGTGCTTTAGCAAAAGAATGCCCGTGTGCTACCAGTGTGTTCATCGTGCAGCAAAGTCGTGTGAGCCTCTGGAATTTTGGGCATAAATCATGAAGGGTTGAAGCACGACCATGCTTCAAGGGACCGTGCACTATTGGCGCTAAGTTTTTAATTCGTCCGTTGGAAGTCTGATCGAGACAATAAATGTAGCAAGCATGACCGTGCACACGAAAAGCATAACCGTACACCTGAAAAATTTATTACAGAACATCCTTTTTCAACTACCTCAACGGATACAAAGCTAGCAAAACGGCTCCTTGCTATTCTAGGTAATAATTGGAGTATAAAAAGAGACTCATTTGAACTGAAGAAGGTTACTAAAAACGTATTGCAAAAATCAAGCCATTTTACTGCCCTCTTTGATTGCTCTCTCTCTCTCTATAAGCTTATACATTCATACACTTGAGAGATTTATGCGTTATATATTTGATTTTCAGCCTAGTTAGAGGCAAAATAATGAATTTCTTGATCTATATTTCTTCTGTAAAAAGGGCGAAATCCCCTTGTGGAAAAAACTATTGTATCTTCGGGTTTGGAAGATAATGGAAACTTCAATCGGGTTTGATTAAGGAAGAGGACGTAGGAGGCTTGTGTTCAAAGCTCCAAACCTCTATAAATTCGGTTGGACAATCTCTAAACTCATTCTCTCTTTATTGTGTTTATTGTGCATTGTGATTATTATTGTTTTTGTTGTGATTATTGTTTCAAATTTTTTAAATAATCCTATTCACCCTCCTCTCTACTATTATTTTTCTAGCTACTAAGGTTTTTCAATTGGTATCAGAGCAAGTCTCTAGGAAATTTATAAAATCTAACGACTTTTAAAGTAAAAGATCCATATAGAGAAATAGCTAGCACTTCTGCACCTGTGTTTAGTGAAGGACAATGCACAAGTAGGCCACCATTGTTTTGTGATGTAAACTACACTCAATGGAAGATTAGGATGAGATTACATATAAGGTCAATAGATTATAAGCTATGGAAAATAATTGAACATGGAGATTTTGTTCCCATAGATCCTAGAACAAACTTGCCTAAAGACGAAAATGAATATAATGATGAAGATGAAAAATTATTGAGTTTAAATGCCAAGGCAATTAACATATTATTTTGTACTTTGGATTCTACAGAAGTTAATAGGGTATCATCTTGCGAATCAGCCAAGGAGGTGTGAACCATCCTTCAAACCACACATGAAGGAATGAGTCAAGTAAAAAAATCGAAGATTAAACTCCTGTTTAGAGAATACGAGCTGTTCGAGATGAAGGTGAACAAGAATATAACATACATGTATAAAAGGTTTTCAAACCTAGTCAATGATCTAAAAGGACTGGGGAAAAAATTTGAGAATGTAGAATTGGTGAAGAAAATATTGAGGTCCTTGCCAGAATCTTGGACCATGAAGGTGACCGTAATAGAGAAATCCAAGGATTTAACGAAATTGGGGATGAATGAGTTGATTAGAAGCTTGCTCACCTTCGAAATGAAGAGGAAACCGAAGGAGGATGAGAGCAAAAATACTAAAAGCATTGCTCTGAAAGCTGTAGAAAAAGAAGAGGAAGAATCCTTCATGGATAAGGAGGATGTCAGCTTACTAGCAAGAAGATTTGACAAATTCCTGTCAAAGAATAGGAGGATAAAAGGGAGAAGTAACTTCAAATCGAAAGGAAAAGACAAAAAAGATAATGACAAGGAGGTCATTTGTTTCAAGTGCAAAAAGCCTGGACATATCAGACAAGATTGTCCATTGCTTAAGAAAAAAAAAAAAAAGGAGAATGGTGAGAAAAGATTTAAGAAGAAAGCTTTAGCTGCCATTTGGAGTGGTAGTGACGATTCAAGCGATGATAGTGATGAAGAGAAAAGAGCTAATTTGTGTTTCATGGCCAAAAGCAATTTGGAGGATGAAGAGGTATGTGAATCCAATTCATGCTCTTTTAATGAATTACAAGATGCTTTTGATTATTTATTATTAGAGTTAAAAAATGTTAGCTCTAGAATAAAATGCTAAAGAAAGAAATGATTTGTTTAAAGTAAAGTTTAGAAAAAGCTGAAAATGAATGTAAAAATGCTTTAGATGAGAAAAATAATGTTGAAAACAATTTGAAGTCTCTTAATAAGGAAAATGATGAGTTGAAAGCTAACCTAAGCAAATCAAATGAAATCCTGGAAAAATTTAAGATAGGAACTAAAAGATTGGATGAGATGCTTGCATCTCAAAGAAGTGTATTAAATAAAGAAGGTTTAGGATATAATAGAGGTAATCCCTTTATAAACAACCATAAACCTTTAAAAAGACCTCAAACCATTGAACTAAAATGTAAATATTGCTCTTATCTAAGACATACTATTAGAAAATGTCTAATTAAGAATGACAAACCTTATAGAATAAAAAGGGTTTGGGTTCCTAAAGGGACAATTAATACTAACCTTCCTGGACCTAAAACCATTTGGGTACCAAAGAAGACTTAAATATATGTCTTGTGTAAGTATGCTTAGAGGTGAAGAGAAATAAGTCAAGCAAATGATACTTAGACAATGGATGTTCAAGACACATGACCGGAAACAAGCATCTCTTCACAATATTAAAGGAAAAGGATGGAGGAAACGTAAATTTTAAAGATAACTCAAAGGGAAAGGTTGTTGGAATTGACTCCCTAGGTAACTCTTCTCTTACCATTAATGAAGTTTTGTATGTTGAAGGCCTTAAACATAATTTGCTAAGTATTAGCCAATTATGTGATAAGGGTTTCAAAGTGTGCTTTCATGCCTTGTGTTGTGAAATTATTGATAAGAGTACTAATAATATTGCATTCATAGGACATAGACACTCAAATGTATACGTCATTGATTTACATAACATTGCATCAAATGATTTATGTCTCATGTCAACCAAGGAGGAAGACATGTGGTTGTGACATAAAAGATTATTACATGCAAGCATTGATGTTTTGGAAAAATTATCTAAAAAGGATTTAGTTAAAGGTTTGCCAAAACTTATTTTCAAAAAGGATGGAATTTGTGATGCATGTGCCTTAGGAAAGCAAACAAGAACATGTTTTAAAAGTAAAAATTTTGTTTCTACATCTAGACCACTTCAACTATTGTATATGGACTTATGTGGACCTTCTAGAACTATGAGCTTAGGAGGAAAACGTTATTGCTTTGTAATAGTTGATGATTTTTCAAGATTTACATGGGTTTTGCTACTTGCACATAAAGATGATGCTTTTAAAATGTTTGTGCCATTCATTAGGAAATTGCGAAACCAAGTAGGTTATGCAATTACTTGCATTAGAAGTGATCATGGAAAAGAATTTGAAAATTCAAATTTTGAAGCATATTGTAATGAGCATGACATTGAACAAATTTTTCAGCCCCTAGGACACCTCAACAAAATGGAGTTGTTGAGAGAAGAAATAGAACTTTAGTAGAAATGGCTAGGACAATGTTGTGTGAACATAACTTGCCAAAATCTTTTTGGGGGGAAGCTATAAATACTTCATGTTATATAATTAATAGAGCTATGATTAGGCCAATCCTTAAGAAAACTCTTTATGAATTATTTAAAGGGAAAAAGCCTAATATTTTATATTTTCATCTATTTGGTTGTAAATGCTTTTGTACTCAACAATGGAAATGATAACTTAGGAAAATTTGATGCTAAATCGGATGAAGCAATTTTCCTAGGATATTCTTTTACCTCTAAAGCGTATAGAGTCTTCAACAAAAGGACACTTGTTGTTGAAGAATCTATACCTATGTTATTTGATGAGTCTTCTTCTAAGTGTGTAGATAGGTCAAATGATGATGAAGTGGTGGAGCTTATGGAAGATCTCAAGCTAAATGATGGCCCTACTCCTAAGGAAGAAGAGACTCAAATTGTGGAAGCACCCCAAGATGACATGCTTGTCCAACCACAAGAAGTGCAAAAGGAGATTTTCTTCCCAAGAGTGAAATATGAAGTTAAAGAAGGAAAGATCATTGGTGATCCAACCCAAGGAGTAAGGACAAGAGCTTCAATAAAAAACACTTGTGAGTTTGTGGCATTCTTGTCACAAATGAAGCTTAAGAAGGTAGATGAAGCTTTAAATGATGAAAGTTGGGTATTGGCCATGCAAGAAGAATTGAACCAATTTGAGAGGAACCAAGTGTGAGAGCTAGTTTCTAGGCCAACGGATCATCCCACCATCGACACAAAATGGGTATACCGAAACAAGGTGGATGAATCCGAGATTGTTACAAGAAACAAGACAAGACTAGTTGCCCAAGGCTACTCTTAAGAGGAAGGTATTGATTTCGATGAAACTTATGCCCCCGTAGCTAGATTAGAGGCAATTAGGATATTGATTGCTTATGCATACCATTTAAAATTTAAACTTTTTCAAATGGATGTTAAAAGTGATTTTCTAAATGGTTTTATTCAAGAGGAGGTGTATGTAGAACAACCTCCCGATTTTGAAAATCCAAGTTTTTCAAACCATGTTTTTAAACTAAGGAAAACTCTTTATGGTTTGAAACAAGCTCCTAGAGCTTGGTATGAAAGATTAAGTTCTTTTTTAATTGAAAATGGTTTTTCAAAAGGCAAGGTGGATACCACCTTATTTATTAAGAAACATAAGCAAGATATCTTAGTAGCTCAAATCTATGTTGATGATATCATTTTCGGTGCTACTAATAAATCTCTATGTAGAGAGTTTTCTAAGATGATGCAGGGGGAATTTGAGATGAGCATGATGAGAAAGTTAAATTACTTCCTTAGGCTGTAAATCAAACAAATGAAGGAAGGAATTTTGCTCACTCAATCGAAGTACACTCAAGACCTTATCAAAAGGTTCAACATGCATGAGGCCAAGGAGCAACCAACACTAATGAGCACTTCAACAAAGATTAATAAAGATGAGAGAGGTAAAAATGTTGATACAAAGACATATAGAAGTATGATAGGTGGCTTGCTTTATTTAACTGCATCTAGACCAAATATTTTATTTAGTGTATGTATGCGTGCGCGTTTTCAAGCAAATCCTAAGGAATCACATTTGAATGCAGTAAAACGAATCTTGAGATATCTTAAGGGAACACCGAATGTTGGTTTATGGTACCCTAAGAACTCAACATTCGAATTACATACCTTTTCAGTTGTTGATTTCAGAGGTTGTAAAACAGATAGAAAAAGCACTAGTGGTACATGTCAATTTTCAGGAAACATGTTAGTTTCATGGTTTTCAAAAAAGCAAAATTCGGTTGCAACTTCTACTATGAAAGCTCTATATGTTTCCGCAGCTAGTTATTGTACCCAAATTCATTGGATGAAACAACAACTTTCAGATTTTGGTTTCAAAAAAGTAAAAACTCCCATATTTTGTGATAATACTAGTGCTATACAACTTTTGAAAAATTCAATCTTACATTCTAGGACAAAACACATAGACATTAGACATCATTTTTTACGTGATCATATTAGCAAAGGTGATATTGTGCTTGAATTTATTGACACTAACCACCAGTTAGCTGATATCTTTACCAAGCCTTTAGACAAGGAGAAATTTGCTTATATAAGGAGGGAGCTTGGAATGATTGATACAAATCAAGTAAGTGTCTAAGAATTCAATTCTTTTGTTTGCTTACATGATGATTGTTTGATGTTTTGATTGAATATTTGAATATGCATGAATGCCATTGGATATATGTTATTGATTGGAATGTAATTTGTTGAATGCAAATAATTGGATATATATGCTTGTATGAGTTTGCCTTGAGTGTGAATTCGAGTCAAATTGATGCAATTCTATAGTTGACATCAATCGACACCTGAATTTAGATAACAAAACCTCATTGAATCAAAATATCCAAGTTTTCATGGCTTGAGGCGTTTTGTGCATGTTTTCTAAAAATTTTGTTAAATTCTGGAAAACTGCAGGTCTGTGTGATTTTGGTCACACACGACAGTGTGTTACAACTATGCACGGGCATGCTCCTGCATAAACACACGACCGTGTGTTCAAATCTACACGACCGTGCGTTTTATTTTAGAATTCGCTCTTAAACTGCATGCGTACCACGAAAAATACACAGGCATGCATTTAAAAATTTAATTATTTTTTGAACTTTTTACGAAAACACGATCGTGTGCACGATCGTGTGAATTTGGGAAAACACGATCGTGCGTAGAGAAACATGGTCGTGAGCTCGTGTATATATAAGCAAATCTGCTTTATTTCTTTCATTTTCATGAAAATCTCAAAACCCTAGCCGCATTTTCCCTAAATTTTCTCTCAAATTTTCATCAAAATCTCTCATTCTTCTTGCTGTTATTTGCTTTCAAACTTGTTTTTACAAGTTTCTCTCAAGTTTTCTCATAGTTTGAGATTGTTTTACATCCAAAAATCTCCATTTCAATTAATTTTCAACCTAAATCAAAATGCCTCCTCGCATGAAGCTTCCAACTCGTTTTGGACCCTCCAGTAGCTCTTCACGGGCAGAAAATCCGTTCGAGATTGTGACTTGCCAACAAAAGGTACTTCTCTCAAAGTTTATGAAAAAATCAATAGATATTGGGCATTGTCTGGATAGAAGAATTTTGAGAGAAATTGGTTTGTTGGATGAGGTTATGACTTTGGTTAATACTGCTAGGCTAAATGAGATATTTTTTATGCGAAATGATACGTATGAAAATTTGGTGTATGAATTCTATAGTTCCCTGTCGCTTAAAAAAGACGCGCGGGAAAATATAACGGATTATACAATACACTTTCGGCTGGTAAATAATGATTGGACGGTGCCTACGAACAGTTAGGTGAGTTGCTGGAATGTAGTACTGAGGGCATTTTGGACTTTTCTCATGAGCTGAGTTTACAAGGAGTTTGGGTATTACTCAGCGACTCTGGATATTATGAGGCTCAGAAGGTGAAGGCGTCAACTTTGGCTAATCCAACACTGTAGATCTTTCATTAGATGGTCATATATAAGCTAAATGCCTACACGAATACCAATAGAAATATCAGTGTTCGCGACATGGGAGTAATGGAAGCTGTTGTGAATGGTCGTCAACTAGATACAGTGCACTGGATCATCAGCAAATTTAATGATATCCAGTCCCATAGTGATAAGGAAAATATTTCGATTGACTTTGGTATAATAATTACCTTTATCGTTGAAAAATTGGGCATCACGGTTGACGAATATGAAGAGTTTCAGATCACTTTTGAAGAATCTCATATGCTTAATGTCGACGCTCTCTATCGAATGTGGATAATCGAGAAGGATGGTGACAATGGGTGAAGATTACCTGCTATTGTTAGTGACCATGAGCCCTCTGTTGGACCATCTACTGCACCTTCAGTTACTGAAACCAGTGCTCATCGGGGAAGATGAGCCCGTCCTGAAGCGGGTCCAGACGTTCAATCAGCTTTCGAGCTTTAAGTGTTAATAGAGTTGACCAAACAAGTTGATGCAAATGTGGCTCAACTTGCCAGTGATTTTCGAGCATTTCAGGATGCTATGGAAACTCGCATGACCCGATTTGAGTCCCGAGTTGATACTCTACTCAACATGGCGGACCTATCTCCTCAGTAGCCACCTCAGCCACCCGAGCCTTAAACACTTATTTGCATTTGCCTTTTTCGTATACATTATCATTGAGGAACATGTGATTATTTTTTTTTTGTTTTGATATTATGTTTTTGGATGATTTGACTTATATTAATATTTTGAATTCTATTGATGTTTTGAAGTATCTTTGTGTTTTGGAAGCTATTGATAATTGTTTGTTTGATGATTGGGTGTCTTGAAGTAGTTGGATGGTTGATTATTGTTAATATTTGGGAGTGTATTTTTTTGTGTGATGACTTGTTTTGGGAAATATTCATAAAACAAGGGAGACTGTCAAATTTTTTTTTATTAATGGCGAAAAAGGGGAAGAATACGGTAAAAATTGATATTAATTGATACTGGTAATTAAAGCTCAAACTAAAGGGAAGTGCTTAAAGTGAGGGGGAGCATTTTTTTTAATTCTTAGTTAATATTCAATTTTAAAAATTATCAATTATCAACATATTTTTATCATCAATAAAAAAGAGGGAGATTGTTGAACCCTTGATGTTTTGATGATGATAAAAACATGCTTAATTTGCTAATTAATCCCTTGCATGAAGTAATTCATGACAAAAGAAGGGAGAAAATGTTTTATTTTGCAGAATATAGGTCTCGCATCATCGTGTGCTATTGAAGCACGACCGTGCTTGACCAAAAAGGTTCTCGTGTGTCCAAAACACGAGACCGTGCGCCTGACCGTGCCAGGTTCTATGAAAATCTGAATAAAATTTTCAGAATCAACACGGACGTGTGTTCATGACACACGACCATGTGCGTGAACAACACGGGTAATGCACCATCAGCTCAACCGTGCAGCATGACCGTGTAGAGTCAAAGATTTAAAAGTCAAGAACACGATCGTACTCATTTGGAGCACACGACCATGTGCATAATTCATGAAGAGCACGAGATATCAAGTTGTGCAAATGAAGCCGTGCATCAAGTCAAAGCAAGATAGTCAATGCACAACCGTGCACATGCTATCCGCACGATCGTGCGTGATGACGGAAGAAGAGCACTACCAAGGAGGTCGTGCAAGGCTGATCGTGCAAGAGCTTAAAGACACATATTCAACACACGACCATGCGGATATGGCACACGACCGTGCTCTAGCAAAAGAATACTCGTGTGTTGCCAATGTGTTCATCGTGCAGCCAAGTGGTGCGAGCCTCTGAAATTTTGAGCAAAAAACCATGAAGGGCTAAAGCACGACCGTGTGGCAAAGGCACACGACCATGCTCTAGCAAAAGAATGCTGGTGTGCTACCAGTGTGTTCGTCGTGTAGCAAAGTCGTGCGAGCTTCTGGAATTTTGGGCATAAACTATGAAGGGTTGAAGCACGACCGTGCTTCAAGGGCACACAACCGTGTACCATTGACGCTAAGTTTTTAATTCGACCGTTGGGAGTCTGATCAGGGCAATAAATGTAATAAGCACGATTGTGCATGCGAAGAGCATGACCGTGCGCCTAGAAAATTTATTGCAGAGCATCATTTTTTAACTACCTCAACGGATACAAAACTAGCAAAACGGCTCTTTGCTATTCTAAGCAATAATTGGAGTATAAAAAGAGACTTATTTGAAGTGAAGAAGGTTACTGAAAATGTATTGCAAAAATCAAGCCATTTTACTTCACTCTTTGATTGCTCTCTCTCTATAAGCTTATACATTCATACACTTGAGAGATTTGTGCGTTATATATTTGATTTTCAGCCTAGTTAGAGGCAAAACAATCAATTTCTTGATCAATATTTCTTATGTAAAAAGGGCGAAATTCCCTTGTGGAAAAACTATTGTATCTTCGGGTTTGGAAGATAGTGGAAACTTCAATCGGGTTTGATTGAGGAAGAGGACGTAGGAGACTTGTGTTCAAAGCTCTGAATCTGTATAAATTCGGTTGAGCAATCTCTAAACTCATTCTCTCTTTATTGTGTTTATTGTGCATTGTGATTATTATTGTTTTTGTTATGATTATTGTTTCAGATTTTTTAAATAATCCTATTCACCCCCCCCTCCCCCCCTCTAGTATTATTTCTCTAGCTATTAAGGTTTTTCATACTTATAAATTATTTTGATCAAGTAAATTACTGCATTATTTATGTTTTCTATATTAATTTAAATAGATTTTTTGATTAATTATAATGAATCTAAAAATTATTCATATAAAAATTTTAATAAAATATTTATCTATAAAGTATTTGTTTATTAAATTCTAAATTAAATTATCTTGTAATATAATCAAAATATATTTTCATAATATTATAATAAAAATTGAATTAATATAATTTATTATTTGATAAAATAATTTAGTATCCATTTTATTCATTTTAATAAAATATATTTATCAAGCACTTTAGTTATTTATCAATTACTTGTAGATATTTTAATTAACCCCATCACTAATTAAAATTTTAAATATTTATAAACTAATCCTCACAGCCACGATTGGCTTGGCTACTCGTGCGGAAGGAGGAAGTTGGAATGTGATTCTTGGCTCTCGGTCTCTACGGAAAACAATTAGATTGGATTTTCCCTGTTTCAACGGAGAAGATATATGACAGTTAGCAAATGTTCCATGTCCAAATCTGTTTTAAAACCACGAGTACACTGTATAACATTTTCATTTGAATAGTAAAATCATAGCATGAAACGACGTTGTATTGCTTAGTTACATTTACGACTAAAAGTAAATATGAAACCTTTAATGAAACGCAGCATTATCCACCCTGCTTTTCTTCAACCTTTTAAATTGTCTTTTCCGCTCGATTGGCAACAAATTTCTCCGACTTCTCGAGGGGAGGGGCATTCCCTTGGCCTAGAAGGAGATAAAACTCCATCATGGCTTGAAACAATTTATTAATTAATATATTAATCAGCAACATACGCTAAAGCTGAAGCAAAATTGCAGTATAATAAAAACATTGTCACATATGAAATGAAATAATTATAAGATAGCAATATTCTAAGAGATTAAAATAATAAAAGAAATTCAAAAATTTTTTAATTCTTTCTTTTAAATTTTATTTTTATTAATGAAATAGACTAGAATTCCAGTATGACTCGTTATATTCTCTTTAATTAGATGTATTTTGATTTTTTTTTTTCCTTTGTATTCTTGCACTTGAAATCTCTAATTGATGCATTTTTGCTATAGAATTCCAATATAACTCATTACATTCTCTTATTGATGCATTTTTTTTCACACATTCATCACCTCCACTACTTATGGAATACCAACCTGACCCTATGGTTGAGAAGTAGCTCCACATACCCTTAAAGGTGGTAACTCAAATACCTTATCTAGAGACTCGACCATGCTACCCTAGCAATACCTACAGGGACACTAATTCCCTCTCTAGCAATTGATGTAAAGTCACATGCCTCATGTACAAACTCTCCAAACCCCCTCTAGCGAAGATAGTGTCAGTCTTTGAAGTGAGGGGTGTATGGTTTTTTATGCTATTATATCACATAAAATATTAGTATGGCAATGAAATGTAAAAATTTGAACATGAAAACTCTTTGCCTTTGGATCAAGGTTTTATTATATCTGTTATAAGGGTAATATCTAAGTTTGACAACTCTTCCTTTTTAAATTCATCTCAGATGAAATAACGTCTCTTTTGTTGTTTTAATACAACTTTACTTGTCCACACTCAAGCTTTTATGGAGGACACATGTGCTAGTTTGTGTTATGAAATTGAGTGTGTATATAAAAAGTGGAAAGAAAATTTAGAGAATGAATTTCTCTCTTTTGATGAATTTGCCTAACACATTCAAAAGTGGCTTGGGTTTATGATAAAGTGTGAATTGATGTTGTAACTATAATAGCCTCCTTATTTACTCCACTATTTGATAATGGGTATTTGCATATTCTGCTCAATCATTTAATTTATACTTATTGGGCTTATATATGTTTGAATATTTCTTTCTAACTATTTATAACATATTTTTAGATATCTAAATTCATCAATTTTAGAGTAACTTAAGGTCACTTACTCTTTGCGCAACAAACCCTAACCCCTTATGTGTGTGACTCAATAGGTTCCCTAATATATTGATAGTAAGTAAAATGATGATCAATAAAAAATTAGTAATTTGTTTTATACATGAGTCATGAGAGGTCTCTAACAAGACATTTTCATCACCCAACAATTGAAAATCAATGTCAACTAAAGTAACTTTTCAATGGTACGATTATTGTGTGATTAAATTCTTTCATCATTTTGATATGTTATCAAGATTAAAGCACAAAAGTATTGCTTACCTCAGTGCTCTTGGCTTCTTGACTTGGCTTTCAATACAACAACCAAGTTTCATTAGATTTGGACATTGACCTTAATCCGTATTATGACCATAAATTTCATTATTCATAGCCATTAGTTAAATAGTAACGCAAGATATCTTTCTTTTATAGCTAAAGTGATGAAGCATTTATTGATCCGTCGTAACTTTGCTACACTGCTCAACATAACCAATCATTATTATACTAATAACCCTCTAAACAAGGTTATATTAAACTAGTGTCAAACTAGACTAACTGGTATACAAAACTTTTTAGTGATCTCAAGTTTAAAGATCACATGTACCAACATTTGTTAGAGGATATTTTCAAAAGATACTAGGGTTACCTTTTATGTGTAATCCTCTGGACGGGTCAATCTAGACTTACAATTAATGTGCACTCATGTATTACACCAAGTTAACACTAATGACTTAGACAAGTAATATAGGAGTGTTTGTTATATATTGTTGTTTATTATATTAGTCTTTTATATATATATATATATATATATATATATGATGTATATACAAACTGTACAAATATACATTTATGAAAACTAAGTAAAGTATACGAGCCACCACCATGTTATCTGCTACAAAACTATATTCCATATATAGCTATCTCGTTTTCAATTTAGCACTTAAGTTATTGACCTTTAAGAAAGAAACTTTGGGGAGTGAGTGATAAATCATTTAGTAAGTAATTTTTATTTTTACCTACAACCAGGTTCCTATTTATTACTAACCGTGACTTGTCATGAACTATAATTGATTTCAAATCTTATTCTCTTATTTGTTCTATTTTTGATGTATTATTCTTTGCTTTGCTATTACATATTATCACATGTTTATTTTGGTTCATTTTATGCTATGTATGACATAATATGAGCATGTTGAAATCATATCGATGTTAAAAACTCATCTATTAGCCCTTGGGCTTGCTTTTTAAAAACATTTTCTAAAAAGAAATCTTTGCTATGATCCAAATATTTTGTAGTAAATCAAATCTAAAAATCTCTCTTTTGTATAAATCTCATATAAAAGCTTTTTTCAAAAACTACAGTGCTGATTAGACTGATAAACATAAGAATTCGATACCCTGATTGTGTGAGTTCAGTCTACTAATGATCCTATTAATGCATAACCAACACTCTCTTTAAGTTAATAATCATATCCTTTGTAACAAACATTAGTTTCCCTCTATAGTGGGCGTACGAACTCATAGGTACCTTCTCATATCCACCCCTAAAATGATATTTGGAGCATCATATTTTTCTACTTTAAAACATGCATATGAATCCTTGGATCTTTTTTTGAAAATGCTATTTGACATGTAATGTCATGTAAAACAAGATATCATAGATGGTATCTTGTTTTCTTTTCATATTACTGAGTTTTGTGTGTATTGAAATAGTCTATTGATGTTTTGTTCTTTATTATGTAAATTTTGCTTACAACACAATCATGTTGTGTAAGACAAATAAGCGTATATATAGACACCCGATCATGGTCCTTGCTTCGCATAGGCCTATAAACTTGGCTCAAAATGACTATGACCCTTTGGGTGTCATCTTGCTAACATATATAGGTACATGATCATGACCCTATAAACACGGTTGTGCCTTTTCATGCTTACCTAGTTATGCAAGGTCATCATATGTGACCTTGAGGTTGTTAAAACAAGACAACAAGGTTGTGCACTTGTGGGCATATAGTCATACATCATGTTCTACTTCTTCAATAACGTATTTAGCAAAGTTAGAACCATGCTAATCTCATCTAACACACATCGAAAAACATCCAAATCTCAACATAAGATATACACATTGGTTTTGCATAGGTTATTGATATCAATAACACCAAATATCACTTAAATAGACATTAACACCCTTAAAATTCACTTATATATACATGCATGCATAATCATATTTCTAAGGTACTAAACTTCATCAAATCATATTTATCTTATCATTTCTTCATGTAATCATGTTATTCAAACATAAAGCATGGTGCAACCATCAACCAAACTCAATCATATAGAAACTCTTACTATGAAATAAGGAAAAAAAAGGTAAAAATTACTTACCTCTTGTCATGGCTACTCTATCTCTTTTTCTAACTGATATCTCAATTTCTAACTTGGTTGGTTGCTATTGGCCACTTTTATTCAATTGCTAGGTTAGGGTTCACCTAGAATAAAGAAGTGAATTTGGGTGAAAATTTTTGATAGACATGAAAAATTCTACTTATATAAGGCGACACAAGACTACAGGGACACACAATCATGTGTCTTGAGGACACACGATTGTACATTTGAAAAATTCCAAATTCCCAACTCTTTTTGCATAGTGCATGAAATAGTCACATATATAGACTCATGCACTTGTCATATTTAGCTTCTAAATGACTATTTTACCCTTGAATCCTCTCAACTATAATTTTTAACATAAAATCTCTCTTTTAACCCTAATTTTTTAGTCTAAAAAGACCATTCTAATATCAAGATATTACATTCTCCCTTTTTAATAAAAATTTTTTTCTTAAAATTTATCTAAATAATTTGAGTCTCTTTCTCAGATCTTAGACTTTACCTCCCAAGTAGTCTCCTCTAACCTCTAACTCCTCTATAATACATTCACTAAAGATATCTCCTTATTCTTGAGGAATTTAACTCTATGATCTAAAATTTGGACTAATTTTTCCTGATAATTCAAATCTTCTGTTAGATCCAAGTCCTGAATTTCTAAGACATAGGACTCATCCCCCAACATACTTCCTCAGCAAAAAAACGTGAAAGATATTATGAATACGGTCTATACTAATATACAAAGCTAGTTTATAGGCAACATGACCCACTCTTTTTAATACCTCATAAAGGCTTATAAATCTGGGAGCTAATTTGTCCTTCTTACTAAATCTCAATACATGTCTGTAAGGAGTAGCTTTCAGAAATACTTTATCTCCTACTTTAATCTCAACATCCTTACGCTTCTTGTTTAAATAACTCTTTTGATGATCCAACGCTTATCTCATCCTCTATTTAATAAATTTGATTTGCTCTATTATCTTCTAAATCATCTCTGATTCTACTAAAGTCTTTAAATAATATCTCTCTCTAATCTTATCTCAATGTAGTGGAGATCTACACCTTTCTCAATAAAGAGCCTCAGTTAGTACCATTTGAATCATAAACTAATAGCTATTATTATAAGCAAACTCCATCAGAGGTAACAACTCAGCCCAACTATTTTAAAAATCCATGTAACATGTTTACAACATATCCTCTAAAATTTAATTAACTCACTTTGTTTGGCCATCTATCTGTGAGTGATATGTTGAACTAAAATGAAGTTTGGTCCCCAAAGCTCTCTATAAACTATTACTATTATCCTTGGTTACCTATGTCATGTTATGTAATGCTAATCATGCATGATATTTCATTTTCTCCTTGTATTAATCAGTTTTTTATGTATTATAATGGTTTACTAATGCTCTATTCTTTGATATGTAAATCTTTCTTATCACACAGTTATGTAGTATAGGACAAACGATCATGCAACATAACACATGAGCCTGCTCCAAAAATTGCATGGGCTTATAAATAAGTTATTTAAAATTGTCATGTCCTACTTATACGATCATGTAAATTTGGTACAAGCACATAGTCGTGACCCTTATATGCATGGTCATGTCTATCAAGCTTATCCAAATGCGTATGACAATGTACATGACTATGATGGTGCAGAAATGTAATTGCATGATCATGTGCTTATGGGCACATGGTTGTGCATCCCGTTTTGTTTTTATAATATCGCATCCAAAAATGCTAAAACCTAGCTATCTTATCCAACACATATCCAAATTCATTCAATCAATTTCATAAGCTTAATAAATCAGTTAAGCACATACTTGTTTTATCAAACTCATCAAAACTCATCTTTTACACATCAAATCTCTCATATTTAAGTATATGAGTATATATGTGTATATCAAGCTTCTTAAGCAACAACTTCATTATCATGTTTCTATTTCATCATCTTATCATTAAAACATACAAAACAAGCATCAAGTATAGCACAAACATCACTCTAACCATTTGAGCAGGGAACACATTATATGAAATAGGGTGAAAGAGATTAAGAAACACTTACCTCTTGCCATGGCTGTTAACTCTCTTTCTCTAGCTGAATCTTGTTCTCTATTTGGGTTTGCTGCTGCTAGATGGTCTTTTACCATTGTTGGTCTAAGGTTCTTTGGTAAGAAGAGGAAAGCTAGGTAAAATGAATAATAGATAAAGATGGAAAAAGTGGTTTTACATATACATAACGGTGCAACATGCTATGACACATGGTCATGTGTCTAAGGTACATGATTGTGTGTCAAAAAAAGTCTCAGATTTCGTTCTTTTCCTGTGTTGTGCATGGAATAGTCTCTTAAGGAGATTCATACATATGCCATATATAGCTTTTTAAATGACTATTTTACCCTTGAATCCTCTTAACTCCATATTAATCATAAAATCTCACTTTTAATCTTGATTTTTAACTTAAAAAAAAACCATTCTAACCTTGGGATATTATACGGATACTAGTTTTTCTCTCTAATTGGCATATGAATTCACAGGTACTTTTTTGTATCTATCCCTAAAATGATGTTCGGAACACCATATTTTTCTACTTTAAAACATGCATATGAATTCTTGAATCTCTTTTTGAAAACATTGTTTGGTATGTCATGTCATGTAACACTTATCATGTATGGTATTTTTTTTTCCTCATATTATTGTAATACCCCACCTACTATATATTACCGTAGACCCTTTTTTTTATAAATATATATATATATATATATCTCTCTCTATTATATAGCAGTGGGTATTACTCTGACTACTTACTGAAAATATGCGGAAGCTGGTTTATAAATCTGTGATGGGAAACTAGAACCCACTGTACAATATCCTGAAATAAAACTCATGTTTATAAAATAATAATAATATCTGAAAATATAAAAGCAACTGTACAATTCGAATACATGAGCAATTCAAAGCATGCGAGCCGCAAACATGCTATCTACTAAAACTAAACATATATACATACATATATAATTGAAAACTCGGGTGAAAACCCGCTCAAGCTATATCCCACAAACCAGCCATCTCGTGCTCCAAGCTCAGCTCCCCGAAACACCAACCTGCAAGAAAGGAAACTAAAGGGAATGAGTGACAAGTCACTCAGTAAGCATCTCCTACCTCTACTCTTGGGTAGGCTTTAGACTAAGCTGCTGCCACTGCTGACTAACTGTTATCTAGACGAACTTAACTAAGTTCCTGATAGTCTAATAGCTTCTTTTAATCATTTGCTTTTCTTAATAGTTCTTACGTTCTGTTAGGATTAGCTGAATTCTTTTATTTCTTTATTTCTAACGTGTATCATGCAACTTAATCTTTCTTTTATTTCTTATCTTACATGATTCTAGTCTTACTATCTGTATGCTCTACCATGTCATGTACTATGTATCATGGTATGCTGAAATCATGTTATTTGCCCTTGGGCCTGTTTATTGAAAACATGTTTCTGAAAACTCTTGTTAGGATCTAAAAATCTAAAATACTGAAAAGCTGAATAAAACTGTTTCTGAAATCTCTGTATCCGAAGATACCTGTTATGCTGATCAGACTGATGAATACAAGGATTTGGTATCTTGGCCAAGTAGGCTAAATCATACCAGCGAAATACCAGTAAGCTGAAATATCTTATCATACTAGTTCTTAGACCAGTAAGCTGAAATCTAACTAGTTTGATCGAAGTCAGAAAGTTGAAAACCCATAGATGCCCCCTCAAATTCACCCTAAATAATTGACTTGGATATGGAGCCTTGAATGCTGAAAACTGATGCAAATGGATCACTTGATCTTTTTTTTGAAAACACTGTTTAACATGCTATGCTGAATGATGATAATCGTGCATGTTATCTTATAAACTCTTTTTTCTTTCTGATTACAATTTATCTTACTGTTTCTGTTCTGTATTTGTTACTGTTTTCATATTTCCTGTTCTCTTTCTGTTTCTATTCTATTTCTGTTTCTGTGTCTGATTTTATTTTTGTTTCTATTTCTGATTCTAATTCTGTTTCTATTTCTGATTTTGATTCTGTTTCTGATTCTGATTCTGTTTCTGTTTTCTAATCGTAACCTATCATTAGATTACGCTGTTTTAGTCTGATAATGAGTTTCTTGTTCTATTGTGAGATTAACGTGTGATTTTGGAAAATATCCTATTCTTTTTCTCTTTACTTTTCTTTTCTTCTTTTCTTCTCTTTTCTTTCTTGTTATTGAAATTCTGTTTATTTCTTAATTTGTTAGGCACACGGGCATGCATGCTCTGACGCACGGGCGTGCATACAGATGCACGGGCTATGAGCCGGTCGTACAGCCCAACCGTGTAAGGCTCTAGAAATTCTAACTAAAATCTCACACTTGGCTAATGCACGGTCGTGACCCTCAAGTGCACGGACGTGACTCCCTCTAAAAGCTGCTCGTGCATGACTCACATACACTATCGTAACCATACCAAAACCAGAATGCATAGATGTACGTGCATGAATGCACGGGCGTGCATCCAACCCTATTTCAACACCTACGATCGAAATCCGTAAGATCACACAAAAACTCAACCCAAAACTCATCACACATCAAATTAAACACACTAGCATACAACATACACTGTTAATAAACTAAAAACATGCATTAATCACTGAAACAACCCAACCAAGGAAACACAAACCCAAGGAAAATGGGAAAAGGTAAGGGAATACTTACCTAGAGCTGCTAAGATCTTCTATCTCTCTATCCTCGATTGAATCTTGGCTGGAATGACTGCTAAAGTTGACTAATCTCTCCCTAAAAAAAGCTAAGGTTTCCTGGAGAGAAAAGAAAAGGGAAAAGCTGACTGAAACGGACGGAGAAAAAATATTGGTTTATATACCAGCAGGCATGCACGAGCGTACAACAAACATACACAGACGTGCATGGCGAGAAAGGGACGCATGGGCATGCGCACACGAACGCACGGTCGTGCTCCTTCCACAAGCTGTATATAAAGCCAACAAAAGACCATTCTACCCTCATATCTCACTGAGACAGATTTCTAACTGATAAATCTCTCTTCTAACCCCGATTCAAGGCTTAAAAAGACCATTCTAACCTCGGACTGTTACAATTATTGAGTTTAATGTGTATTGAAGTAGTTTAGTGATGTTTTGCTCTTTATTCTATAAATTCTACTGTATAGTTGGGTAGTGTAGGACATATGGGCGTGCATATGGACACACGATTGTGTTCTTTACTTCGCACGAGCCTACAAACTTTACTCAACATGGCTATGACCCTTTGGACATTGTCCTGCTAGCATATATAGGTACATAACTGTAACCCTAAAAGCACGACCATACCCTTTTATGCTTATCTAGTTATACACGATCATTATACACGACCGTGAGATTGTTAAAACATAACTGCATAGTCATGTACTTGTGAGCACACAGTTGTGTGCATGTAGACACACGATCATGTATCATGCTCTACTTCTACAACATTATGTTTAGAAAATTTAGAACCATGCTAATCTCATCCAACACACATCCAAAAGCATCCAAATCTCAATACAAGATATAATAATGGTTTTGCACATATTATTGATATCAATAACACCAAATCTTACTTAAACAAGCATTAACACTATTAAAATTCACTTATATACATATACATGCATAATCGTATTTGTAAGCAACTAAACTTCATCAAATCATATTCATCTAATCATTTCTTCATGTAATCATGTTATTCAAACATAAAGCATACTGTAACCATCAATTAAACTCAATCATACAAGAACTCATACAATGAAATAGGGAAAAAGAGGTAAAACTTACTTACCTCTTGCCATGACTACTCTATCTCTCTCTCTCTAATTAATATCTCACTCTTTAACTTGGGTGGTTGTTGTTGGCTACTCTTTTTCAATTGTTAGGTTAGCATTTACTAGAATGAAGAACATAATTTAGGTAAAAATTATTGATAAACATGAAAAATTTTGCTTTATATAGGGCAACACAAGACCACACATATATATGGTCATGTGTCCTGAGGATGTACGATCATACATTTGAAAAATTTTAAATTCTCAACTCTTCCGGTGTTGCACATGAAATAATCTCTTAAGGAGAATCATGCACTTGCCACACGTAACTTTTAAATGACTATTTTACTCTTAAATCCTCTCAACTATCTTTCTTAACATAAAATCTCTTTTTAACCCCAATTTTTAGTCAAAAAAAAGAGACCATTTTAGCCTCGATATATTACACATGAGATTTGTCATTACTTTTTAGTAAAGTCATTCAATGTTATGATAACCTTACTATATTATTATTGTCCTTGGTCAAAATAGTATTGAAATTATGAACATTTCTAAATATGCCATCAAGTGTACTATAAGCTTCTTATGATTAAGTTATATATTAATCCCCTCATTATAGTACCATGTATAGCCTTGGACTATTCCTTCTACTTTGTGAGGTTTATTTTGGTCTAAGATATAGCTTTCATACCTTGCCTGGTTAGATTATATTATTGATAAATTAATTATATTATTGTTTTTAAGCATGTTTTTAAAGTTATAAAATAAGTTTGAAATAAGCCTTAAAAAGGTTTGAAGTCTAAAAAATTTTAATAAATTAGACCTGAACAAAATCTGAGGCTCAAATAGGCATACTTAAAGTCTAAACCCAAAATTTTATATAAGCTGTGGTTTGAATAAATTAAACTCGATTCAGTAGTCTCAATTGACCGTCCTAATGATTGTTAAATTTCTCTTAATGGCTTGGTTCCATACCATGGGGGAATGAAAGTTATCTTACTTTTGCATTGCTCCATGTGATTCCATCAATCAAACTGCCGCAAAAAAAATTATGATTGAAGAGAAAAGAAATGGTGTAGATGACGTTTTTCTTCCTATACACAATGTCAGTTGGTTTTTCTGCTTAAAAAGGAAGCCAAGTGAGTGTATGCCTTGCATTAGTAGCGGTTCAATGGACTGCAATTTTGCTACAAATCATAAGAGGAAGGTAGCTACTCATGGTAGTGATACAATTCTAATTTTTGTTAGAAAATGATGTCGAAGGCCTAAATTGAGTTCTCTAGAATGAAATTCAATCTTTAAAATACTAGTTTAGGGATTTATGAACTCCAATTTCATATTTCAATAAATTAATTAAGAACCCTAAACTAAGTTGAACCAAATCCTAATTTGCAAGAAATCATAATTTTGAAATTCTCAATCCCCGAATTCAGACTCTAAACTTCAAATTCTATATCTTTAATGCATTTAGTTTTGATACACATGTAAGGTTTTATTTACATAAACCATTAAAATCAGTCAATCAATAAGGTCTACATATATGATACAAAATATTGAATTAAATAGTGTTTAAGGTTACAAGAATACCTAATACATCATGTCTTTTGAATTTTTAAATCATTTGGTCTTTTTCCCCTAAATCAATTTGAATGACAAATTTTAATAGGTAAAATTGTTGTATTAGGATTTCAACAAAGAAATCTAACCAATATATAACAGTTTATTGAACCTTAGTATCACAAGTCTAATAAACTTTTAAACTCGTACTAATGCCATATATTTAAATCATAATCTTAAAGTATGTTAAACTTATCTTTATAATTACTTAGGTTCATTTGTAAGTTATTATTTGATTATTTTAATTAAATAATTTTATTAAATTAAAATTGTAATTAATATTAACACAGATAAAAAACTTTTCTCAAAATACTATCCGCTAAAATTACGCCACATGCAATTCAATTGAGATAGAAAAATGATGAATATATAGATTGAACATAATGATGAGAAATAACAACAGTACAGTACCACTGACTTGAAGTTAAAGGATTGCTTGATATGAAGGTTGATGCATCAAACGAGCTCTGGTTTTGATGTTATGATAATCTACATGCATGGTAAGCAAGTCTTATTGTTTGTTGCCAACAGTTGAACCTTTTATTACCACTCTCATCAACACTGCTGTACAGCTGGGACAATATCATATCTCTGGACATCTATATTGTGAAGGAATGGAACACACACACACATCAAAGGAGAGATTAAATGTACCATTCTTACATGGATTCAATACTCACAACTTGACAAATTCTGTATTTGCTCTACAGAGCATATGTATAGACATTTTTGTTTATCAAATACCATATCAATATTTCAAACTTAAATTGTTTATCAATCGTTAAACAATGGCCTTAAAAATTATGCCAATTTACTGAATGGATGAATTGTTAATTACCAATCAAGAGCCAACAGAAGAAATTAATACATCCTGAATTTTTCCTTTGTCTTCTCAAACACCTGTTCTGCTATGGCAGCCCCATTGCCATCTGCTCTTTTGATCTCCAATTGAGCCTTTTGATAGAACCCGGTCCCCCTTAATGCATCTGCAATAAAATCATCAAACCCAATTGCAATGGCCGCTTCAGCCTTGGCTCCGTAAACCAGCCTCTGTTTGACATCAAAGTGTTATTACATGTTATGCCCAACATGAAAATTGACAGGGAAGAAAAAGAGATGAGGAGTCACGTGGTTTGACCTTAATTCGTGAAAGGTGGATTGCACCAAAGCACATGGGGCAAGGTTCACAGGAGGCATAAATTTCACAGTCTGAAAGCTCAATCTTATTGAGCTTCTTACATGCCTGGCAACGATATATTATCACATACAGTGAGAATCATTCTTGCACACTAAGGAAACACAAACTACAGAAAATTATGAACTTTTTTAGAGAAGCATTAAGGAGCTCAAACTAAGTGCATTCCATTCATATTTTGTAAGAGCAACACTAGTATAAGCACTAGCACTTAGAAAAGGGTGACACCAAATGCCAATGAGCAGACTTTTAAGGTTTGACAGATGATTGAGAGGGCAGTGATAAGTAAACTTGGTAACCCTGCCATAGCTATTTATCTTACTAGTCAAGAAATCCGGTGAGTGAAGCAGTGACTCATGGTATCATGAATGCAAGTAATCTCTAGTTTATCAGTGCAAAGCATATTTCTCTCAGATTAACAATCAGATGAAATTATAACTAGAAATATTGATTGTAGTGACTCATACAATTATCAAGTTTTATTACGGAAATTTTAGATTATATATTCAATATAAATCACTTCCATATAAAAGTTCAAAAACATACATTTTCCAACAGAAAACAAATATCACCTCCATATTGTTTATTCATCAATTGTAAACTCATTTTCTTAAATTAAGGATTTGAAAATCTGTTGCAGTCTGTGAATGTCTAATTTAACAACAGGAGATGAGGTAGGGTATGTTCAAATAAACAGAAAACAGAAATCAGACATCTCATCAAAAGAAAATCTTATGCATGTAATACTATTTTGAATTAACTGCAGCTCAATGTCAACAATGCATCATCTAAAATTGAAGAATGTTAATTTCAAGACTTCGAAAAGGAGTCATTGACCAATTCTAAGTGTGAGTCTGCTATCCTAATTGGGCATGGTTCCAATGGCCTGAGGTAAAAAGAATAGCTAATCAAATATTCAAACAAGTAATTTATGTGCTCATGACCACCAACACAGAACTTCCACTTTCACAGTACTTTAAATGTGTTTGCAATGGATAGAATCTAAAAAGCTAATGAATTAGAGTCACCTAATCAGATAAAACTCAAAACTCCTCACTCAGATTAACTCTTAGGTGACAGCAATTGGATGGGAGTCTCAATTCTTGGGTCCAAGTACCAACAATGTTCAGTTGTTTGACTATCCTACAAGAGCTAGAAAACTTCAGATGGTAAATGTTTTGAACTTTGATATTTTCAAAAAACCAATATCAAAAAGTGGAAAAACTGAAGTCATTTGAGCAGGATATTAGTTTTCAAGTGAAGCTGCGAAGTTGATTACAGGAGTCAGATGGTTGAAGAAAATGGTGAACATAATTTGATGCAAAGTCACAAATCTCAGTATAGAAAATGCTAATGATATAACACAACAAGCATCCTTGAAAAATGAAAAACCTTGAAGCAGTTATTCTAACCTCTCTCACCGCAGTGACCTCCGCATGTGCAGTAGGATCTGTATACTTCAAAACCATGTTGTGACAACTCACAACAACTTCATCATTACGTACAACAACAGCACCAAAAGGACCACCATGTCCACATTCAACCCCTTTATACGCTTCTTCTACAGCTTTGGTTAAGAATTTGTGGTCTCTATCCTGAACAGCTGGTTGATCAACATAAACATAAACATGATATAACCAACAAATTTCATAACCTACCGACGATTCAATAACAAATAATAGAGAATTGACAACATTACCTTCCTGATGTCCAGGAAATGCAGATGCCACAGAAATGGTTCCCTCCTTTGTCTCCACCACTGCAATCATAAAGCACGTAAAGATTATATGTTAAGAGCAGTTCAATTAAACCAACACTCCATTAAGCCTTTAACTGGAATCAGAAGTTTATTGAAAAATCAATCAAATTTAAGAAAAAGTTAAATTGAATTGAAGATATTTATTTATAAGAGAACCCCATTAGAAATTGTGGAGATATGATTGCAGCCTTTAATTAAAGGTATCGAGTTTTCATGCGAATGGTGAAAAGGGTAACCCTGTTTGTATGTGTTCTAATAAAGTAGTGTTGAATCTAGAGGATCAGAATAATTGTACAGTGAAAACAACAGTTGACCAACGGTAGAAGAAGTAGAAACATGATATGAGGCAAAAGAAAAGGAAAGAGACGGGCGCTTTGATTACCATTAGCTTCTTCCATGATGATGATGATGATGTTGATGTTGATGAAGTGATGAAAGTGAACGATGGAATCAAACAAATAAATATGAGTATCTTCTGAACGGAACAGAGATGCAGATGAAGTAATATGAAAATAAAACAGTCGACGCTTATTCATGTCGCCATATTATTATGCATATTAAAATAACATGTGAATGTGATTCACACGCCACTTCCTAATAAAAGTTGGGGCCAGCCAACTAAATTCCAGTTCTTCTCCTAACAACTGAAGACAATATCAATTTGCTCATGTTTACCCCCACGATTTAACATCTTGTCAAAAGATGAAAATTCTTTCTTCCAAGATACCAAACAACATAACTATGAACACACACACATACACACACACACACACACATTACCTAATCAAATTTACATGATTTTTCAACATCTCTACAAATAAAAGCCGCCCATTTGCCAGAGGACATTCATTGAATTTGGGTCATTTAAGATTACTGAAGAAACTATCCTATGGGCTTTTTCTTTTCATACCAAACCTACGGGTCCAGTCCAGGTCTGTGGACTTGGGAGGGACCCAATGGTACCATATCGATTCATAGTCACCCAAAGTGAAGAAGAAGTTTGTGATTGAGCATTGAGGACGTATGTGGAGGGTTGGTGGTAGTTTTATAGGTTTCTCCGATATAAACCCGGTGGGGGTGGCGGTGTCGGTCAAACATAACCCTGTTCATTGGGGTCGACCTCTTTCAACAAAAATGAGAATTTTCCCAGTATCCGTCTCAGCAGCACCACTTTCCAACTCTACTAATGCTCTTATTACACTTCCACAACGACCACAACTCTCCTTCCTTTCTTCTGTATCAGCTGCCGCTCCCCCTCTTATTAATTTCGCCAAAGTCAATAATCCTTCTACTCAATTGGCCTTTCTCTACCTCGTCTTCGTCCTCTCAACGGTACTTTCTAACCATTTTAAATCTTTTTTTCAAGCTTTGTTTACATTCTCAATTTCATGTTTTCCGTTTCAACCCTCTCCAGGCTATTGGGGCGATTTTCTCCTTGGCTATTATTTCAATTCCTACTATGATGGTAAGCTCAGTTCAATTCATTAAGTTGATTCTATTTCATCAGTCTATGAAGAACCCTGTCCTGTTGTAAGTTCAGTTTTTTTTTTTTCCGTTGTTACAGGCTTTTAAGAAATTGGGTGCCTCAGTGGATAAATTGTCTAAAGTAGTTTCTGAAGAAGTGCCCGGAACCTTATCTTCCTTCAAACTTTCGGGATTGGAGATTAACGAATTGACTCGACAACTTACCAATCTCAGGTATTTTATTTCCATTTTTTTCCCCTAATGCAGCATGTAATTGCATTTTGATGATTAATTTGTGTGTGTTTTTATTTTCAAGGCAAAAGATTTCTGGTGGTCCCTTTGCCAACAAAAGCAGAAGCAATAAGCCCACTTCTACCAAAAGTATCGGCGGCGATTGATTTCAAGGCAAAAAATTTTTGTGTGTGTGTTTATTTTCAATGATTATTTGATCAGTTAGGCTTCAGACATGTTTTACTGTTTGTTCAAAGGAGTAATAAAGTTTGTATTGACAGCTTCCATCTGAACTATGAGAGAGCAAGATTGTTCCAACTTCTTAAGCAGGATGCTTTTGACATTATTATATGTATGCATGATTTAATCTCCTTTTATAACATTATTATTTGTAAAGAAAAGCATCAATCCAAGTAACAAATTTGAAGTTTATGTAGGAATGATAGGTGAAAGGAGTTGGCGTTGAAATTTAAGTAATTCATTTATTGAAATGTACAAGAGTTGCTGTTGTAATGGCAGATTTTGTGGACTGTATTTGGTAGATCAGACTCAGAGAAGGCTGAAAATGAATATATTGCAGTGATGCGATGAGTTGAAATTGTCTATGTATAGTAAGATCATACAACTTTCCAAACATCATGATCCATTAAAAGTAATAAGAGAATAGGTGGGTTCACAATTTAGCAAATTTATTTAGATTATATCCAGCATCTTTGAAATTGTCAGGCACAGGCATGTTGGATACAAGGTAACTCTAGAGGAAGAAACCGTGTACTTCATGTCTGAGTTTGAAGGATCAATTTTCCAAAGTCGAATCTCCCAAACCTGAATTGTCTTTCCAGTACGATCTTGGACTGCCCCCCTACGCATGGCCTAGAAAGAAAAATCAGTCCATGCTGCGGGGAGAGCCTCAGCAAGAACAAGATCACCAAGCTCAGCCCGTTTCAAATGATTAATGCTAAGGTGAATGCCAGCCACTCTTCTGAAACCAGATGCTACGTGGGCACCTATGCTTGTCATCGACTTTGATATCAAAGCCAAAACACCACCATGTAACACGGTGTAAAACCTAGGTTTCAAAAAAAAAAAAAAAAAAAGAACAAATACAAAACTTAATACTTCCTGTCGATAAACAGTTAATGACTTTCTTCTAGAAGTGGAGGTTTGACCTAATTTTGATTTTCAGTGTTGATTGTATTAATGTGCTATAATTAAAAAAATAAGCATTCCAAAACAAGTTATAATCTATGTTGCAAAGTATAATTAACCTCAAATCATGTGACTAAAATGTTAAAAGTGGTTACCTGAAATTCAGGCGTTAAAAAATGATTGCACAATGCTTTTCAATTATCTTGGTTAACGATAAAATCTGGTTTGTTTTTCTTAGCTTCTTCCAAAGAATCAAACTTCTTAAATTGCATGTGTAGCCTATAATGCTTTTGTCGAGTATTGACTTATAACTTATCAATCAAGCTATCCTTCACATCAGCATCATTCATATTTACATCTAAGTAAATCTACTTATGATACAATTATATATTAGCATGCAATAGAATCAAAAGAAGCTAAAGATAAACTCATTATGTGATATCTAGATTTATATTTAAGTGATCAAAATCTAGATCCAAATCCTTTTTAATATCTATTTTTTTCACTTTTTGGGCACTGAAAGTACATCTCTAATGACTATACCAATTTGACTCACAAGCTTAGTAGACTCATCTCATTAAAGGGCCTTCCTATTTTAGGATCCAAAGTGATCTTCATTTTCTTTCTAAAAGCTACAATTGTTTACATAACACCCTTGTCTATTGTTTTACCATGACCCCTTTCTTTAGATTTAATTCTTGTATGCACATAAAATGTTGGTAATTTTTATTTATTTATTTATAATGTATTAAAAAAACTATAATACATAACTCATGATTCATATATGTTCAATATTATATTATATACTTAAATAACTTAACACCTGAAATGGAACTTATTTCAATTGATGGTAAATCAATGCTTTCATTTGTTTGGTTGAATAGATCATCAATCAATGACTCTTTTGTAGGCATATGTTCCCTATCATCCAAGGGATATTTGATGTACCTCCAATATTTGTAGAATTTGCTCGATCAAAAGTTTTTCTAATGGTTGTAAGAGTTGAAGATTGAGTGAGATGCATAATGAATCATGATCTAACAAACTTTGTTGAAGCTTTTGTAAGTAACTCTTAGATTTTTGTACACCACTAGGAGCCATTTCAACCTATATGAAAACCCTTATTTGGTGTTAATATAATGCATTTTATAAAAAACCATACGGCTGAAAAATATAAAAAAAAAAACTTGTATAATTCAATTTAATAGTTTTTTACAATGAGTTATGTATAAATAATAATAATAATGATAATGATAATGATAATGATAATGATAATGATAAATCACAAATCATATAAATAAAAAAAATAGATTGCCAACAAAATACCTAAATGTCATCCTTAACATCATCATCAGAATTATTGTTATTTTTTGAATCTTCATCATTAGTACAATAATCAACTAAAGTGTCATCCATTTTATAATCTTCAACCATATCATCTAAGTTGTCTCCATCAATACTCAGGAAGTCTTGAAATTATCAATGACTCAATATCTTTTGGATCAATGTCTAGTCTATTTAGTGATTATATTTCCCTTCTCTTGATATACTTCATCTTCCACCAATTCACAATCATTAACATCCATATCTTCATCTAACATCTCATCAATATCATAGACATGCCTATGTTGAAATGGTTGAACCACTCGCTAATCTCTTTATAATTTAGGATCATTAATGTAAAAAACTTATCCTACTTGATCATCTAATATAAAAGAATCATCCTTGTACCATGTCCCAGTAATTTTGACACTTATTATATTTCCTTGCTTTTAAATCCTCGATTTTGACTTTTGTGATGACTATCATGTTTTTTTGCTAGATACCTTACTTTATTCATAATGCATCTAGTGTACTTTCTAACACACCTATGTGGTGCACATGCAAGGGAGTACAAGGCCTCATTTGATTTTGATGGTTCTTCATTATGCAAGTGTGTCATCTAAACATATAAGAAACAACCAATTAAAACATAATATGATAAGATACCAAGTAAGTTTCTATAACTATAATTTAAATAGACTATACTCGCACATTGTTTAAACTAAACAGGAAATTGCTTTTTGTGTTCTTGTTCTATATTTCGACATCCAGCTAATACAAGCTTTTCCTTCTGCTTCCTATATTAATAAATATTTAAAATTTTTATTTTAATATAATTGACCTTTTTAAAAAAATAATTTTGTACTTACTCAAATATAGATTGACTTCCTCATAACTTTTTCAAGATAAACCAAAGTGTCATGTTGAACTCTTCAGTTGATAACTGAACAAAGTTTGTTGTTCCAAAATGTCGACACTTCTGTGAGAGAATTGATAGGGTACCATTATTGGTTATGTCATTATTCTGCTCAACACGATTAAAATGAGTCTCAATGCCTCGCAAATACATTGAACAAAAGATTAAACACTCTTTAGCAATAAATGCTTTTGCAGATGAACCTTTTAGATGAACTTTATTGTGCTTATTTTGCTTAAGTTTACATATTGATTTATGAAATAAAGTAAGCAAGATTATCATAATGACTTGAAAAGAAAAAAATTAGAATGAGTTTTGACTTCCATCAAACAATGCTCTATTTAGTAGATGAACAACAAAATGGGCTATGATGCCAAACAAGGCTGGTGGCTAAACTATTTCTAGCTTACACAATATTAGGCATATATCTTCTGTCATTTTCTCTATCTTTGTTCTCTTTAATTCTTCATAACACAAATAGTAAAAAAAATCACCCACTTTTACAATAAATTGGATATATCCTTGTTTAAGGCTTTACGAATACCAACAAGAAGTATTCTTTGCAAGAGTACATGACAATCATGAATTTGCAATCGTGATATCTTTTGATCACTTGAGCTAACACACTGAGAGATGTTAGAGACATACCCATCTAGAAATTTAATAGATTTCAAAAATTCACAAAAAGTCTGTTTTTTTTTTTTTTTTTTATAACATAACATGCCATTGATTTCTTATATTTTCTATCAACTCTCTTGGTCAAGTGTAACTCTTTTCAAATTACCATATCTTTTAAATCTAACCTTGCCTTCATGATATCATTTGTTTTTCCTTCAATTGCCATCAAGGTTCCTAAAATACTCTCACAAATATTTTTCTCAATGTGCGTCACATCTAGATTAGGTCTTAATTTCAACTTACTCTAATAAGGAAACTAAAAAAAAAAAAAAAAATAAATGTTGTGTGTAGTCCAATTCAACTCCTTTGGCATGCGCTTTCTCTTTCTTATACTTGGATGCTTCCCCGATGTTTAATCTTTTAGGTACTTAATTTGCTTTAGCACATCATCCTAGTTAATTCTTTAGGCGACTCCTTATGTTCCCTTTCATCGTCAAACATTTTACTTTTCCTTCAAGCATGTTCTTTTAATAAGTAGTGACAGTGTCCCATGTAACATATCTTGCTTCGCAATCCTAAAAAGTAAGTTTGGATATTACAAATTAGGCAAGCCATGCACCCTTTAGTGCTCCATCCGATAAGTCACCATATGCAAGAAAGTCATTTATTGTCCACAATATAGTATCATGCAATTGAAAATTCTATTTATAAGAAACATTAAATGTTTCCACCCCTTCAACCTATAGTACTTTTAACTCTTCTATCAATGGTTGTAAAAAACATCAATATCCTTTTCCAGGGACTTTGATCCTAGAATTAGCAAGGATAACATAAGAAACTAATCTCTACTTTTGGAAAATAAAAATAAGCCAATATAATGATTGGAAATTAAACAAGACATAATATAAGCATCAATCAGCATTATAAAAATACAATCCACAAATTAAGAACAAAATTAGGATGAAATGCATAAATTAAAACAGAGATAAGTGATCAATCAATAGAAAATAACATGAACATCAACAAAGATATACAATTTTTATTGAAATAACAAAAAAAAAAAAGAGACTTTGGGAGGTTCTAGTTACCTTGAATGTTGGAGCAAGCCTCACTTCTTGTAGATCTTCAAATATTGCTTTAAGAAATTGAGAAAGAGATAAATAAATAAATATATATATATATATATATATATATATATATATATACTAGTTATCCCTAGAAGAGAAGAGAAAAGAAGAGAAGAGAAGAGAAAGAAAGAAAGAATGCTTGAGCTCTTTTTTTTTTCTTCTCCTTCCTCTTTCCTTTCTCCCTTTTTTCACGAGTTTTCCCTTCTTTAGATCATCTCATTTTTTCTTACTATTTTTTGGTGAAAGGGTTTTTATCGATATTTTGAGTTGATCTATGTATAAATGATATGATTAATTATTGCATGTAATTTGTATAGATAGTCTTTATATAATGGTTAGTAACCTCTTTACAGTGCCACTTTCATGAATTTAACTAATAAAAAGTTCACAGTAATATACATATATACATACATGTGTGTGTGTGTGTGTGTATTCAATAGCGAGATTTGAGGGACAATTTAATTAGTGATCAAGGAATGGAGAGCTTGTTCTCATCGGTCACTATATATATGCTCTGCTAATTTTTATGTGACACGTTACACAATACTTCGGTCTTCAGCGGATTTTGTGGGACTTATTTAAAATTTCTTGTATGAGCTCTTTATTATTGTAATGAATAAATATATGAATAGAAATTGATAGAATAATATATATTATGAAACCAAAAGTTTCTATGATTAAGCGAGTACTAGTAGTAGTACATGATTGCCAAAGTCTGGCCTTTCTGTTTCAGCCAAAAGCTGGACAGCTTGAATGCAGCATCTGTTTTTATTATTTGGGAGAGACGGCGTGAGGACTTGTATTCCAGAGCTACTTAACAACCAAGTAATTGGATGGTCTAAATATCAATCAAAACTCACCACAAAAATAAAAAAGCTAGCTTTTGAATCTGCTTCCTTTATGGGTGTGTGTATATATATAATCAAGCTTTCCTGCTTTCAAAATTGAACAGTTCCCAAGTACAAAAAAAGTAGCCAGTACTGTGCGGTGCAACTCTCTCTACCAATAATGTGATGGTCTCAGTGCGTTGTATTTATATTTGATTGGCAAAAGAAAACCAGTTGCTAGCTGTACTCATGATTCATGCTTTTTCTACATATAATATATTGAATTTCTTCACAAACACACAGACACACACACACACATATATACACACACACACACAGACTAACAACGGAAGAAAGTTAATATATATATATAGATCTTGAACATATATAGCATGCATGATAGCCGCATCGACATGCCTACTTGTAAAGTTGTCTTTCAAATTATATCCTTTAATTAACTGCCAAGTAAAACTACTGTTATACACCACCGCAAAGAGACAATTAGCTTGATTGAGAGGCTGTAATTACCCAGATAATTTAATTTTTAACCTAATACCAACATATGCTCTCTGAAAAACGGCAGTTCATAAACAAATTAACAAAAAAAGTGCAGTTGTATATGCTTTCTCCAAAGTAAAGTGCAGTTGTGTTGGATGGCGTTTGAGGGCACCTTTTTGGTTTGGGTTATGTTAGGTTGTAAATTTAATTTAATTTAATGTAAAGTATGTGGAGCAGCAATGTACTATTTAGGTCAATTGAAAAATAGAGGACAATAACATTTATTCTTTCTACAAGTTTTACAACCATCATATTAATTCTTTCCTTAATTATTGTCTTATCACTCAATCTTGTCCGTCCAATCATTGATGGAAATACCCCTTCTCCAACCCTTTGAGACTATAAATATAGGAGTTATTTCGTGCCTATCATGCACCGCTCTGTAAGTGCATCTGGAAGCCAGTCTTAAGCCTAATATAACAAAAACTACTAATAAAGTTTAACTTTTTGTTGCTGTTGTTAAACAAGAAGTTCAGCCACAGGGTGAAGCGAAAATGGCCGGAGGATACAGCAGACAAAGGAAATCATCTTCTTGCTTTTCAATCTTCAACATATTCAAGGGCTGTCGTTCATATGAAGGAGATGATATAAGCGAGGATGGATTTTACGTAAGAAGAATTTGTAAGAGTGATGAAGATGGTAGATTTTCAATTGCTGAACCGGGTATTGACCGTAAAGCTACTGCCTTCATTGCTAGAATCTACGAGGGTCGTGTTTCCGTCGCTGTTTAGCTTCTGCTGCTTCATCATTATTACTCTATTCTCCATTTACTTGTCATGCTTTACTACTTCTATTTCTTCTAACTCATCCATCACCTTATGTGTGCCAGCGAATGTATAACTATAAACAATCATAGAAATAATGTGAATTTATTCTTATATATATTCATAATTCTTGGCATATCGTGCTTCAATCTTTGCTCAGCTCTTTAAAGTAAATCAGATGCAGAGTGTAGATTAATTAAAAGAACTTAATTATGTCTTCATGGATAGTATATGAGTCTTAAATTGGATTATTTTGTTATAATTATAAGTTAATATATCTGCATGCATGGGCTATATATACTTTATATATGAAGCCTGGGACTAATGTTGATGGTGGTACTTCCACGCATATACGACTTTGATTGCCGGAGTAGTTCTTAGAGAAGAAGAACATGAAAAACAAATTAGTTAAAGCCAAGGGCATGCGCGCATGTAAGGCATAGAAGTAAGAGAGCCAATAATATGCAAGCATAAAAACAAGAACAATTAATTAAGCTGTTGTATATCTTTTTTTTTGGTAAGTTATATATATATATTTTGGTAAGTTAGCTGTCGTATATCTTTGATTAAGAGTAAATTAACGTTAAGTCCGTATATGATTCTACCTACTTCTCTGTGCATAATCAACCGAATTCTTTGTCTTCCCCTTTCCCAAATTTGCCAAACAAAAGACGAGATTTATTTATATAACTTTTTGAGTTGAAATTTCGCTCGATTTATATCATCAATAGAATTTCTGACTTGAACTTCAACAATGATATTTAAAGCGGAGTTTGAGGTTAGACCTCAATAACGATGATTCATAGGCGTTTCCGCAAGTTGTTTTTCGACAAGAGAGCCGAGTAAGGTGTTTCAATTAAACAATAGAATTTGTATCTAGTGACCTTTACTTTTTTCAAAGATGGCAGAAAATTTCATATCAATATACATATTATAATCGAAGTAGGTAGCTCGCGTTCAACTTTTTTCCGCGAAATAAAAACTGTTGCTTTTAGCATGTGGAGCTACCTGGCTAGCTTTCTGATTTTATTTCCAACTTATAAATTATTTCCTCAACTAATACTTACAAATGCGTGCCTACCAGAACAAATATAAATTTCGTCTCGCGCTCCATCATGTTCATGAATTATAAGCAAAATAAAGGCAAAGCTGTAGCTAAGAATCATAAAGTTATTCGTTAATTTTAAGCTATGCTCAAGAGCTTCCTGCTGCTTTCTATATTTGAATTGCCTATTGTATCATGTAACCATATCTGGATCCTCCGTACCATATTTTTATCTCTATAATATTAATTTCTTTGAAATTACATATACATACATATCACCAATGCACTAGTTTAATTTATCCTGCTTCTGCGTGTATATATAAATTAAGAAGCTGAAGCTTTAATTGTAATATTTAATTTATATGAACTAAATAAATAACAATTAATCATAACCTATAGGATTTATGTATAGATTATAAATAAAATGTTAACTTAGGGTTTATAAGAATACCTAGAATTTTATGCAATTTAAAATCATAATACTAATATAATTAGCCACAATAAAGTGACCAGTTTTTTGCCGTTGAATACTCCATTTTGACAGATTTCAATAGATGAAGTTATATCCATTAGATTACGAGGAAAAGACCCAATCAATATATATAGTAAGTCAATAGATCTTTCATTAAATATCTAATAAACTTTAAGGCCTATAATAATATTCTCTAGATCATTACTTTCTAGTGTATTGGGTTTATTTTTATTGATTATTTAAGTCTATCTGTAAACTGACATTAGACTATTCAATTACCTAGTTTTATGAAAAAAAATTATATTTAACATTAGTTCACGTAAGAAAATTTTTCAACATTCTCCCATTTGAACAACATTAATTATTTTTATTTATTTTATTATAAGAAAACAAAAACAATTTTTTGACTCTTAGGTAACCAATATTTTAATTTTAAAATTGACACTATTTTAAGAAAACAAAATAGTTTAAAGACAAAATTACACTGTAACCAAGAATCCAATTAACATAATTACTAATAGCTAGCTATGACATTATTGATGCCTTTTATTGATATAAGATTGTCCATGATTATAATTATTAATAAATCAAATCAATATGGATCAAATTTGGGAGTATAATAGAAATAGCACTCGATATGTGATCCCAAACCGTATTATATCTCTATCGGTCCATAATTTCTTTTAACCTATAATTTTCAAAAGAAACAAGAGGAATCCTTTTGCTTTTAATAAAGTCTAAATGTTTCAACTTTATTTGCGATATCATGAAACATACACATATAACTATTTTACTGAAGAGAAACTGTATTCTTAAAACAAATGTTGTACTATAACCCCATATATATATATGCACATATATCCATGTAAACAAATAAATAAAACCATATGATCATGATAAAAATACATCAATTCAACAGTTAAAGAAAAAAAAATTGTTGTTAAGATAACAAATTATAAAACTCTCATTAACCTGAAATATCAAGAGACCTTAAATACCTTATGTATCTAACATAAATTTATAGGTTATAAGGTTATAGGTCTTTTTCGTTTGGTTAGGGATTAACATATGTCAACTCTATATTTGTGTATTCTCCTTTAATGTTTTTATTCTTTATGAGATTCATGACTATAAGATATCTTATTTCATAAGTCTCAATGTATTAGTAATATTTTATTTAATTGCATTGCTATCATAGTAAATAAAGTCAATGCCAAATAGTCTAAAATATAATCCTTCAACCATAAAACTTGAGAAGCTACCCACAACAAGCTATTAATTCAATTTCAAAAAGGTTGAAGGTATTTCTGATGACTACTTAATATTTTTCCAAAATATGACCCCTTTAGCTAGCATAACAATGTATCCAAAATATATCTTCATCATCTTTACACCTACAAAAATATATTTATCATTTATAGATGTCTCATTACCTCTTAAAATCCAAATCCAATAATCAATACTTGGATTTAAGGGATATCCATTGAGAACCTTAAATGAAAAAGTTATTTATCAGACCTATGCATGATTGTGCATTCATCAAACTTCCAATGGCACTATTATAAGGGACGTTTCATGTGGATTTCTTTTTAATAGACAATGCTTGACATTAGGCTTATCTCCTTTCATAACAAATCTATCATTATCTTATAATTCTATATTTTTAGCCTTTTGATCATATGCTCCATGTATGCATTCTAAGGTAAGTTAAAATATTCATGAGTCCAGTCATAGTGAATCTCAATACCAAGAACAATAATATGTCTTCAACATCATTCACATCAAGGTCTCAAATAGAATTGCCTTAATCTCAAAAAACAAATTAACATGACTGCTATTAACATAGAGAACTATATCATGAAAATAAATATGCTTATACTGATCTTCATATACCTTACATTAATCCAATATGTTCCCTATAATCAATTACACTTAATCAAATTTAAGATATAATTATCAAGAAGTCTACTCTAAAATCTAAATAGATTTTTTGAGTTTGTATACCAAAAAAGCTCTTATTCCTTATACCTTAAGTAAAACTGCTTGCACTATATAGACTTCTATGATGAGATCTTCATTTAGAAAGATAATTTTTTACCTTCATCTAAAACTCTAAACCAAAGGAGCTATCAATTTCATAAACTTTATTTTACTAAGATACACATTATAGCAAATTGTTCTCCTTTAGAAGTTCTTCACATTAATGTTTTTATGACCACACGAATTATAATTAGCTCATTTATTATAAGATTAATTATTAATTATTAATGAGAACAACCTTTACATTGATATGACGTTCTACAAGATTTAGTGACTTTATTGATTCCCACTATTAATTTAATCATGACACTAGCATGTCTTATGGAAAAAGGGAACTTAGACAAATCAACTTCACATTTCTTCAATAGTAGAAGGATATCACTATCTATAGTGTCAATATTGAAGTACTTTGTATTATTAGAGTCAATAATCCTAATACCTCTATTAAGGTAATAATGTTATATTTTTCATAATGATCTAATGACCACATTTTATCATTTTGACTATTTAACTTTATAAATATTTAGTTATATATGTTTTACCTAATGGGAACTTACTAAACTTTATTGTGGTCTTTATGCTTATGTTTACATCTTTGAGACTATGATTGACATTTTCATTTATGCAAATCTATTACAGACCCTCAAAATCTTAAATTTCATCAAAATCTATACTATGCATATATTGATAATGTTAACTTCCACATAATTTCTAAGCATAAATATGTACTTTATTTTCTTAGCTTTCATCTGGTGACCAGCTTTATATTCCAAAGAACTTTAATCTTTATTTAAGCTATATGACCAACACATTTTATTATTTCTCTTTCCATTATAATAGGTCTTAACTAATCAACCAAATTGACTATTTTAAAGCTTATTTTTGTACTTCTCTTATTCATCAACACATTTAGAATTCAAATCATTAATATTTTAGCCTAATTATAAACCATACACATAATCTTGATTTGGTCAAAGCCTTATGAGAAAATTTATGGTTTCATAATGAGACTAAATATCCATTTCTTTTGACTTATTTTGAACCGTCATACTTTCTCCAAGCAACTTCAACTTTTCAAGTGTCTTATGCATTTTGATCAAGCTTGGTGACAAAATCCTTAACAATTATGATTTAAGACAAACCTTTAATAAGGTTAATTAATAATAAATCATTTTTATGACAAACAACCTTAGTTTGATAAATTTCTCCCAGTTATCATAGAAATCCTCTAATTCAGTTAACCTTTTAGCTTTGGGCTTAGGTGATTCATTAACTCACTGGGCCAAATCCATAAACTTAATGAGCAATGTAAATTTGTTATTAGTGTTCACAATAATAAAGTCTATAAAATCTAAGGCAATTCATTGGCAATAAATAGCTTCAAACTTTTATAAGTTCTCTATATAAGGGTTTTAGGTGCATCATCATAACATCTCCTTTGGATTTTTAATACGACATGTAATTAGGACCTAAAAGCATAAGGTTACAAACAATGAGAACATATAACTTTTGGAAAGTCTACCTCCTTTAGGTAGATAAACTTCTTAGGTCATTGTTCTTTTTGGAAAAATATATCTTAATTGAAAAACTGTAACCACCTTTGAGTTAATTGAAATTCTCATGACCAATATAATTCCATAATCACCTTGTACAACCATTAATTCAACACACACAATAACTATATTTGGATAGAAAATTATATGCATCAAAATTGAAGAATGTCTCTTTCATTTCATTGAATATAAAATTTTTTATAGATTTCAATAAATACACTGCTTTGGTGATTAAACATTTAGACAACTTACATAAATTTCTATTGAGACTAAATAATACATCACAAAATTACCTCAGACAATTTCCATAATCACCTTATACAACTATCAATTTAACACATATAATAGCTATCTTTAGGTAGAAAATTATATGCATAAAAATTGAAAAATGTCTCTTTCATTTCATTGAATATAAAAATTTTTGTAGGTTCCAAAAAATACGCTGCTTTAGTGATTAAATATTTTGACAACTTATATAAATTTCTATTGAGACTAAATAATACATCACAAAATTACCTCAGACAATCTTATTATGTAACTATTGCAACAAATGTTAATATTAAGTAAGCATAATTGTAGCTTTAAAACTGTATAAACCACATCTTATAGGGATTCTTGGTGCATCACCATCAACTCCCCTTTAGGTATAAAAAATGACATGCTATTAAGATCCTAAACACACGGTTATAGAAATCATAATCAAGATCTTGAGAACATATGATTTTTGAAAAAAATATCCCTCTTAGGTGGATAACCCTTTTGAATCATTGTTCATCCTCTATTTAATGAGAAAACACGTGTCAATTGAATGAAAACAGCTAGTTTTGGATGAAATGAAATTCATCCATAACTAGTCCATTCTTAAGGCACATATATCAATTGAACGAGGTCAACCACCTTTTGAGAATTTTTATCACTTTTTTTACGTCTTAACAATATTTTGATCTCTGAAGGTCTTAATAGACCTAAAAGTCTATTCATTGCCTTTGATACGTCAAGTACCTCATATGAATACCTTGGAGTCAGAAGTAATACACACATTGTCATACTTGTTAAAGGTAAAAGAGCCATCAATAGGAGTAAGTACTTTTAAATCTCATATAGTGGTTTTATTTTGCTAACATCATATTGTATAATATATCCTAATAGATCCTAGGGAAGATTATGCCACAATTTTAACCTACAGTGATATCAAAGCCTTGTTTAAGGGCATATTATGAATTGGTAATCATTATTAGTTGCTTGTTTTTTTTTTTTTTTTTTGTTAATAGGTATGTGATGCATGTGTTACTGGATTTCAAATGCTAAATTTGACTAGATTGATAATGCATGATTTTTATGTTATTTGAAATCCTTGAAAATGTAAACAAATTACTAGATTTTTGAGTTTTGTATCCTTTAATTTTTTTATTATTTTGAATTGTGATTGTAAAATGTATAAAGTATGTTCATTTTAAAATTCTAATTGTATGACTTTTGATTTAACATTGTCATAGAAAACCCTTTTTGCCATTCGTTATCGTGCAAGATAAAAGTCAATATTGGGATTAGATAGGCTTTCATGCCTTGTGGTCTCATTCCGATAGTATCTTGCCAAAAAAAGGATTTTCATTTTTTTTTTTGCTTCACAAAAAAAATCTAGAAACATCTATAAATGGTCTTGTATTACTAATGAACACTTGTTCATAAACGTAATTTCATGATAAATGAGCCATGAGTTCTTCTCATGATTACTTCTAGAATTTTGTTTGAATTCTAGAATTATAAGAACAAACATTCATGCATAATGTTGTAAGCCTATTAATATGGTAAAAATTACAATTTTAACTCCATTGACTAAAATAAGGACCAAACTAGAAATTTTAAAACCTTAATGGCCTAATTGTAAATTTATAAAATTAAAGGTGAAAGCATAATTTAAAAATTGGTAAATAATTAAATTGTTAATTAATTTTAATTGTTTGATTTAATATGCCATAAATGGTTGATTTTGCTTGTTGCCTAATACATAAGCCATAAACCTATAGATATGTTTTATTTTATTTTATTTTTGGGAATGAATGCTTGTAATATTTTTTAATAGGTCTTGTTGATAAGTATCAAGTGCATAAAGAAATCCATGGTTAATTTAGAGAGTTTTCAAGTGTCAATTGATCATTTTGCCCTTGATGAGTGCATATTTTAACATCACAAGTTTGTGTGTTTGGTTTTATAGGGAATGGTGAATTTCATATGGACTTTATGGAAAGCTAACCAAAAGACACTTTTGAACAACTAGCCAATGAGTCGAGTTAAATTCTAGAGAAGTTGGATAAAGATCCGAGGCAAAACCATAGTGATTGAGTAAAGAAAACTCCAACAAGTGCCAGATATTTCATTAAGTTAAAGTCCTAGAATGTAGAAGTAGTCTTTAAAAAAGTTGTAGTGAACATCTCAAACTTTTCAAAATACTATTATGGGAACAATTTTGAGTTTGTTTAGGCTTCAATCATCGTTGTGAAGTCAGATTTGGAAAACTGGTGGAATCATATTCTCGGTTGGATTCTCTAAGATTCTCTACCTAATCACTGATGACTAAAATAGGTATAACTTAAGATTTCAAGGTTCAAATAGGGTGATACAAAAGCTAAATTAATCAAGACATCCAAGGGCATAACTTTTATGAAGATTAAAATTCAAAAAAATTTGTGCCACGATACAACAATGTCAAGTAGTCTTAATTTATTGGCACTCTACTTGGTTTACCCTAGTATATATGTAAACATTTGAATTAATGGAAAGACATCTTGGAATCTTCAAGAAGAGATTAAAAGACATATGTTCCAGCCACTTTTAGAGGAGATTACATTAAGAAGCATCCAAGTAATTTGTGAGGAGTTGATGAAGACCGAATTACATTAATACCAAGTTGTTCTTCATTGAGGGTTTATTTGTTCTTACCTTAATTACGTATTTATAGATTTTGATTGTGTGTTCTTCTTGTTCAATGATGACTAAACTTTTATTCACTAGGGCAAGGATGTAACCTCTTTATGATACTTAATTCATTAATATAATTTAAGCTATATTTTCTTCATATATGTTAATTAATTATCAATTGAACTTATTTTTATTTTTTTTTTATGATTGGTCACCTTTTGAACTATTAGGATTTTATAATGATAAGTAGGTTATAAAATCAAAACTACTGACAACTACCATATATTGGGCAAATATAAAGATAGGAAACACAAGGTTTGGGGTTGTACTAGTCCATAGATTGAATATGATTTATGTAATTATTCCTAATTCTTGAACTTTGTGCATCCTTAATTATTGATGGGTACTCTTAAATAAGGTGGTTAGTAATAGCGATTGGTCAATCTCACATGAGAGTGGTTATTAATAAATTAGTGAATTCAACCATTAACCTTTAAAGATAAATTATATACTAAAAGGCTAAGATTAAGTTAACAACTAGGTGAAGCCTTAGCCTTAGTGTTACTTATCTAATTAGTTTCTTGTGATTTATTGTTGCTTTCATTTTAGTCTAATTAGTTAGTTAATTTAGTTTATTAGATTAGTAAATAATTAAGTGTCATTAAATTCTTTTTGTTTAAATAGCATTAGAAGTAAGAGGTTTGGGAATTAGAATAGTCCTCATGGAATCAACTTTTGAACTTAACCACACTATACTCAAAATGAACTAGTATACTTGCTATTAGATTAAGGTTAGGTTCTAAAGCTTACTTAACACTTAAGTGTTCTTGAATTCTATTTTATGTTCTCTTCTAATATTATAGCTCCTGAATGTAACTCAATGTTTCTAATTTCATCAATTTAAAAGTAGATTAGGATTTTATTTAAAAAAATAAAATGTAAGAATGTAATAGTAATGTTCTTAAAGATCAAGTGAAACAAAAGAAGCTTTACTAAAGTCTCGAAGATATGAAGAGCAAGACTTGATATTGACTTGCTGACCTCTGTAAGCTCAAAGAGCTCAACGTTAGTTAAGTTGTGTTCTAACAAATTTATTTATGTTTAAAATGCATGCTTGGATTTAATTTTTTAAAATAAATCAACTCATATGCAAACCTAAATGTTAGTGAGATCATGAATTAAATAATCCCTCAAATTAATATTAAGAAAAAATAATTGTACATCTTCCAACATGGTACCTTGATTAAGTTTATGTTATGAAAACCTTATTTGCCAAGGGTATGTGTCTACTAAGAGAAAACAAGTGTTTGTCTGTGCTGAGTCTAAATTAACTAAGACAAGTAACTTGTCCACCAAAGTGAAGGTAAAATATGTCAGAGACTAAGTAGAGACATGCAACTATTGATGCATGGTGATATATAGTATCCATCCTACTAAAACTGAGAGTTAAACTTGAGGTCTTTTGGTTTATTAATTGACTTGAGACCATATAATTGTATAATTGGTTTGTTGGCCTACTTAATCAATCAAGTTAACTTGTTTTCTAAAACAAAAGTTAAATAGGCTTGATCGAATTTTCATCCACTAGGACTTTCCAAGTCTAATGGAAAGGGTTATTGACTTAAAGGAAATAATTGGAGCATTTATTTAATGAAATCCAAGTTAAGTAGAATTTTGATTATAAATTAGTGATGTAATTTACCAACTTTAGATCATTGACACCATGTCAACAAATAATTTTTTTCATGCCATCTTTGCTTGAGAAAGACAATAGGTTAGACAGTACCAACTAGTCTAATCGGCATCAAAATCTTTGGATTGTACTACGTCAAGAAAGAAAGCTATAGGTTCTTGAAGGGTTATAAGCCTTAAGCTTAGTCTTAAAGCCACTTAAGAGGAACTACATGCTTACAATAAGTATCTTGAGGATTCTATTAGTATTTAATGTTTGATATTAACATCCATGACAATTAAGCTACAAAGGTAGCATGAAGAAATATATCTTTTATATTTCATCTCTAAGCATTGTTGTTAACTCATGTAAGGAGAGAGAGAGATAAGGTTTCAAAGCCTTTATTCAAAAGTAAAATTTCTGAAAGAGCTCAGGTAAACTCTTGTTTGACCAAGATGATTGGTTACATAAAAAGGTTGACATTATTGGGTTTTATTATAGAAAATAATATGGCTATTAACCTAGGCCTTCATCATTGCCTAACTTGTATTCACAATTCATCATAAACTATAATATGAGTGAAATGGAAAAAATCCCTCAACAAGCACAATTACCATGATAGGTTAGATGGTTATTATGACGAGGAAACAAAAGAGAACAATACAAAAGATGGCACCGATAACAACCAAACATGGCACCATAACATTAGGCTTAATGTTATATCATGCATTTTTCTTCTTTTTTTTCTTTTTTATTCTTCTCGATTTTGCTTTACATGGCTTTACTATATTCTTTAAACTTGGTATGCAACCATTTGATAAAGTTACCCTCTATGAATTGTTATGTATAAGGAATGAAAAGCTTGAACTTTATTCAATTACATGGATTGGATTTATTCTAGCTTATCTTGCCTTTGTAGTTTGCACAAAAATCATCCATGGTAACCTTGCATGTATAAATTAACTATTGTTTTGAAAGATTATGCTTGGTTCCTTCTCTCTTATTTCTAGATGTATTGCTAATGTATGTTTCAAATTTTAAATTAGGAATGTATGTTGTAATAATTCAAATAGGGCCTATAAGCTTTGCCTTCTCTCTTATTTATGGCTGCAATTTCATTTCTTATCTCTCTCATTTACAATGTAACTCAGGTTTTCTATTTTTATTGTTATAACCACAGATTAGAAGTTATAATTCATTAAATCAATGTAACTAGGAAATAAACCTGGTAAATTTCATAAAGACTAGATCAAGTAAAGAAGGAGTTGCATGTATTGATTATTGAGGATGAAGAAACATTTACCTAGGTTGATTAGCTTATCCTTTTGGCTCAAGGATTAAGTTTTAGTAAATATGGTACACCAATATGTATTTTACTTTAAAAAACATGTTTAAGGTTGTATGATATACACCTTACATGTTAAAACTAAAATTTGTAAAACCTAATAAAACCCCTTAATGAATTTTAGTTAGTATTGGGAGGCCCTTAATAAAACTCCTTGGTTAAACTCTTATTCGATTAATAACCAAATTGCCTCAATAAATGGTAAACTCTATACTAAGTAAAAGATCAAGTGTTAGTTGTGTTAGTTCGATTTAACTAAAATATTTTGTGATTTTGCCTCAATAAGGGTAAAGTATTTTGGGGCTATATATCAACAATTATACCCCTTCTCAACCTCTAATATATTCTACATTTACTTTAGTGAACAAGTCAAATTATACTAGTTAAGTTGGACCCAATTATAACTATCAACTAGTCTTCTATCTGGAAAAAGTTTACTTTTTTGCTTTGGCAAATAAAGTTCCAAAGAATAAGGGCATGTTTTAGTAGTGTTATATTGGAAGGCTTCACACGACTTAATATTTATTGAGAGTTTTATTATTAGGTCTCATCAAATTTTAGCCTACGTGTGAGGAGATATTTTACAAAAATAAAATGTAAAACATGTATACTATGAGACATAAAAATAAACGTGTTAATGTACGAGTATTAACTAAGTTAGGCCCCAAGCCAATGGAAACAATAACCTAGATTTAGTTCTTCAATTTTTAGACTCTAAGTACATTGTTCCTCCTCTTCTCTAAGTCTTTAAGTAATTTATAAAACTTTGCCTCTTAGTTACATATTTCTAAGAAATTTCTAACTCTTGTTTTAATTTTTACAAAGTAAATTCAAAAAATTCGTCTTACATACGAAAGGAGAGAGGTAAGAAGAGAAATTACATCTAGAAGTCAAAAGAGAAGGCAGGACTCGTCAGTCCTATTTTAAATATACAACATATGTTCCCAAAAATATCTAAACATAAATAGGTCAGTCAAACTCATACACCAAGCACCATGTATATATAACATCAATCATATACATATCCAATTAAAATTATATCACTTAAATTTTAATTACTTTTAACACGTGTCAAATTAAATTTTAGTCCCTATGATTTTACAAAACTAGAAACAAATCTAAGTGATGTGAAAATTGCATTTTAGCCTTCAAAGTCATCAATATAGTCAAAGCATAAAATTTATGTCACACACGATTATGTGTGGTAAGACACATACTTTGACAAATTAAAACTTGTCACGTATTGCCATGTGTTTTAACATACACGGTCATGTTTCACCAAAGTTATGAAATTCTAAAAAATTCCAAAACCCCTTATAGGCAAGGACACGACTCACAGACAAGTAGATTATTTGTTAAAACACAAGTGTGTATTTTAACTAGCATGACCATGTGTAGACATAAAGAATGAGTATATAAGCATAAGCCCTATGTATTAAGCTTTCCATGGTCATATGCTTGTGACACATACAATTGTGCTTAGTACATTTTCTAAAGATTTTCAGTGCAAAGATGGCTAAAAAATCACCTATTTTGGCAAAGACATTGTTGGACATGATTATAATAGGCATAAAATGCCATTAATCATTTTAGGCAATGTTTTTTCAACCTAATCTACGTAACCATATGATTCAAACAAGTATTCACATTATATCAATATAATCAAAGAAAACAAAAACTCAATAATTCAACAGTTTATGTAATTATTATAGTCAACATGTTATATCAATATTCAAAATACAATAACATGTATATGAATAAAAAACATCACAGATGCCATTTTTCGTACATATAAAGATAATGACTTTAAAACCACAGTTAGAAATCCCATGATTGCTAAAAGGGCACTTACACAACAGAATTTAAAACTTAACATAGAGTCTAAGAATTTTAAGTAAGATCACGTCTATCATATGTATAAGAAATAAAACTAAAACAAATATAGGGTGTTTCTAGAATGTGTACTTGTGATGACTTTTAAAAACTTTTACTTTTGATTACCTTGTGGTTCACTTCTTAATAGTTAACAACCTTTTGACATTGGCATTATACATATAGAGTAGCTTCGGTGAGATTTGTATATCTTCTAAATGCTAGTTTGGAAAATGTATATATGTGTGTATTCGATTAGCCAAGGTGTATGCAAAGTGGTCGCTTAGCACATAAATCACATTTCTATTTATATAAATAGATGCACGGTCATACTAGCAACATACACAATTGTACTATTATTTTGCATGATTAAATGCTTATATTGCATGACCATGCATCACATTTGAACCCTGTACAACAGTATATATTTGTGTATCACCCATGTAATAACTACTATAAGCATGATTGTGTATCAACAGTATATATTTGACCTAGTCAAATGAATATTTCTTCCAAATACCTAGATTTTATCAACAATCAAGACACACAACTATATGTGCTAAACATGTACAATCATGTGTCAAGGTAAATATGAAACATGAATTTTTCATTTGATCTAAATCAAATCGATAAGTTATATGCGATCACATCTAAACATGAATATCAAGATAGCAATACTCTATCTCATAAGCTATTAACTCCTTAATATGTGTGATTTTAATCTCGTTACTAACTCGATAACATTCAGATCTAAGCTAGATTTAAACATAGATTAAGTGATCTCTAGCAAAAAATTATGACCATCTAAATAGTAGAGTGTCAACAGATATCTCTTGAGTTTGATCAACTTAATAGTTAATATATAATATAATCCCTTTATCACTATGTCTCATAAAGTTAAGATATAGATGTGTGTCTATCTCAAAAAGCCCTTGCATATGCATATGTCCAAACCAAAGATATTAGATATGATATCAACCGATCTAGCTATGACCATAGACTTAGTGGTTCTAAGCATACTTAATAGAGACACACCTCTCATGTCTGGGATTGACAAATTTTATATCAATTTACCATAACCTTTATACTAATCGTGATGTGGTTAATAGTTCACCTTTGTAACGCCTTATTTATAATGATATATTTGATGATGTCAAAGGCTTTACTCTTATTATGAGATGATCTGATAGACCTTAAGTCAAAAAACTATATATACATATCAAGTCATAAAGAATGATTCTTAGATAAAGTGGAACACACTTTATAGGCGATCTTCATCATTGGGTTAGTCTAGTGAACATGATCATTAGCTCATGTACCCATATGTAAGACTAGGTTACACTAACAAATCTCAATACATGTAAACCATCATCCTCTTTTGATGAGATCATATACATAATAATAATCTTCTTACTATCACTAATGCCCATAAGTATCACAATGATGTTAGGATTATGGATCCATTTTAGTATAGCCACCATTATGCATATATGGAAAGCAAGATTAATTACCCAATTTTGTCATCATAGTTCTACCATAATAAAGACACATCAAATTTATTCATTTAGATGTAACAATATCAACATAACTAAAATACCTCGTATTATTAATAATCTCAATGTATTTACAAATTATAATTAAGTCCAAATAAATACAAAAAATAAAAAATAAATACAAGGCTAGAGGGCACCAACCCCAATAATCTTTACCCTCACACATACCAACTAAATGGTAAATGAAAATGTAAGAATAGGCACATAGTAGAATTTGATCTAATTCTCTGCTCACAAGTGTATATGACCATAAACTATTGGTGAAAGGTATTTCAAACCTTAGTCTTCCTTATTAATAGACTACCATATCTTATTATACATAATAACTCTCATTTTCACCTATTATTCCAAAAAAACTTGATTACAAAAACTCCTAAGGTGTTTGGGTGAGCTTATTATCCATATCTCAGACCATATAATGCTTATAAATTCAATTTCTATAATCAAAAGTTTGTCTTACTATGATATAATATGATGTATAAAAGTTATAGCTGCTTGAGTAAAACTAAAGCAACATATGTTTTAATTTTAGTCAATTTTAATGAAAATGAGTTTCCCTTTCAGTTTGATCTTGAATTCATCAATCTACACCCTTTTCCTAATCAAATTTTCTATTTTGATGTCATACGTGGTATCTTTCTTCCTGATTAATGCTTATCAATTTGCTTTTACATTTTTTACCCCTTTAAGAGTTACTTCAATCAATACTATATATCTTGTTTAACAAAAGCATGATTTTACTTTAACTGACCACTTTAACACATTAAAACCATTTCTTAATTTTCTACACCATCTTTTTACACAAATAACAACCATTAGTTCTCCTTAACTAATATTGCCTACAAATACATCCAACCCTATTACTTTATAAAGCTTTCAGTCTGTAGACTCTTATAGTAATACCCTTCTTAAAGTGATAATTTTTTGCTAATACTTCTAAAGTAGTTAAGAAACCCTTTTATAACTATTGCCATCCTATGATAATTAGAGGAAAGGCAGGTCATTTTCCACCACTAAGAAAATTTTCACTTTTAATTAAGGTAGTACATAAGGAACCTTTGAGTGATAGAAGTTGTGTCTGATCCTCTATGTCATAAGGCAATAAAATTAGAGTTTAAATCTTTACTAAGGAATGGTACATGGGAGCTAATCTCACTTATCAAAGATCAACATCTTGTAAGGTATAAATGGGTGTGTAAGACTAAGGATCCTAATTTCACTTCTATTCGAGCTCTTATTCAGGACTTGTATTTTTAGTTCTCATTAAAAGACCTAGGAGAGTTGATTTTCTTTCTAAGCATTAAGTTACACAAGAATAATTCTTGGTTATATCTTTTTCAACCTAAGTATGTTGCTAAACTATTGCAATAAGTTCAAATGTAAGACTTTAAGCCTTGTAAAACTCCTATAACTATTAGAGTTAAGTTGAATATAGGAGATAGTGAATCTTATTCCAATTGAAGTTAATATGAAAGTATAATTGGTTCAACACTTGACTTTGTCTAGACTATATTCATCTTTTGTAATGAATAAGTTAAGCCATTTTTTTAAAAATCCTCTTTGTTGCATTGGTAAGCTTATAAGAAGTGTTAAGATATATTAAGGAAACCCATTTTCTTAGGTTACTTATCAAACTTGCTTAAAAATTCTCTATTAAAACTTTCACTAATGTAGATTAGGTAGATAATTTAATTGACAAGAGGTCTACCACTGGTTTTATTACATACTTTAAAGATAATCTGGCGCAATAGGGTTCCAAGAAGTAAAGAGTCATATATAGCATGGTCTTTTATAGCGATAGAGCACAGAGCTGTAAGCCAAGCTTCTAATGAAATTGCTTAGCTTCAAAGTTTGTTAAAAGAATGAAAAATTTCTCATGGAACAACTCTTGTTGTTTGGTGTAACAATCAAAATGTTGGATTCTTGTCTTCTAATAAATTTTTTCATAGTAGAACCAAACACATTGAGATTGATGTGTATTTTGAGAGAGAGTAAATGGCTATTGAGCTACTCAAGATGCAGTATGTTCAAACTTTATACTAAATGACTGATATTTTCACTAAATGCCTATCTTTAAGCAAAGTTGAGTAGTTAAGAAACAAGGTAAATATGTTTACTTTGGGAAGAATGGTGTAATGGTTGTAATAGTGTACAAAAGAAGAGCAAAAAAGTTATAGTTGAGATCAATAATGCCCTTGCTAATAGTGATGAGAACAAAGCTAGTACTAGTTGCTTGCAGTAGTAAACTCTATTTTGAACAACAACTATATAGCTAAACTTTGCAAGGACGACTTTTGTATGGTAGATTCATTTTTTAGCTGTAAATTAATTTTAGGGAGAAAGTCAAAATGCTACATTGAGCTAGAAGTTAATTTCAGGGAGGAAGTTTGAATGTTGAATTGAGTTCCAAATTAACTCCAGGGAGGAGTTTATGTCATGATAGCTATATTCTAACTCAATAATGCTTGTTTGCATTGTGTGTAATGTTTGTAATGGTGCAAGCCTATAATAGCATTTTTCTATTTTGGCTTGAAGGAACATGTTAGGTTTATAAATGAAACGGTGTGTTTTAGTTAAATTCTCTAAGACACATCATTTCACTTATGTGCGTAAACAAAATAGAGAGGAGATCATATTTTTGCTAATGGTGGAGAGAGATAGCCAGAATTGTTGCTCTGTCTTAATTGTTGGGTGGTTGATAATCAAGGGTTTAGATAAGTTTAATGCTCATTTTTTCTGTTAATTTTCGTTGCATTAGTTAGTTAGAGTAAGTTTGTTATTCTAGCCTGTATTCTTCCTTTCTGGTTCTATATAAACCAAATACTTTTGTTTGCTTTATTATGAATGAAATCGTACTTTAGTGCATGAGGACAAATTTTGGACTGATGTTGTTGTTTGGTTTCTTTTATATGACATAATGAGGCGTTTTATTCCAAAAATTGAAAAAAAAAAAATCACCAGATTGGATGCCCAACTTGATACCCATTGTATGATTTTGGATCTACTTTGAAGTCGATTTCGAATCTTTAGGTGGAGTTGAAACTGAAATTAACCCAATTGATGAAAATTAGGTTCGGAAGTCATTTGAAATAGACTAATTTTGAATAGGAATTAAATTGAAAATTAAGTACCCGTGAAAATTAAGCTGCCAGAATATTGAATGAAATTAATAAATAGAAGGTGAAGGGAACTAGCAATCTTCAATCCATCTAATTCTTTGTTTCAGCTTGTACTTGTTGCCTAATTTCACTCTTCACCATCCATCTCATTATTCTCAAACGTATACTGTTACTACTATTCTGCCAATTTCTCATTCATTGTTGGATTCTCGTAACCCAACCCTACTTCAATTGTCTTTGGGCTGGTTTAAAAATCTTCTCCTTCTATCAAATTGCTGCTTTTTAATTTATTCTTCACCCTTGAGCTTATACAAACTGCTCATGACATGACAACCGCCTCGTTTAGATCATTCATTTATAGATAAAAATAAGGCCAAAGGACTATTTCCCATCCATAGTTAGAGACGAGGATAAAGTCCCACCCACTTAAGTTTAAAAGCTCAGTCTCTCACCTTAACCTAATTTTTATAATTTTTCTAATAGTGTACAGTAATAATCAGGGGTATTTTTATCTTTTTAATATTAAAATGTTATAAATTAATAAAATAAATTTTATATAAATATAAAATATTAAAAAATTTTAAAATAATTAAAAAATATTTTTAAAATTTAAAAATTGAATCAGCCACTGCCGCCGGCACCGTCGGCGGTGGCCGCCTATAATAGAACCAGGTGGCCATTTCCAGCCACCTGGTTCCAGGGGAGGCCAGATCTGGCCTCCCAATTTAGGTGAGGCGGCCAGATCGATCACCTTAAGTTTTGGTCTGGTCGCCTCCGCCCGAAATAAAAGTTAGAAACGGCCAGTGGGGCCAAGATTGGCCCTTAATGGTCGTTTTCAGCTCCTAATTTTGTCGGAGGCAACCAGATCTGGCCGCCTCCTCCAAAACTGGAGGTGGCCGATTTGGCCGCCTCCACCGAACGGGGAGGCCAGATCTAGCCTCCCCTGGAACCAAGTGACCGGAAATGGCCACCTGATTCTATTATGGGCGACCACCGCCGCCGGTGCCGGTGGTGGTGGCTGATTTAATTTTTTAAATTTAAAAATTTTTTAAATATATTTTTTAATTTTTTTAATTTTTTTAAAAATTTTTATATTTAAAAATTATTTTATATTTTTATTATAAATTTTTAATTTTTAAAGGAAAGTTTAATCATTTCAATAAAAAAATTATAAAAAATTGGGTTACGAGTGAGAGACTGAGCTTTTAAACTTAAGCGGGTGGGACTTTGTTCCCCCTCAAACTATGGGTGGGAAATAGTTCTTTGGCCTAAAAATAACTAAAGTCAGTTTTCATGTGATAATACAACAAATGAGCATGACAATTTGATCCATAAAATCAGGGTTTTAGTCTGTCTTTTTCTTTTATTTATCAAGTTTTTGATTTATCTTTTTTCTTACATAATATCTTTTAAACACTAAAATATTAAATTATTTTTAAAAAAATTGAATTATTACAAATATACTTAAATACCTAAAAAAACATTCAATTCTTTTTTTAATAAGAATAAAAGGAGAGAAATCAGGAGATTTTTTTTTTTGGCGAGGATGGAGAAGGGAAACATATGAAAACAGGAAAAGGTTTCCTTTTGAGAATCGGGGGATGGGGTTCTCCCATCATACCCACTCAAGGATAAAAAATATTTCTTCTATAGGAATTGATATGTGGACTAAGACAATTGACTCCTATCTGATCCCTTGCTATATGTACTTACAAACACTTATTCTTCTTACTTTTCATATGCATGATCCCACTTGTAATTAACAGTAGGATGCAAAGTAGCCGAGATTAAATAGGTGTATGGATAGAACATAAAAGAAATTCTTGCTGGGTAAATACAATGCAATACACCAAATTGTCAGTCACTGACGCAACTAAATAGACTTAATTATGCCTTGCTTTGCGTTAAAGTTATTGGGGATATGAACTTTTGATTTTTTATATTTGTTAGCCATGGGGATTGTTATATTCTTGTGTTTGGTTGGAGTGAAACATAAATACATACATACATACATACATACATGTATGTATGTATGTATAATATTTCAACCTTCCCCATGGAATTGAGCATATATATATATATATATTTAGTCTTGGTATCTTCTAAATGTATATACATATTCATCGGATTCTTCATTCACATAAATGCAAATTTGTCAAGTAAATTGTATAAGATTTGGACCACAATAAATGGCATAAATCTGTGTGAATATAATCATACATGATATTTCTCTGATGACCATAAGATATGAATGCATGTGAAGATGCATGTGCCATACTCAGAGAAATGGAAAAATAAATGAGATCTCGATGAATTATTAACAAGTCAACGAGGGCCTGGATGTATATATAATTGCCAAACATGAATGCCAATGCTTCAATCAATATTTGATTATGTTTCTGCCAGTAATAATACATTTGCATGTTTTGTTAAATTATTATCATCTAATGAATGAAATTAAGTAAACAAGTAGTTGATTAATTATTCATGTGGTTGAAGGATAAGGAAAGAGCGAGGTTTGCATGTATTTATGAATTAAAGAATAGAAAATGGGGTAGGGGTGTTAAATATGGAGGTGAGATGACATTGAAGAAACTAAAGACATTCACGTGTAGGGGCCTGTTTTAGAGCGCGCCCCATGTGCTTGTATTCAGTCCGCCACTTTGAACTTCAGAGATAAGAAATTTAATTAATAAAAAGAAGTGACGTTCCTCTTTGCTCATGTTCCGGATCTTGCCCATCTCCTTTCTATTCTATCCCATCCTATAGCTATATAATTCGAACTAACTCCCCTTCTCATTTTCGTCTGTAAACAGTGATACCAATACAATACGAGCCTTTTTATGCATTCATTCCTTTTTTTTATATACAATTTAAGTATAATGGCGTGCTGGAAGAAAGCTATTGCATCCCCATTTAAAAAAGCTTGCACTTTTTTCAATCAGCAACCTCCATTTACAAGGGATAAGAAGTCCCGCTCAGGTACGTAGTGCTACTGCAGTCTGTTCCTTTTCGACATATATATAATTGATAAGACTCATATATATTGTACATATGTAACTTGCGTTGTTCTGTTAATGTTAAACTTTGCAGAGCATGACAACCGGGTTATGGATCTTCATGGTGAAATTATGGCTTGCGCTTACGAGGATGTTCAAGTGATGTGGTCCATTCTTGACAAATCCAAGTCTGCAGCCTGCAATGTTACCCCTTGTTATATGGCTTCGCCTCATGTACCAGAAGCTAGCCAGTCAACCCATGTGTGTGCAAACACTGTTCCATAGATCTAGCTATTTGTTATGTATGACTTTGTAGATAATATCATATTGTGTAGGATATTATGAAATAGGTTTGAAGGCAAAGATTGTAATTTCAATTATGTGGTCTACATAATATTAGGAAATTAATGGAATCCCCGTGATCAATCAAGACACATGGCGAGATTTTTAATGAAAATTTTTACTTTACCTTTATTCTAATCTATTGTTTTATTATTTAGATTGAGAAAAGTAAATCAGATCACTACAGCAGAAAGGGCTTTTAGCAGCGTTTGTACAAATATCGGTATAAGTTACGTCGGTAAAGGTTTTACCAACATTTTAGAAAAACGCCGATAAAATCATAAAAAAAGGCCACTAAAAGGACAAACCCTATAGCGGCGTTTGTATCAGGCTTTTACTGGCGTTTGTCAAACGTCGGTAAAAGCCTTCACACCCGCCAATTTATTTCCCGCTGTTTTTTGATGCGCGATATTCTGTCGGGATTAATATCCTATAGCGACGTTTTTTGAGGTTTTAGCGGCGTTTTTTTGGGTTTTAGCGGCGTTTTTACTTTTTTCGCAGAATATTTTACGGCTGTTTGTAATGTTTTTAGCTATGTTTTTTTATCTAATAGCAGCGTTTTTAATATGTTTATAGTGGCGTTTTTTAGTTATAACGGCGTTTTTTTTTATACCTTTTTTGACACAATTTTGCTTGTTTCATAAGCCTTTTTCCCTGCTTATTGATTAAATTTCTTATTTATAATAAATATCATGCAAAACAATATAGATAAATTGATAACAATATACGCAAAACAATACCATCTAAAAATACATACAAAAAATGCTTGTAACATCATTAATAAAATATTGGATAAAAAGTATTATCAGAATTATTGTCGTACATGAATACAATTGTTAATCCTAATATTGTTTAGATACACAATTTGGAAACTGTTATGAAACTTGTTGAAGCCAAAACTCTTTACATTATACCCTGCGAAAAAAGTTAAAAGAATTTTGAAGAACGAAATACAATAATAGCAGACAATGTCTATTAATCTTCACCTAACGTAGAATAAAGCACAAAACTGTACGAATTATTTGGTTAATAGTCTTGTTGTATGCAAATAGATGTATCAACAATATATAATTACAAGTATAAAATATTCTCATATCAAAAACAGAATGAAGAATTCTATCCTTATTTATGCATTATCTAGATCTAACATAGTACCAACATATGGTCTCAACTACAAGATATAAGATTTACCTTTATGCTTCACACAAATGCAAACACAAGAATAAATTATTGACAAATAAGCACAATCAGTAACAGATAATTATGAGTGATGCAAAATGACAATGACACACAAAACACATCCAAATTAGAAATTCTAACAAAGTGCGTCAGTAAAATTTTTCAGTTAGAGTTAACGAGAAGACACAAAATATAATTATATCTCATAAACCCATATGGATTTCAAACAATAAATAAAACCAACAACAAATAAAACAAACATCAAATAATTTCAACACTTCATATTCACATACAAACTAGACATCCAATTGACTGGATTTCACCAATACGCATTTCTCAAACATAGAAAACAATTCACCAACACGTAAATACAAACTTACTAGTTATCATCTGGAGAGTGCTGGTTACTTGATGGATGAGGTACCTACGACACACATAATAAATTTAATAATAAATTTAATGAATTCATATAAACATAAAAATAATTTAAGAATTGATTTATTAAAATTTATAATTATCCAAATTAATATTCAAAATTCACCTAAAAACAATTTGTGTATTAATAAACTGTTTTATATATATATATATATATATTCTACATTTAAATTTTATTGATTTATTTTTATAAACTAATTATAAAGTATGCACTTAAAATTCTTAGCCTATCAATATTTTTTTTAACCAATTTTATATGTACAATTATCGATTTGATTGTATTTGTAAATTAGTTAATTAAACCAATACGATTTTGAATAAAAATAGAGTTTAAAGATTGGAACATTTATTCAAAATGCAAATGTTTGTTTCATATTCTAAATTTCTTGTTCTACTGAAAATGATTTTGTTTTGTTAGTCATTCACCATTATGAATAAATTAAACAAAATTTAAAAATAACTTGAAAGCTTAAAATCAATCGACCGTAAGTATAAAACAATTTTTTTTGTGAAAATCTAATTTAAAAAAATAGTTGACAAAAAAATTGATTCAATTATCCAATAATTTTGGTTCAATAAAAATTGTTAAACTTGGTTTCAATTTAAAATTTTCTCCAAATTGAAAAACTGGTTCAATTAACCAATTTTAAATACTCTTATTAATTTATAATTAATTAAAAACAGGTTTTTTTTTAATTATTATTATTTATTGTTTGTAGCCTGTAAATACAAATTGGCCAAGACGAAAAGGAAGACGCCCAGCGCGCGCAAGCTTACAACGCATCGCAGAAACATCAAACAAACAGTTTGTGAATTCGACCTAATCATTTGCGATTTATTAATTATAAACTCAAATCAAATTAATGTTTATTTAGGAAATCGAATTAAAATTATTATAAATAATAATGCAAAACTTAATAATTCTAAATAATCAATCAAACACTTCCAATTCAATACCACATACAAACCAACCCCCCAAATCGATTGGATTTCAATCATTTGCTCTAAATAATGATAAAGAACTTAACAATTAACATACTTTAATAAATAATAAAAAACAAAAATAAATCTAAAATTTTTAGAAAACTTACAACTTCGCCTCCAAATGAGAGCCAATGTGAAGAAGAGCAGAATGTCGTCTTCAAATGAAGAAGAAATGGTCAGAAACCGTCGAAAACACGCCTGGAACCGGTGAATACAGCAGCCACAGTGGGAGAAAAGAGAGTGCAGCGACGGGAGGAAAAATGGGAAAAGGAAGAAGAAGTGTTCGCGCACTAGATTTAAAAAGACTTTTAGCAGCGTTTTTAAATGAGATTTACCGGCGTTTTTATAAACACCTGTAAAACATTCTTTTGCGGCATTTTTGTGGCGTTTTAGGAAAACGCTGCTAAACCTTATTATTTTAACAGCATTTGGGTAAACGCCACTAAAAGACCGTCAGCCCAATTCTGCCTTAGTGTCTTTCGAAAGAAGAAGAAAGGTGTGTCTCTGAAACTGTAAGCCTTCTTTTCATATCTGTATTTTAAATTTCATAGTGGATACATTTAAGCTGCTCCCTAAAAATGGAAATAAGTAATCATTTTGATTACCGAACCACTACAAATACCTGTGTATTTTTATTTTTTTGCTTCCTGTCACTGTGATGCCCTTATATGTGTTGAAAAATGCATGCTTAAATTCGTAATAGCCTGGAATTTTATACAATACTGTATTTATTTGCCACATAAAACGTAACAAAACAAAAGATATTTAAGTTCCGTTTAATTATAAGTGCCAATGATAAATACCAATTAACAACTGAATCAGAAACCATGTGAATTATCTGATCTGATGCTATTTATACCAAGTATGATATGCTTCTAGTGAGAAACTATTAATGATTTATATCTTACAAAATATTAAATTTCCTTGGCCATGCAGTGTTCACTAATAAAATATATAAAGTTTGCTTATTTTAAATTGTCTAATAATGTATGGAAACAACAAACCTGAGCATTGGTCTCTATGGCAGAGCCTGTATTCAAGTTATCTGAAGACGCCTTCTTGAACCTCTCTATGACGAACCTTATGCTGTGTGCAAAATGAAAAAGAAAACATCATGCTTCTGAAGTTTAAAAAAAATGGATCAAGGAAAAGCGGAAGCTTGATCAAGTGTGCGTATATACTACTAGATGTCGCTCTTTCTAGTTTCTAACTTTTTGTCGCCAGAAAATAAACAATAGTGAATTTCAGTCAAGCCTTTTAAAGTGAACTGACAGAAGACTGAAGAAAACTGAAAGAAGCGATATGATCTAGATTCTAAAACTGGAAATGAAGAAAAAACAAGAAACTTAGATTGATAAATAACGAAAGAGGAAAGGGACAGAACTAGTGCATGCAAGCTAGAATCATTACAATTTTTCTTTATTGCTTTGTATCTGCTTTTAACTCGCACAAGTTAACTTTTATTTGAATTTCTGGTTTTGTTTTCTCATGAAAGCAAAAATATATGTTTCAGAATTCTAGCAGGTAGATTGGAATGAGAAAAATCTTATATGAGTTTAAGCTAGCTCATTAACATACATATAAAAGAGATTAGAGGAAGAATTCACGAGATAAAAAGCTGTGTATGAACATTGTCACTCATGCAAATAAGAAGTACGAAGTTTTAATATGCGCAGACAACAGAAGTATAAAGCGGTTGAGACATAAGTGATACGACAAAGTACTACTTTTTTTCAGACCTAAATGAGCTTTTATAGTCTTGCATTAAAATTCACGCGCTTGTATACTCATCAATTCCTAAATAAAGTAGCCCTAGATGATTTAGGTTTCTCTTTTTTAAGGCTAAGACTTTCATTCGAAATATTGAATCCGTCACTTTGACCCAGAGAGAAAAAATTTTAGGAGTTCCAGTTCTTTATAGACGGATTCGCACGTATCAATGAACAAAAATTGAACAAGTGAACAACTCTGGGCTTACAGACGAAGATCCAGAACTTGGTTGCCCTTCTTGTTGCTCTTATGTCAATCAATATATGGTGGGGGACAAAGAATTAAAACAGTCTATTTTGAGATTCATACAGAGAAGTTTTACAGGGAAATGAAAACTTAGACATTAAATGGGGCCCCTAGTTCTCAAAGCCAAAAAAAAAAAAAATGTAGGTCATAAAACAGTCAACTATACTGACAATTTTTGTGCTACTAAGAGGATTTTTTTTTTTTTTAGTCCATCCTGAACTCAATCTACCAATATCCTTTGGTTCTAAATCACATTATACCTCGATCAGAAACAGCTGATCATTGGAATGACCTAAGCAACAGCTTGGATCTGTGCATGAAACTATGAATGATACAAAAGTATATTGAAAGGTAAAGTTTATAATAAATAAAAATGATCTAATTAAATGCATAAACATGTATATATTATTACCTCTGGAAACGAGAAGAAAAAATTCAAAGTGCAAGGAGGTATATATATAGGACCGGTATTATGAAGATCAAAAAATGAGAAGAGAACATTGCTTGCTGTTGGAGTCCTCATAGAGGCGGCCGCTTCTTGAGACGACGATGATGGCAACTTCAGCTTCACAAACAATTGAAAGTTCATAGGCTTTCTTCAATAGTCCATTCCTCCTCTTGCAAAAGGTCACTTGGCGGTTCGTTGGGTTCTCAATTCTCTTTATCTCTATTTTTCCCCTTCCCATCTCTGCACCGACACTCCTGAAAACATCGATACACATCAAAAATTTGTTTGGTGCTACTTATTCAATCATATCAAACAGTGAATCCCAGAAAACTACTGAGAAAATTATACAAAACAAACACTCCTCTTCTTTATTTGTTTACTTGACAAATTTTATAAAGAGATGAACTGAAACAAAAGTAAGTCACCGGAAAAAAAAAATTCAATCTAGCAAAAGATCTGTAGCACTTAATTGTATGAAAAAAATATTTTTTATGACACAAATATCTAATGAAACCTAGTAAAACATGTCAAGAAAGACAAATATTTCGAACTCCGGGGTTCCATTAAGCCTATGCATGCTTGTTGAATTTCATAAAGTACAGGAAAAAAATATTCTTTTTAGAAGATTTCAGATGTAAGTGATGACTATAGATCCAGAACAAAGAGTTTAAACTGAAAGAGAAGGATAAAAGCTGTATGGATATGGAGTTCATTAATAGCTTTAGTTTCTTGATATCTTCTCATCTGAGATTTACAGTTAAATTTTCAAGATTTTCTAATACTATCAATATCGTTACCTACTTCATTTTCTCTCACTTTTTTCTTCTTTTGTACGGCTAAACCTTAATTTAAAGTGGAGACGTAACCTAAGATCATAACAGTTCAGATAACTGATGTAGCAGCTGATAAGTTAATCAAATGTGGCTTAGAAAGCCAGAAGTTTAATGATTCAACTAATCATAATATAAAATTTTTTAAAATATTAAACAAAAAAAGAACAGAAAATAAAGGATTACGACGAACAAAGCAAATCCCATGTATACCCAAACACAAAAAAAACGAAAAGGTAAAAATATTTAATCAGATTACATGAGATGTAACTATAAAAAAATAATGGGTAGTAAATCTTCCCACACGAGAAACCTTGCATGTTTTTTTTAAACCGTCGTTAATTCTATAAGTATATACATATTTGTGGAGATCTAAGAGTAACCAAAGGCCATCTTTAAGAAGATGTGGTGGGGGGAGAGAGACGGGAATCCCATTAACAGACCTGAATTTTGAGTTTCGGCCACACTCCGGCAACTCAGCTTTCGGGCAAAAATCTTCAGACTTTGTTCATATATGAAGAGAGAATTGTTCTTACACTTTGTTCATATACACGCTAGGAAAATATGGGTTTGATTCTAATCCACAGAATTGTTCATGTACACCTTTTGGCAACAACCGCATTTGCAGATGCTTTATCACTAAAAGTTCTTGCCCCCCAACAATTGAAGTCTAAAACCAATTATAAAAGTTAATTGGTTGATTATTAGGCATGTAATAAATTTCAACCATGAAATAATGAAGTTAAATTTTAGTATGTTGTTGATTTTGTGTATAATTCACTGGCAAACTCTATATGGAAACTAAAAGTGCATGCGCTCCCTAAATTTATAAAATGATGGCATAAATGTTCAACCTTTGTTTTTTACACAATCCTTAGATTTCTGATTTGAAAGTTATTGTAACAACAACAGGTCATATATGTTTATGGATTGAAAAATGGTTAAGTATATTGTAACACCAACTGGTCATATATGTTTATGGATTGAGAAATGGTTAAGTATTGAAGAAGAGTTGTACACCGAGGGTGTACACTGATTCATAAGCCTGCTGCATAAACAATATGATAGATTGTGATTTTGAGAACCTGTGGACGGATTAAAGAATTTAAGTGGTGTTTTGCATGTTTATTGATTGGGCTGAATTAGAACTGAACTAAATTGGTGGGAACATGTTCACATTCGCCTCGCGTTCACCAAACACAACTGTGGAATGTTCGTGTTTGTGTTTGCAGAAAATAATTGTGTTCGGGTTCAGCTTATTTTTATTTATCACTATGCATATGAATGCGAGTATGTTTGTTTTCGCCTAATTCGAACATATTTGGTGAACAGAGAAAATTGTGTCTAGTTCAGCCTAGTTTGTGAACTTTCTAGAAATCACCTATTCAATATTCAAATCAGAATTCATCCAGCGAGCAATGTTCACATTGGAATTCTTCCTGCAGCAAGCAATAATTGATTCCAATTTACAATTAAGCATCATTGAGACATATCAATTCATCCGGCATGCAATATCTAGATTAGAATTCATCCAATAATTGATTCCCAGTAGAATTAATCCAGCAAGCAATATTGAGATATATAAAATATAACAATGTAATTTAATAAATAAAATAAAATTCATGTCCACCATTTGATTCCAATTTACATCAATTCAAGCAAGGAAGGAGGGAAGGGTAGCATCCAATCCAATGCGTCGCAGTTTTTTGTTTCATTCTGTAGAGTAAATCTCCTCAATTTCATACTCATTCTACATTAGTGAAAGTAAATGGCTACGTGAGTTAATTCATTAACCTCTAAATATCATTAAGTATAAAATAAATGAACCGAGAATGATTAAATTTTTATATATTTGTATGAGTTTTAAAATCTGATGCAAGGCTCGAATCCAATCATCGCCACACATAAGTACATTTACAATTTTTTGTGATAAATATGTCCTATATGGGTCAATCATCCTAGTACCAACATTGAAAACGTTTTCTAATACGACAATGGAGATTGGAATTGTCAAAATCTCAACCACCATACAAGACAGTACTTGATATTTGTAATAGCTCAGGGGTAGAATTGTCTTTTAAGCTTTGAAACCGAGGGTAAAAGAGAGATTTCCTAATAAGATATAGTGTTGTGAGGGTTCAAGGGTAGAAGAGTCTTTTAGCAGTCTTTCATGACTTATACATGAATATTCTAGAAGAATATTTCATGTGTGGCACGCGGAGAGAGAGATTTGAGTTTTTAGAGGGCGTATGATCGTGTGTCTTGGACGCACACCCGTGTGTTGGGTGAGAGACGCGAAAAATATTTCATTTTCCCGCATTTCCATCTAGTTTATTTTCCTTCAGCTTCTCTTCTTCGTTTTCCAGCGAACCCTAGGCCAAAAATCGTCTAACTAACAACCCCAAACCAAGTTAGAGATCTAAGAGCTTCGAGAGAGAGAGAGATCCGGATGCAATGGCGAGAAATAAGTATTTTTTTTTTACCTCTTTCACTTAGGTTTACAACATGCTTATTTTGATTTGAGCTTCCTTGGATGATTGCTGCATGTTGAGGATGTGTGTTATTGTGATTTGATAATGAAATGAGATAATGGATGATGATTTATGAGATTATTATGAAATGTATGATGATTTTAGTTCTTGGGTATGAAGTTATGAGAAATGTGTGATTTTGAGATTCTTTATGATGAAAATGTGAGATGAGAATACTTATTGGTTGATGAAATGGTTGTATGAGCATTTGATTGAGAAATGATGGTGTGTTGTGTGAGTTTGCTGGGATTTTTTGGGTTTTCAGATGTTTTCTACAGATTCTAGATTTAGCACACGACCGTGCACCTAAGGGCACACGTTCGTGTGGCCCTATTTCTATATGAGCACGACTTTGTATGACACCTATATGCATATGAAAATCCAGACACACGTCCGTGCAGTCTATGCACATGCACGTGTGCACGATCCCAATTTCCCACGTTCGTGTAAGCAAGACATGGGATGTTGTTGAGGTAGTTGCATGCCCGTGCAGTATGATACATGGCCTTGTGCCTCAGATGCACGCTTGTGTATTTACACTACACGCCCGTGTGGCCAGCTAGAGTTTGTTGAATGTTTCCAGAAGCTAGCATGACCAAAGGCACAGCTTGCGCATGACCCCATGTACCTTCACACATACTTGTGTGTCAAGTATAGCACACCCGTGCACCTTAAGAAAATAAGAGAAACAATTTCAAAGCGTATTGAAAGCAAAGATAAACATATTTAAGCAACTTTAAGTCATCCCTAAGCACGAAACACTTAAGAATAACAACATGTAACAACATATCATGCATGATTATTAAAGCATTAAGCACGACATGTCACATGAGATGTTTTTAGAAACGGATCTAAGAATCTAAAAGTATGATTTTAAAAATTATAGATATACGATGTTTCAAACATCAGTTAAGAGTAGATATAATGGGACACCTGTGAGTTTGCATGCCCGCTAGAGAGAGAAACCATCATCTACTAAAGAGGACATGATTGTATACGAGTAGATTTATCATAGGCTTGAGCTCACACAGCTAGAGTGTCGAATCCCTATATTCATCAGTCTAGCGAGCATAGCAGAGATATTTTTAGGTACAATACTTTCTGATATAGATTTCAGCTTATACTATATGTGTATATATATATATATGAAGATCTTCGGATCAAAGTTTGTATATCAGAAAGAACTTCCAAAAAAAAAAAAAGAGTTTTCAGAAATCAAGCCCAAGGGCAAGTTTTATGACTAATGACCATTCACATGACATCAGAGCATGCATATCATGTCATGCACAGCATTCATGAGAAATGAGACAGAGAAAGACAAGAACATTCACGAAAACATGACAAGATAAGAAAGTAAAGAAACACAAGATAAGAGATAAGAAAACAAATAATAATGATGCATAAGACTTGAGATCAGCTTGTGCTCGAGACCTGTCTGTGTTAGAGATGGGAAATGCTTACTGAGTGATTTTGTCACTCACGCTTTTCCCTTCCTTTCTCTTTTGTAGGTTAGTGAGTTAGAGACTAAGCAGTAGCGATGCAGCTGTCAGATTTTAGCGACATGGTTTGGCAGTAATTGTTATAGTTTTGGCTCATATGCTCTATTCCTCATGTATATGTGTGTATATATGATATTATAATATACATTGTATGAATGTTATCTTTTATACATGAGTAGTTTGAGAATTTCAGAAAGAGTTAATTATTTCTTATTTTATTATAGCATTTTATTTCCAGCTTCCGTATATTTAAAAGAAATTAAAATTTCGAAGATGTAAGCAGCAATCAGTTTTCTTGTGTTGTGGGGATTTTCGTCGCAGGTATATTTTTAGATTTTTAGTATACTAAATATATATATATGTATATATTTTTAGGTAAGAACTTCCAAAAAAAAAAAAGAGTTTTCAGAAATCAAGCCCAAGGGAAAGTTTTATGACTAATGACCATTCACATGACATCAGAGCATGCATATCATGTCATGTACAACATTCATGAGAAATGAGACAGAGAAAGACAAGAATATTCACGAAAACATGACAAGATAAGAAAGTAAAGAAACACAAGATAAGAGATAAGAAAACAAATAATAATGACGCATAAGACTTGAGATCAGCTTGTGTAGCATCCCAGGTTTTAGAAAGCCCTTAGGGGTAGAGTTTTGGGGTTAGAAATAGAATTCAGGAATAGTTTGAGAGTCTAGAAGAGTTCAGGGGTGAGATGGTAGTTTTCCAGAGCTGTGTGGCCTTCGTATGATGCCTTTAGGGAGGTTTCAATCATGCGAAGCGCGGCAAATAGATTTCATCCATTTTCCCTTGGTGCACTCCCGTGCATCATGCCTGCACGCCCGTGCAGGTGGGTAGAAAAGAGAGAGACGGGAGAGTTATTACATTTCTCACCCATTTTCAGCCAAGTTTCTTCTCTTGTTTAGCAGCTCCCAACCCTAGTCACGAAATTCAACTTCCAGCGGCTCCCATTCCAGCCAGAGATCAGAGAGATTAGCTTGAGTTTTAGTTCCTAGTAGCCATGTCAAGAGGTAAGTGTTTCTTACTTCTTCAGCGCATTCCCAGCTTGCTTGATGCATGTTTGTTGACGTTTGGAATGTGTGTTTGTATTTCTAGCTTGTTTGGTTGCTTATATGTGATGAAAATGATGATTTAGATGTTTATTTTCCACCCAGAAAACATACATGCTTATTTGTGTGTGTGTTGTGTGAGAAAGCTTGAGTTTTAACGGTGGATTCAGTAGAAACGGATGGATGGTGAAATTGATGATGGTTATGTGATTATAGAAGTGTCATTTATGCATGTTTCAGTTTAATTTCAGATTGGATGTGATTAGGTTGGGTTTCCGGCATTTTCAAGTGTGGTCTGCTGCTGCAAACCCAGGTACACGCGCGTGTGCCTGTGTTCTTGCGAGCACACGCCCGTGTACGCGACGAGCACACGGCCTGGAATGCTGGGCACACGGCCGTGTGTCCCTGCTTTGCGTGAAATGGCCCAGATTTTCCAGAAGCCTGCACGGCTAGGCACACGACCGAGGCACGGTCCCGTGTGCCTGGGCACACGCCCGTGTGCCCTTGCATGGCACGGTCATGTGTTTGTGTAGCATGCCCGTGCGTCTTTCTTGCACGCCCGTGCATCAGCTTAATTTTCCCAGAATTTCAGAAATTGACTTATAAAGACTTGGTAATCTATCCAGAAGCTTAATCATCATCAGATAATCCAAAATTTAGACAGAAACAGATGCATATGCATTCACAGCATAGCATATAGTCTGAAAGAGGATCCAGAGATCTGAATTCAATAGATTTCAGTATTCAGAACCCAATGTATAGGTTAGGGTTGGATTCGAGTCGAACCAAATGTGAACAGTAACATGTTCGTATTCAGGCTCGTTTTGTACTGTTCGGTTCGTGTTCGTATTCGTGTTCGTCGAACATTTTTAGTTCGGGTTCGTATTCGTGTTCGATTCGTATAATTAAGTTCGTATTCGGCTCGTATTCGTATTCGTATTCGTATTCGGTTCTTATAATTCGTTTTTATATTTATTGAAAATTATAATTAATACAAATAATTAATAAAATTTAATTAAAAATTTATTATTTTAGGTTCGGCTTCGTGTTCGTGTTCGGTTCGCATAGTTTGTGTTCGGACTCGTTCGAGCTGAACTTTAAAATTACAGTTCGTGTTCGTGTTCGTGTTCGGATTCATTCGGCTCGTTTTGGGCTCGTTCGAACCAAACTCAAAACTGAATCCAAACATATTCGGCTCGAATCCAGCCCTAGTATGGGTTGCAGTTTGGGGTGAACTCGAGGGGGCATCTGTGGGACCCAGCTTTCTGACACCAGTTAAATTGCTCAGTACTGTTTTCAGCTTTCTAGCCAGTAGCTAGAATGTTCAACCCACTTGGCCAGGATGCTGAATCCCTGTGTTCATCAGCCTGATCAGCATAGCAGGTACCTTCGGGTACACATAGATGATTCAGATGCATGCATCATCGGTCATTTTCAGTTTCCAACTCAGCATGTCATTACATATCATATTGGCATGCATTAAATAATGAATAGCAGTACTCAGAAATCAATCAGATAATCAGTTTCAGCGCCCGCAAGTGATTAGATGCATGTATAGGGCCGACCAGGTATGTATGCCTGTGGCGCCGGTTTTTGCCGCGCCGAGCGAGGACAGACTTACCACTCTTGTTTAACCACCCTAGACGTGGTCAAGAGGAGCGCATAACGGGTTTTTGACCCGCTACGGAGTCTATGGAGTCGCCACCCGGGAGTAACCCCGGGAAAATACACATCGGTGAGGATGGACGATTTATGGATCCCTTGCGAATGACCCAACTACCCCTCACCTACCCAATGGGTCGGGTTCGGAGAGTCAGGTACGGCAATGGGAAGGTGTTAGGCACCCATGCCGCCCGGCATGAAAGCCGGCCTCCACTATTGTGGTTCGTTCGTTAAGCGCATTACCGAGTTTAATTAAATTCCGTATTATCACACGATGCAGTATTAAACACACAAATATAATACATTACATGCATTCATGAAAATAATAAAATATAAAAAGAAAATAATTAAAAATTACACCCTTTTCCATACACCCTTATACATTTTTTCTAACCCTAAACAAGCCTATAAAATAATAAATCCTGCAAAACAAATTAGGTTAGTCATAAAATATAAAATTAAATCAACATAAATTAAAAATTAAAAATTACAACCCTTTTCATACACCCCTATACATTTCTTCTAACCTTAAACAAACCTAGAAATAATAAATAAATAAATCCTGCAAAAACAATTTTGTTAGTTAACCCAATAAAATAAACAGATATATCAATTTAATCAATACTCTAGCCCTAAATAAAAACAGCCCATCTAAGGAAATATACAGAATGCAGCCCACTTAATAGAAATAAATATATTACAGCCCGCCCAATGAAATTGACAGCATGCAGCCCAACCAGGAAGCCCAATATATCACACACACGCACAGTAGAGAAGAGATAATAATAATCATACTCCACTCCCAGCCGAGACTCGAACCCAAGCGCCCAACAAACTAAACACCTTCCGCCTTTCACCACTAAGGCAACAGCCACATTCATAAATTAAATGTAAATACAATGATAAAATACATAATGCACACAAATACACCATTTTTCCCAAACAAATACAAAATATACAGTTTATATACATATCAAAATATACAGTAATACAAACATTCAAAGTATATAATATATACCATTTTATAATTACAAAATACATATAATATATATACATGAACATTTATTTACAAAACAAAAATATTGACATGCCACATGTAATTAAATATTATATAGAAATATAATATAATGATACAAATTTTTAATTAACTCATGCATGGACATTATTTCAGCAAACTACCAACTAAAAAAAATGCATAAACTTTATCACAAATGCATATTTATTTCAGCTAGGATTACAATTATGAGCCACATAAAATGTATGTACAATAAGAAATATTACATCACACAAAATTATATAATATGATATGATAAATATATATACACTATAAAATAACTTTACATATATACAGTATATATACAAAATAAATATATATGTATTATATTAATATACAGTAATAATAATAATAAAAATAAAATAAAATAGAGTAAATAAAAAAAATGAAAAGCAGCTTTGGTCTAGCGTGGCTTGAACCTGGGAGGGGGGAATAACATGGCCGCCTGCTGCCATCAGGGCGGCCAGTCTCATCCAACACATGTAGGCACACAGTATATTATATATATATCATATACCCATACACAGGACATACAGCATAATATATAGGATATATATATACGTAAACAAAAATAAATATATACAGTAGATTATAATATACCCATGTATATGCAGGATGGAAAATACAGAATGCAGAATATATAATAAACAAAAGTACAACATAAAAAATACATATATAAATAATCAAATCAAATACATAATATATATACAAAATATATATATATATACAAAATAAACAATACATATACAATGTAAATACAGAATATAAAAATAGATAAAATATACATATAAAATATCAATATATTTATACAGAATAAAAAGAAAAATTAATGTAAATTATAAAACATATATACAATATAAAATAAAATAATCTAGAAATTTTGTTTATAAAAAATTCCCCTCAGGGACTAACCTGAATTCTATTAAAAATCTCTTGATGTTGAGTTGAAGATGATCCCTCACCACATAAATTGGCTTTCAAAATGTTTTAATTTTCTAAAACACTTTTTTTTTAATTTTTTTTTTTCTGAAATTTTTCTCTTCCCCAGTTTTTCTCTCCTCTTTTCTTTTCCTTCTCTCCCTCTAGGCTCTCCCCTCCAGCTCCCCTTTTTCTGTGCCCACCTTTCTCTTTTATAGGCGGTTTGGACGAAAAATCAAGGCAACCAGCTGCGCAACACGTGGGCCTGGCAGCAGCAGGAGAAAGGAAAAGTGCGCTGAAAAGAAAACAGAAAGCAGGTAATTCAGTGGGCGCGTGCTCTACACGCGCGAGCTGGAGCACAGCCCTGGCCACTTCATCGCGCGTGTGGGCACGCGCGATGCAGGGCCATCTTTGGGCCTTCTCCTCCAGCTGGGCCAGCATGCTTGTTGCTGAAGCCTGGGCTGCGCACTGGGCCTCTTTTTCCTCTTTTGGGTTAGCTACTTGGGTCCTCTTTTGGGTTTTCATGATTTTGATTTTGATTTTTTTTTTTTTTTTCATAGTAAAATAAAATAAATTTTTTTTTAATAAAATAAAATAAACATTTTTTTTTCTTTTTTTAACTCATCCATCATCGGCTCAACATCTCAAAAACTCTAAGTCAACATCCAGGTTTTTCATCATCGGGGGTGACCATGCTGGGTCCAAAATGGGGTGTCTACAGATGCCCCTTACTTTGTGAATTTTGTGTGTGTTGTGAATGCAATGAAAACACATGCAAAATGTAGCAAAGTACAGAAAGAAGACACCTAATTTTGGACCAACAAAAGTCAACAAACAACGTGACAATGGTAACTCTTCTAGTTCCCTAAGCCTATGGATTAGCCTCTTTTAGGCATCTCCGACAGAAAGAACTGCCCCTTCTGGACAGAACTCAAAAGTAAATTGCCTATTCTAGGCAAATTTACTGAACTAGGATGCCCCTTCTAGACAAACCTAGGGTGGATTAGCCTCTTCTAGGCGTCTCCGACAAAGAACTGCCTCTTCTAGACAGAACTCGAAAAGTAAATTACCCTTTCTAGGCAAATTTGTCGAACTAGGATGCCCATTCTAGACAAACCTAGGGTGGATTAGCCTCTTCTAGGCGTCTCCGATGAAAAGAACTGTCCCTTCTAGACAGAACTCGAAAAGTAAATTGCCCCTTCTAGGCAAATTTACTGAACTAGGATGCCTCTTCTAGACAAACCTAGGGTGGATTAGCCTCTTCTAGGCGTCTCCGATGATTAGATGATTTAACATATGACGAAGCTAAAAAAACTTCACAACGGTCAATTTCTATTCTCAACTGATTGGAGGAATGCCCCTGGTTGGGTAAACTCAACAAGGTTGGATTTACCCTTGATTGGGAAAGCTTGACAAAATTGGATATGCCCCTGGTTGGGTAGACTTGACAGAATGGATGTAGCGACCCCCGCCCCAGGTTACTATACGCTGCGGAAAATACTGTTCATATAATAATAAAATATTCCTGAGACGGGGACCTGTACAGAAAAACTGCTGCTGGATAAAAATTTTTTATAAAGAAACTAATAATATAATTTACTGTGAAAGTAAATTAAATATAAGCGTGAAAACCCAGGCTGCTCATGTATAAAAATAACTGATCATACAGTGTATACTAATATGTAATACACACATATACATGAGAAACTAAAGCATGCGAGCCAACATGCTAACTGCTGCTGCCAAGCCACATCCCCAAAATCTCGCAGCGGTCTCGCTCCAGCTCAGCCTCGAACTACTGACCTGCAAAAGGAAACAGGGAAAGGAGTGAGTGACAAAGTCACTCAGCAAGCGTTTCCAAACACAACACTCGCAGGTCAAACAACTAATCGACTACGTGACTCGTCACGTAGAAGATTCTACTAGACAGTTTTCTTATTCTGATTTCTGTTATTTTTCTGTTCTGATACTGTTCTGTTTCTCATCTGTTCTCATGAGATGCTGTACATGACAATGAAATGTATATGCTGACGTCATGTAAACTGAAAAGCTGTAAAACTTGCCCTCAGGCTTGTTTTTCTGAAAAAACTGTCTTTTCTGAAAACTCTTTCTGATAACAAAACTGTGATCCGAAGATCTTGAAAATATACGTATAGTATATACTAAAGTCTGTATCAGAAAGTACTGAAAATCTCTGAAATATCTGAAAATATCTGCTATGCTGGCCAGACTGATGAATACAGGGATTCGGCACCCTGGCCGTGTGAGTTCAAATCCTAATGAATCTACTGATGCACAACCAGCACTCTCTATTGAGCTTGGTCAGTGACCATGTCCTCTGGCGGACGCTGGTTTCCCTCTCTAGCGGGTGTGCGAACTCACAGGTGCCCCCTCGTATCCACCCCTATCTGATATATATGAAAAATCATATATGTATATCTGAAAATCATGCTATTGGATCCTTGGATCCAGTCTGAAAATATCTGATATGGCATGCCGTGCTAATGCTGATAATCATGCATGAAATACTGATTTCTTAGCTGATTACTGAGTTCTGTGTGCTTAAAACTGGCTTAGAGTGGCTTAAATAGCTTTTAATCTCTTATTTCTGAATTTCTGAAGGTGCACGGGCGTGTGTTCTGGGACGCACGGGCGTGTGTCAAGGCACACGAGACCGTGTCCCCGTCGTGCTGCTGGGCGTGTGCGGTTCTGGAATATTTTCATGCAAACTGGGCAAGGCACACGGGCGTGTGTACTCGGGCACACGGGCGTGTGTCTGCCTTCCTCTTCTCCCCGTGCTTCAGCGAACACGGGCGTGTGGAATTGGGGAGAAAGCACACGGGCGTGTGTCACTCGGGCACACGGGCGTGTGTCTGGGTTTTCAGACGCACACGGGCAGCATGCACGGCCGTGTCCCATGCAGAAAAGAGGACGCACGGGCGTGCCTCAGGGACGCACGGTCGTGTGCTCGACCCAGAAACTGCAGAAGGCGTCTGGAAATCCAGAAATTCCCACACCAGCACCTCCACACTCCAAACTAACACACATACAAGCTCTAAACTGCTGTTAACATGCCCATAAACATCATTTCATCAACTCAAACACGCCAATCATCATAACTGAAGCATATATTATCTGAAAATAGTATATACGCATGGAAATCATGGAAACCACTCAATCATCAATCATGCATCATCTCACAGCTCAATCATGCTGGAAATAACTCAATCAAGCACACATCAAGTTCACATAAGCTGGGAATAGCCAAGCAGGCTCTGAACTCAGCGAAGGAGGCAAGGAAAACACTTACCTCGCGCCATGGAAGCTCTATCTCTCTCCCTGGAAGACTCTGGATCTCTAATCTGAAGCTGAGCTGTTGGGGGATCTCTTTCTGGAACTCTAGGGTTCACTGGAGCTGAAGGAAGAAGAAGAGAAAATAAGCTGGGAGCTGGGAAACTGAAAATTTGCGCGCACTAGAAGAAAATAACTAATAAAGCTGGCTGGGCAAGACACACGGTCGTGTGTACTGGGCACACGGTCGTGTGTAGTGGAAAATAGCCATTTCCACCCCCACAAGCGCAGAAACTCTAACTAAGCCCCAAAGGACTTCTACAATGACTCTTTTACCCCTCAAAACTCTCAAAAATGACAATTCTACCCCTTGGGTCATTACAAATCTCCCCCTTTAATAAAAATTCCGTCCCCGGAATTACCTAAACAATTCAGGGAACCTTTCTCTCATATCAGCTTCAACTTCCCATGTAGCTTCCTCGATTCTCTGACTTCTCCACAGAACTTTAACTAGGAGAATCTCTCGGTTTCTCAGCTTCTTTATTCTGTAGTCGAAAATCTGAACTGGGACTTCTTGGTAGCTCAAGTCATCTGATAACTCTAGTCCTTGAACTTTTAACACGTGAGACGGATCACTCACATATTTTCTCAGCTGAGAGACATGGAACACACTGTGGATTCTGTCTAAGCTGGCTGGAAGAGCAAGTCTGTAAGCAACCCTGCCCACTCTCTCCAGAATCTGATACGGCCCAATGAATCTCGGAGCCAATTTACCTTTTCTGCCAAATCTTAGGACACGTCTGTAGGGAGCAACTCGTAGAAACACATGGTCTCCAACCTCAAACTCTATGTCCCTACGCCTCAGATCTGAATAGCTTTTCTGACGATCCTGGGCCTATTGAATTTTCTGCCTGATAACTCTGATCTACTCAATCATAAGCTGAGTCATCTCTGGCCCCACTGCTGACTCTAGGGAATCTCTGTCACTTATGTCATCCCAATACAATGGCGACCTGCACCTCCTGCCATACAAGGCCTCGAAAGGTGCCATCTGGATCGTAGACTGATAGCTATTGTTGTAGGCGAACTCCATCAACGGTAGCAAATCAGCCCAACTAGTCTGAAAGTCCATGCAACAGGCTCTCAACATGTCCTCTAAAATCTGATTGACTCTCTCAGTCTGACCATCTGTCTGCGGGTGGTAAGCTGAACTGAAATAAAGTCTGGTTCCCAATGCTCTCTGTAGACTACCCCAGAAAGCAGATAAAAATCTCGAATCTCTGTCTGAAACTATATCTCTGGGAACCCCATGTAATCTGACCACCTCTCTAACGTACAAACGGCCCAACTGATCTGTGCTCATACCCTCTCTGATCGACAAGAAGTGAGCTGACTTGGTCAATCTGTCCACTATGACCCAAATACTACTGTACCCACGCTGAACTCTGGGAAGTCCTGAAATGAAATCCATAGAGATACTCTCCCATTTCCATTCAGGAATCCTCAATGGCTGTAATAACCCAGAAGGTCTCTGATCTCAAAGTCTGGCGCTGTGCCCTGATAAACCCTCTGAATCATACTCTGTACCCAAACATCTGACGTCTGAGCAACCCTGATTTCATCCTGCAGCGTGGACACTAACTGAAGCCTGGAGAAACCAGCTGTCATGATCTCAATATCCTCTCTGGCAATCTGATGCTGCAACTGACTCTGCACTGAAAACATGGATAGAGCTACTCTCCTGCTCAAGGCATCAGCTACTACATTAGCTTTGCCCGGATGATAGCGAATCTCGCAATCATAATCTTTTACTAGCTCTAACCATCTTCTCTGTCTCATGTTTAATTCTTTCTGAGTAAAGAAGTACTTGAGACTCTGATGATCTGAAAATATGCAGCACCTGACACCATACAGATAATGTCTCCAGATCTTCAATGCAAACACTACTGCAGCCAACTCTAAATCATGCGTAGGGTATCTCAACTCATAATCCTTTAATTGCCTAGAGGCATAGGCAATTACCCTACCTTGCTGCATCAAAACTGCTCCTATCCCCTGGTGGGATGCATCTGAATAAACCTCATAGTCGACACCCTCCTGCGGTAAAGCCAACACTGGAGCGCTAGTCAATCTCTGTTTCAATTCCTGAAATCTCTCCTCGCAGACCTCGGTCCAAACAAACGGAACCTCTCTACGAGTCAAAGCTGTCAACGGCCTCGCTATGCTGGAAAAACCCTCGATAAATCTGCGGTAGTACCCAGCTAAACCAAGAAAACTCCTAACTTCCTTAGGTGTCCTTGGTCTCGGCCAACTCAACATCACTTCTATCTTACTCGGGTCAACTGAAATACCAGCTGCTGAAACTACATGCCCGAGAAAGGCTACACTGCTCAACCAGAACTCACACTTGCTGAACTTGGCATAAAGCTGACGATCTCTCAATCTCTGAAGAACAAACCTCAGATGATCCTCATGCTCCTTTACGCTCCTCGAGTAGACCAAGATGTCGTCGATAAAGACAACCACGAATCTATCTAGACAGTCTTGGAAAACTCGGTTCATCAAATCCATAAATACTGCAGGAGCATTCGTCAACCCAAAAGGCATCACCACAAACTCATAGTGGCCATACCTCGTCCTGAAAGCTGTCTTGGGTACATCTCGATCTACAACTCTGACTTGATGATACCCAGACCTCAAATCTATCTTGGAGAACACTGCAGCTCCACTCAACTGATCGAACAAGTCATCAATCCTGGGCAACGGATACTTGTTCTTCACTGTTACCTTGTTCAGCTCTCTGTAGTCTATACACATTCTCAGGCTTCCGTCTTTCTTCTTGACAAACAAGATGGGAGCACCCCATGGCGAGCAACTCGGCCTTATGAAGCGCTTATCAATAAGCTCTTGCAGCTGTTTCTTCAATTCTTGCAACTCGGCTGGAGCCATCCGATACGGAGCCTTCGAGATAGGAGCCGTACCCGGAAGCAACTCTATGCAAAACTCCAACTCTCTCTCAGGAGGCAACCCTGGCAGATCCTCTGGAAACACATCAGGGAACTCCCTCACTACAGGCACATCCTCGATACTTGGCCCAACTACATCTCTACTGACTACATTAGCCAAGTACCCTACACAACCCTTACTCAGGAGTCTCCTCGCCTGCAAACAGGAGATAAGCGGGGTCTCTACTCTCCCCTCTCCAAAAATGAACTGATCAGGGCCTAACTGCAGTCTAACCTTTTTCTTTCTACAGTCTATCTCAGCCCCATACTCACTCAGGAAATCCATACCTAGGATCATGTCAAAATCAGCTAACTCTAACATGATCAGGTTTATCCTCAATTTCCTGCCCATAATCTCAACCTCCTGATCTGACAGTATCCGGTCACTCAAAACTGTGCCACCATCTGGCATCTCTACACAAATACTCCTATCTGCCACACTAGGGATTAACCCTAAACTCTCTACTACCTCTCTAGAGATGAAACTATGCATGGCTCCACAATCAATCAACACATAAATAGGAGTATTGAGTAAGAGCAACTGACCGGTAACTGCATGCAGCGCTGCCTCTGCCTGATCCCGCCTGACTGCAAAGACTCTAGCTCTGCCTCCACCCGAAGGACCAACACCTCCTCCAGGTGCATCGGGACCACCTCTGCCTGCTCCAGTACCTCTGCCTACTGGACCAGGAAAACCTCTAACTGGGGGACTGCCAACAACTGGGCACTCTGACGCCCGATGACCAGGCTGTCTGCATCTGAAGCATACACCCTGTCCTACTAAGCACTCGCCCGAATGCCTCCTACCACAACTCCTGCACTGTGGTAGATCTGTTCTCTATTTTCTGCCTTTTTCTGATTTCTTAGACTGCATGGGTCTCTTTCCTTTATCTCTGCCACTGCCCCTCTCAGGGGTTCTCTCTGAAACTCTCTCTGTTGGCGTACTGAACGCACCCATCCTCTGGAGATATACCTCTGATCTCAAAGCTCTCCCCAGGGCGTCACTGAATCTCTGAGGAGGAGACTGTCCTGTCATGACGTCTCTGGCTATCGCTGGGTGCAATCCATGCACAAATTTCTGAACCCTGGTGATCTCTGAAGCTGCCATGCCTGGCACAAATCTCACCAGCTGATTAAACCTAGCTGCATACTCTTTCACTGAACTGGTGCCCTGAGTCAACTCTATGAACTCTTGAGCCTTAGCGTGCACCATATCTGCACTACGGTATTCCTCATCGAATAACCGTCTGAAGTCAACCCAAGTCATACTACGCACATCTACTGAGGCTTTAACAAGGTTCCACCAAACCCTCGCGTCACCTTTAAGCATATAGACTGCATATCTGACTCTCTCTCTATCTGTCATGGGGAACAACTCCATGGCATTCTCTACTGATTCGACCCAGTCTTCTGCGACTGCAGGATCTCCTGAACCAGTAAATCTGGGCGGCTGATGGGCTCCTGGCAGACTGTAAATCGGATGCAGCCTCGCTGAACCACTACTACTAGCTGTGCCTGCCCCTGAACTCTGGCCTGGCAGATACTCAGACCCTGATGCCTGACCATACTCTGGTGCCTGAGCGTACACTGGTATCTGAAACTCCTCAGGTCTCTGCTCATACTGATCTCTACCTCGCCCCTGACGGGCTCTGCCTCTGACAGGCTCTGGGGTCTCAACCTGCTCTGGAGGCTGTCGTTCTTCTCTTAACACATCTCTGACGATGTTTCTGACATCTTCTGGCTGAAGAGATGCTCTGGAGTGCTGGGACCTTCTGCGGTCACTAGTGCTCATCGGCCTAATGGAGGCACTACTCTGCTCACTCACATCTCTATCTCTATGGGATCTCCTATCTAGAAAATCACACACAGAGGATAAACATCATGCAATAACTGAAATTCATACATTCAAACTTACGCTGAGAGGAAGCGAGCGACGGCTGCTGGGATAGGCTGGCTCTCGGCTCATGCAAATTCATAAAATATGCATATGAAAATTCATTTTCTGAAAATGATTTTCAAAATCTGCTAAATGGCTCAAAGCAACGCTCTGATACCAACACTGTAGCGACCCCCGCCCCAGGTTACTGTGCGCTGCGGAAAAACTGTTCATATACTAATAAAATATACCTGAGACGGGAATCTCTACAGAAAAACCTGCTGTTGAAACTGGTATAACAAATTTCTTTATAAAAGAAACTGTTAACATAAGTAAAATACTGAAATATACTGAAGCGTGAAAGCCCCAGGCTGCTCATGTATAGAAAATAAACTGGCATACAGTGTACTAGAGTATAATACACACATATATATATATACATGAGAAACTAAAGCATGCGAGCCAACATGCTATCTGCTGCTGTCGAGCCACATCCCCAAAATCTCGCAGCGGTCTCGCATCCAGCTCAGCCTCGAACTACTGACCTGCAAAAGGAAACAGGGAAGGGAGTGAGTGAGTGACAAAGTCACTCAGCAAGCGTTTCCAAACACTACACTCGCAGGTCAAACAACTCACTGACTACGTGACTCGTCACGTAGAAGATTCTGCTAGACAGTTTTCTTATTCTGATTTCTGTTATTTTTCTGTTCTGATACTGTTCTGTTTCTCATCTGTTCTCATGAGATGCTGTACATGACAATGAAATGTATATGCTGATGTCATGTAAACTGAAAAGCTGTAAAACTTGCCCTCAGGCTTGTTTTTCTGAAAAAACTGTCTTTTCTGAAAACTCTTTCTGATAATAAAACTGTGATCCGAAGATCCTGAAAATATACGTATAGTATATACTGAAATCTGTATCAGAAAGTACTGAAAATCTCTGAAATATCTGAAAATATCTGCTATGCTGGCCAGACTGATGAATACAGGGATTCGGCACCCTGGCCGTGTGAGTTCAAAATCCTAATAAATCTACTGATGCACAACCAGCACTCTCTATTGAGCTTGGTCAGTGACCATGTCCTCTCTGGCGAACGCTGGTTTCCCTCTCTAGCGGGTGTGCGAACTCACAGGCGCCCCCTCGTATCCACCCCTATCTGATATATATGAAAAATCATATATGTATATCTGAAAATCATGCTATTGGATCCTTGGATCCAGTCTGCAAATATCTGATGTGGCATGTCGTGCTAATGCTGATAATCATGCATGAAATGCTGATTTCTTAGCTGATTACTGAGTTCTGTGTGCTTAAAACTGGCTTAGAGTGGCTTAAATAGCTTTTAATCTCTTATTTCTGAATTTCTGAAGGTGCACGGGCGTGTGTTCTGGCGTGCACGGGCGTGCGGCACAACACACGGGACCGTGTGCTGGTCGTATCCCTGGGCGTGCGTGCTTCTGGAATATTTCAAGCAAAACTGGGCAAGGCACACGGGCGTGTGTGTTCGGGCACACGGGCGTGTGTCTGCCTTCTTCTTCTCCCCGTGCTTCAACGAACACGGGCGTGTGGAATTGGGGGAGAAAGCACACGGGCGTGTGTCTGGGTTTTCAGACGCACACGGGCAGCATGCACGGCCGTGTCCCATGCAGAAAAGAGGACGCACGGGCGTGCCTCAGGGACGCACGGTCGTGTGCTCGACCCAGAAACTGCAGAAGGCGTCTGGAAATCCAGAAATTCTCACACTAACACATCCACACTCCAAACTAACACACATACAAGCTTTAAACTGCTACTAGCACGCAAATAATCATCATATCATCAACTCAAACACGCCAATCATCATAACTGAAGCATATATCATCTGAAACAGTATATATATGCACATAAATCATGGAAACCACTCAATCAACCAAACATGCATCATGTCAAGCTCAAGCATGCTGGAAAACATCTCAAACAAGCACACATAATATTCTCATAAGCTGGAAATAGCCAAACAGGCTCTGAACTCAGCGAAGGAGGCAAGGAAAACACTTACCTCGCGACATGGGAGCTCTATCTCTCTCCCTGGAAGACTCTTGATCTCTAATCTGAAGCTGAGCTGTTGGGGGATCTCTTTCTGGAACTCTAGGGTTCACTGGAGCTGAGGAAGAAGAAGAGAAAATAAGCTGGGAGCTGACTGCGCGCAACTGAACTGAAAATAAACTAATAAAGCTGGCTGGGTAAGACACACGGTCGTGTGTACTGAGCACACGGTCGTGTGTAGTGGAAAATAGCCATTTCCACCCCCACAAGCGCAGAAACTCTAACTAAGCCCCAAAGGACTTCTACAATGACTCTTCTACCCCTCAAAACTCTCTAAAATGACAATTCTACCCCTTGGGTCATTACAATACATAACATAATGTATATGATAAACCTAACTGTCGAAGCATGAAGTCTAGCTCATCTTCTTTTTATCTTCAAATGTCTTAGGACACATCTCTTAAAAGAGATATACATGATGAGTCATAAGCAACCCTTATTCATATTGAATCCTTTCAACACTTTATTTATATAATTGCTTTAACCTAGTCTAAACAGCTTATGTTATCTATCATGATAAAATTTAATACCAAGAATATAAGTCACTTCTCCTAAATCCTTCATAATAAAACCCTTGGATAACTAACTTTACAGTTTCTAACTAAGGTATATCATTTCTAATAATTAAGATGTCATCGACATACAGTATAAGAAACGAAACTACAATCTAACTAACTTTTATGTACACACATGGTTCATCTTCATTTTTGATAAGTTTGAACTCTCAAATAGCTTCATTAAAACAAATGTTCTAGCTTTTTAAAGTTTGTTTTAGTCGATAAATAGACCTTTACAACTTGCTACCTTACTCGTCTATCTATCAAGAACAAAACCATCAAGTTGTGTCATAAATATATCCTTCACAAAGTTTTCATTTAAGAAGACAATTTTAACATTCATATGTCATATTTCATAGTTATTGCATGTAGTAATCACAATCATAATTTGGATAGACTTTAGCATCACAACTAGGAAAAAGGTTTCATCACAGTTAATGTTATGCTTTTGATTGAAACCTTTAGTAACCAATCATACCCTATAAGGATACAAATTACCATCCATATTAGTTTTCTTTTTAAAAACCTATATGTGCCTTATGAGTTTTACTCTTTTAAGTGTAACTACCAAAGTTCATACTTGGTTCTAGTACATGGAGCCTATCTCAGACTTTATGGCCTCAAGCCATTTCTCAAAGTCTAGATACACTATCACCTCTATGTAAGTCATTGGCTAATTATCATTAATGACCAGTACGTCTCTATGTTAAGTCATGAAAAAACTAAATCTCTCGAGCTCTTATTGTATTCTACTAAACCTACGTAGTTGATACGTACCATCACTACAAAAAATTATATATTTTATGACAAATTTATTTGCGACGTATTTAATTTTGTTACCATATGACAGTCTTTGATGACTTTTTTTTATAACTGTCATTAAATCATTTGTTATTGTAATGATTAATATATTGTCAACAAAATTCAAGTTGTTCGTCACCAATGTTCATACTTAGTGACGAATGATTAAATTTTGTTACTTTTTCATTTGGTAGCATAGTTTAAAATAATTTTATGACAATATAATATATATTTATCATGAACGTATCGTCGCAATATTACATCTTTTGATGACGTAATACAGATTTGTCATTAATTAATATATAAAATAAAATAATTATAAAATATTATTTTTGTGACCATTTTAATTGTCACAGTTGATTATTGTTTATAACAAAATATAATATTCATCACAATTGATATAGAGGTAAAATTTCATGACAAAAGTTTTGGAGGAAATAAGTTTAATGGTAACTATGTTTATCATATAATATTAATATTTAGTGACAATTTAATTAGTTGTCACTAATAGTAAAATTTCCTACTAAAATTTTTGAAGGGAACACATTTGATGACAATTATTTGCGTCACTTAATATTAATATTTAGTGACAATATAATTGTTGTCATTGATGCACATGAAAAATATCATTGATGAATTATTGTTGTCATCAATATACATGTTCGTGTTCGTATTCAGGTTTGAACAGTTCGTTTCAAGGTTATTCGAACTAAACTTTAAAATGAACCTTAACATGTTTGATTCAAATCTAGCCCTACCTAGTCACCAATATACATTTATTCAAATAGGAAAATATATCATAATTGAAGTATGAAGGAAAAATTATTCGAATAAGAATTTTTTTAATGACAATAATTAACGTCACTAATAATGAAATTAGATGACAAATTATAAAATGTGTCATGGAAGTAATTAGGGCTGGATTCAAATCGAATCAAATGCAAACATGCACATGTTTATGTTCGGGCTCGTTTCGTATAGTTCAGGTTTGTGTTCGTGTTCGTTGAATTTTTTTATAATAAAGTTCAGGTTTATGTTCTATTCGTATAACTTAGCTCGTGTTCAATTCGTATTCGTATATGTATTCATGTTCGGTTTGTATAATTCGTATATATATTTTATTAAAAATTATAATTAATACAAATAACTAATAAAATATAATTAAAAAATTTTTAATTTAAGTTTGGGTTCGTGTTCTGTTCATATCGGTTCGTACAGTTTGTGTTCAGGTTTGTATTCACTGATTTTTAAAATTATAGTTCAGGTTCAGGTTCATGTTTGGGTTCAACCAGTTCGTTTCGGATTTATTCGAATTGAATTAAAAAACGAATCTGAATCTATTCGATTTGAATCCAACCTTAAAAGTAATTTTAAAATATTATTGACACTTTATTATTGTCATCATATATTTATTTAGTGACAAAAAATAAAATTTTGTTACAAGTATTGTAGAGACTTGGTTTGAAAAAATATTAAATAGAATAATATAAAATAAAAAGAAAATAAAATATAAAAAAGAAGGAGAAAACGTGAAGAAGGGAGAAAGAGGAGAAGAAGGGCAAAGTCAAAAAAGGGATCCTTAAATTTTGTATCTCTTTCTCAATTTCTTGAACAAAGATTTGAAAATCTACAAGAAGTAATGCTCATTCCAACATTCAAGGTAAGTAGAACCTCATCAAGTCTCCCAATCTTCTTTATTTAAGCGAAAATTGTATATATTTGTTGATTGTTATTATTGTTTGTTGAGTGATTTTGTTGTAGTGTAAGATTATGTTGTAGTCACTCAAGGTAAGTGATTTTGTTGTTGATTCTAGTAGTGTTTGCATGATAAGGGAGTGATGGTGCATGGTATATAAGTGTTGTGATTTTGCAAGCACTTGTGACGTTTGGGCTCTTTTTGAAGGCTATCTGTAGGAAGTTTGAGTTGTTCTTTCTTTCTCATCTTTGACCAATAAATATATTGTACATTAATCTTAAGAAGAGCACCTAAGTCATAGTAACTGATGCTTAGAAAAATCCTCGTACAAAATTACCTGCTGCTTAGAAAAATCCTTCATTACTGATTCTTTATTCTTTTCTTCTCTGTTAACAAATAAAACTTCACCAGATCATGTAATCTTTTTGTAAGCTTCAAATACTACCTTGTTTATTACAATTTATCATTTCTGTTATCTACAGAAGTATTTTTTACAGGTTGACTTTGTAAAAAAATTTTATCTCAGTTGTACGCTGTTTGTACTGCTTTTATTAGCCAACTAAAATTATCATAACCATTCATTAATTGATCAATTGCAGCAGCAAGCATGCATGCATTCTGACTTTCTACTTAGTGAAAGAAAAAAGAATCATAAACTTGTTTTGTTTACTGTAATTAATTGTGATAGATGAAAAAGAGGCTGAGCGCCATGTTATCATTTCTTCTGCTTCTGCTCCACTTATACTGTGTCCAAGCTATTTTACCAACCTAATGGTTATTGGACTTTAAATATCTGGTACCAAAGGTGAATCGGTAAAGAATCTATAAGACTATCGTAACGTAATAGAAATACTAATTACCAAAAAAAAAAAAAAAAAAACGTAATAGAAATACTATAATTAATGTCTTATTATAACTAGATCAAATATGATATTTAGTGTCAACAAAGTTACCAATTCTTACATAAATCTCTTGACACACATGTTAAGGCTAGAAAGAGAAATTCAAGATACCTTACGGGTGCTCAAGGTCATGGCTTGAAGCTTAGAAGGTCAATTTGTTTAGAATTAATTGGTTTCTTAAATGTTGATTGGTCATTGATTTTGATGACAAACAAAACACTATACGTTTTTGTATTTTCTTAGGACAAAACAAAATACAGTGTTACCGTCATCTAAGAAGCAGCACTCAGTCTCTCGATCTTATTCCAAGGCTAAGTACAAAAGTTTAGCAATCGTTATGCATGATAATCAATTGTTATGCATATTGTTTACATCAACCTTTCTTGTATAAATGTTTAGCTTCTTCAAGGAATAAATAAAAAGATTTTTCTCTCCTCATTCATGTATATTTCTCGTTGATTACCTAAGATTATAAATTTAAAGTTAATTAATAGAATGATCCCCGTAGCTGGTTTACTTGATCTAAAAAGAGAGAGTACGACTGTGAAGCCATCGGTTCAAAGGCAGAGAGAGCAAAGATTCGTGAAGTAGCATGGAGATTCAAGTGACTGTCGTGTGTAAAGATAATGACATTGAGCTGATTGCTTGAATATTACAAGTTCTAAACATGTATTAGTTCTCCAATAAGTGAAAGAAAGTGAAAGAAGCTTGGAATAATATAATTTTGTGATTAACACATCAAGGTATGGGTAATTTTTGTATTCTTCTACGCACAGAAAAATATCATAGGATATGAACGAATAATTTTATCTGCATTTGTATAATTTTATCTATGGCAAATTTACTTCTATCTTAGGGACAAGTTGGATGTTTGTTGTAAAATAGTGCATTGATGATTACTGATATGTTACAGGGCGAGTTAGAACTCAATTTGGAAAATCGGCTTGCGAAATGAGGGTGCCTACACCCTTATAAACCATACCAAAGGCTCATTCTCAAGCGATATGAGACTTACCACACATCATACTCCACCCCATCCAGGCTTTGCGTCCTCGCAAAGGGCCCTACTCCCGCAGAACGTGGGCCACCACCATGGAGTCACCACCACGGTGTCCACCAAGCTCCCACATGGATAAAGATTTCACATGGATAAAGTGTTAGGAGCCCTGAGCTCTGATACCAGTAATGCTTAATATTCCACAGCCCTTAATCCCTCTCAAATGGTTCTCCAATAATCCAGCAAAGGTTAATTCCAATTCACACAAACTTAGGCAAGTTTCCTCACACAAGCAACTCCAAATTTCAGCAAGTTCAACTCCTAAGTTTCTCAACTTCATTCAACTTCCAAACCTCCCATTAATACTCATCATTCATGACAATACAACCAAAGAAATGTAGTGGTAATGGAGCTCAAAATACACAACATGAGATACAAACTTATTTGGAAAGATAACTAGCAAGATGTTTCACTCAAGCCTAAAGGAAGAAGATCCACCAACTTAAGGTTGATTCAAGTTTAAAGAACTTTGGATGTAAGCTTAAAGGAAGTTCCACCCACTTGTTTCCAAACTCACCCACTTGAATCTTCATCACCAATTCTCTCTTGCAACAAGAATTGGATAAAGGAAAAAAATTGATACAAAGAACCAACAAGTTCTATGTCCCAAGTAAAAGCACAAAACTTTAGGTTTTTAATTTCAATATTCAAGTCTCATTACAAAATGGGAAAAGTAGCATTTATATAGGCTTTACAAAATAAGGTTAAAGTAACCAAACTTTGGTTTACTTTACATCACATTACAAGTTATAGGAAATAAAATAAAAGGCCAAAGACATAGCAAATAATTCACATAATTTCTAATTACATTATAAAATAAATCAGAAATAAATATAAAAATGGAATAATCTTGATGCAAGCATTTTCCTTGATTAATTTGTCTTGGGTTTGAATTTTCGAATTGAATATTCAAATTCAATCCGAAAAGTCATTGGCATTCAAATTATCATTGGAAATCATCAATAATTCAAAATACTCAAGGAGAATGCATTGGAGGAGTTTTGGAAGCTGAAGCATGTAAAAATTGCTTGAAAAAGACCAAAATTCCAAGAAGTGGCAAAATCCAGGTGTCGCAGCGCCATGTCGCGACATGGGGTGCACAGTGCGCAAGTGCGCGGGCGTGCTCGCAGGTAGGTAAGTGCGGGCTTGCGGGGTGTTGGGCATGCGCGGGGGCAAGTTTCCTAACACAAGCAACTCCAAATTCAGCAGGTTCAACTCCTAAGTTTCTCAACTTCATTCAACTTCCAAACCCCCCATTAATCCTCATCATTCATGACAATACGCCCAAAGAAATGTAGCGGTAATGGAGCTCAAAATACACAATACGAGATACAAACTTATTTGGAAAGATAACTAGAAAGATGTTTCACTCAAGTCTAAAGGAAGAAGATCCACCAACTTGAGGTTGATTCAAATTTAAAGAACTTTGGATGCAAGTTTAAAGGAAGTTCCACCCACTTGTTTCCAAACTCACCCACTTGAATCTCCACCACCAATTCTCTTTTGCAATAAGAATTGGATAAAGGAAAGAATGAATACAAAGAACTAACAAGTTCTATGTCCCAAGCAAAAGCACAAAGCTTTGGGTTTTTTAATTTCAATATTCAAGTCTCATTACAAAATGGGAAAAGTAGCCTTTGTATAGGCTTTACAAACTAGGGTTAAAGTAACCAAACTTTGGTTTACTTTACATCACATTACAAGTTATAGGAAATAAAATAAAATGCCAAAGACATACCAAATAATTCATATAATTTCTAATTACATTACAAAATAAATCAGAAATAAATATAAAAATGGAATAATCTTGGATGAAAGCATTTTCCTTTATTAATTTGTCTTGGGTCTGAATTTTCGAATCGAAATTTGAATTCAATCCAAAAAGTCATTGGCATTCGAATTATCGATGGAAATCATCAGGAATTCAAAATCCTCAAGGAGTATGCATTGGAGGAGTTCTGGAAGCTGAAGCATGTAAAAATTGCTTGAAAAAGACCAAAATTCCAAGAAGTAGCCAAATCCAGGCATCGCAGCATAGGATGCACAATGCGCAAGTGCGCGGGCATGCTTCCAGGCAGGTGAGCGCGGGCGTTCAGGGCGTTGGGCATACGACCGCATGTGTAGCAAGGCACCGTATGGGTGCGCGCGAAGGTGTGCGTGTCTGCATAATCTTACAAAAATAAAGTTTTTGCCCTTTTTAGTCATAAATGAATTCATGATAGGGTTATATTAGTCATTTTAATATATATTTGTCATTATCAAAACATTGAGAGTCTAACACATCAAATGCCTCTAAGTCATCTACTAAATATAAAACTTCTTTTAAGGGACTATTTTTCTATTATTGATCCTCAATAGGTCATAGTGGAAAAAGTACAATAGTGTTATCTTCATTGAATCTTTGGTGCCTTCTCATTATCTTTTTTCCTTTCATATGTAATGCAAGTCCACGTACATAATCGATGACAGGCCTTCAAAATATCTATTTCGAATTCTAGGACCCTTATCTCCATGTAAGTATAATGGCAAATCCATCCCACAACTAAAGTTAGGGCTCGTGATAAGGGCAAACTCTTAAGGACTAAAACATACATCGACCCCATTTATTTTGAACCATAATTCCTCCTTGGAGTTCCCTATACTACCCCCTAAGCAATATGGAGTGCTTTAACACACCACTGAATCTACCATCCTACAATTGTAGCACATGTCCAAAACAAATCTCTTTGAACTTCTATTATTGTCTCTCTATCAAATAATGCCTAATTTCCCCTATAACATCCCATACTCCTATGTTATTTTTTTTTCCATGGAAAATAGATTTGGATTTCACTTAAATATATTCAAATTCATTTTTGAGTTTAATTTGAATATCATGTTTCAAACTTGATCCCAAACTCAAACTTTGATATTAAAAATTTTCAAACTCAAACTCAAACTATATGGATTGAACTCAAACTTGGTTTGCAAACTCAAATTGAAAATTTTAATTATAAAATAAAAAATATTTTTTAGATCAAATTGATCCACATTTATTGTGGGTTAATATGGTTATAAATATAATTTTATTAGTTTTGAAAAAGTAAAAAGATAAAATGGATCAATAATTTTTATTGTTTTAGCATTAATAGTATTTATTCATTTCTATTTTTTTACTTTATTGAGTTATATTTATTATGGATTACTTTGAACCATTTAAAAGGACACTTACACAATTTTAATAAATGACAAAGTCCCATTAAAAAGGTTTTAAAAAGTCAAATGTCCACTTTTCTTTCAAAATTTTCTTAACATTTTATAGTAAAAGACCAAAATACCTCTCATCAAAATAAATAATATTAATATTAAAATAATAATAAAAAATTAAAAAATTTAATTCAAAATTAAAAAATTTAAAAAAGCAGTTTCTATCGCTAATAGCATTGTCGATAACGTTAGTCACTAAAAACCTAATTAAGTAATCGAAAATGACTATCTAATTAAATTAGTGATCAAATCTAACTGTCTCAATAATAGAGGTGACCATATACCAGGTAGAGGTGGTCAGATCTAACTACCTCTACTATCAAAGAAAGTTGAATATCATCAATTTCATGTATACTGGTTGTTTTCAATCATCTTAGATAGAAAAAATGATTAAATCTGATAACCTCTACTTGATATTTGACAATTAGATTTGACAATCTCCTCTATCTAAGTGACTAGATTCGACCTCTAATTCAATAAAGTAGTCATTTTCGGTCACTTGATTTGGTTTGTAGTGGCCATTGTCGCTAACTGCTTTTTAAATTATTTAATTAATTTTTAAAATTTTATTATTATATAAAAAAATAAATAATAAAATTAATTTTATTATTTATTATTTTTAAAATTTTTTTTTACTCAAAAAGACGAAAATGCCCATTTGACTTGTTAATAATATATTAATGATTGACCATTAAATTTAACCATTGATTTTGATCAATAAATGAGTATTTTATTTTTTAAAATTTTTTGGATAATACTTTATCATATATAAGTTTAGCTTTACAATAAGACATAATAAATATATATACGTTATCATAGTAAATATATTTAAATTTCGAATAAATTATAATAAATATATTTATGTTTTTAATAACTCATTACAAATGTGTTTACTTTTTGGTAAGTTATAATTAATATATTTACGTTTTTAACAAGTCATAATAAACATATTTACATGTTCAATAAATTATAATAAATATATTCATATTTTTAAAAATCATAATAAATATATTTACATTTTTGATAATTTATAATAATAAATATATTTACTTTTATAATGAATCACAACAATTAATTTTATTATAAGTAAATAAATAAATAAATTTTGTTAAAATAATAAATTGAAGTCGAATTAACTCTTGACGAATTCAAATTCAGATAAATTTACGTTTGTATTTGATTGAATTCGAATATAATTTTATTTGGCAATGACCTAAAACTCCAGTCTATAAATACTGACCGGTTTGTCTTCAGTTTCTTAAGACGCCAGTCCTCTTGTTCCTGGTGCAAGTACTAAAGCAGACCGTTCACATTCCACATGGACGAGAACGAAGAAAAAACTCAAGTTCTTCGAGTAGAAGAAGAAGAAGACCAGGATCAGGTTGTGAACCCATGGCAGGTCTCTTCAAAGGGAAAGATTGATTACGACAAACTCATAGACCAATTCGGCTGCCAAAGGCTTGACCCGTCACTCATCGACCGCGTCCAACGCCTCACAGGCCGGCCGCCCCATGTGTTCCTCCGTCGGGGCGTTTATTTTGCCCACCGGTTCGACCCAGAAGTCTTTTTCTTTTGTTTTTTTTTTTTCATTTGTTTATGGTTCGAGGTTTTTGTGATTCTGTGAAATGGGTTTGGGTCTAACAGTGATTTTGGTGAGATATTGGATGCCTATGAGAGAGGGGAGAAGTTTTATTTGTATACTGGACGTGGGCCCTCATCGGAAGCTTTGCATTTGGGACATTTGGTTCCGTTTATGTTTACTAAGTAAGTTCATTTCTTGGAATTTTTAATGAGTTTGTTTTATTGATCCAGGAAAGTTGAAGTAATCTGAGTAAAGTGTTTGATTCGTTGAATTATACTTAATTACTAACGTGTTTAATAAGGGACTTAGTCTAACTGAAGTTTTTTTGTTTAATTTTGTTGTTATTGCTGTTTATTGATGGAATTCAAGCGAGGTGTCTTATTTTTTAATGAAGTCAGTGATTTGTATGATATGCTAATTCCACAATATTGAGTTTTCATATTCATATTTATGTAGAAAATTGGTGTTCTGGATGTGCGATCATTGAAATTTGTGCTTTGGGTTCCTATCAGTGGCAATTAGACCAGTGTTTTTCGAGAATGTGGAAAGCTATACAAGAATTTTTATTTGTAATTTTTCTAAAGAAGATAATGAATGAGCTTTTCTTTTACATGATAGTTTAAATTTTTAAGAGTAAGAACTGCTTCTTTTCACTATAAAATGAGCCTAGAAGCTACAATTACTGGTTCATTGATGAATTTTTTGAACTCTTCTTAATTTTCACTTATTATGACTGTTATTTCTGTGCTATGACTTCTAAAGAGATTCTTTTATCTTCGTATCTGAACCAAATCTTGTGGTTTCTGCTTTTATCTTTTGTTTTTGAATTATGCATTGCTTGCAGATATTTGCAAGATGCCTTTAAAGTTCCTCTTGTCATACAACTTACGGATGATGAAAAGTGCATGTGGAAAAATCTTTCTGTTGAGGAGAGCCAAAGACTTGCCCGGGAGAATGCAAAAGACATTATTGCTTGTGGTTTTGACATAACAAAAACTTTCATCTTCTCAGATTTTGATTATGTTGGTGGGTGAGTGATTAAATGTGTGTAGGCTTTTAACAGTTTTGGAATTTTATTTATAATTTTGACATAGTTGATGACCCAGCAACTTTAGTATAAAAATTAGACATTAATGTTGAGTAATTTTGGAGTTTATGGATTTTATAAATAGCTTAGCTATTTGTGATGAGAAATTTTGAACCAGTATGTTGGTGTGATAATGACAATAGGATTATTATCACGTGAAATTGCTAGAGTGTTGATGGCAAGTTGGTTCATTAATAAGCTTCTGGCCATATTCAAGTTTAATGTTCCCATCTAAGTCTGCAAACAAGAAATCACCTCACAGCCAGTCCTATTGCATAAACAGTTTTGTCTTGTAATTGGCTCAGTTATCATATGAAACTGAAATCCTGATTCTCAGAGTGCTATGTGGTATGGGAATATAGTAGTGCAGGCTTCTAAGTGATACATTATGCTAATCTAGTGGAGTGCTACAGAAAACATTAGTGGAGTATTTTTTTCTTGGAAGTAAATAGCATGAGTTAGGCTGGATCTCATACTCTATCATGTGCATTTTAGCTAGTGGATTTATCGTATTGAGGTTCATATTTTATGCTGTTTGTGCATACATAACTTTTAGATATTAAATTTATAGAAAAAAAAGGAAGTTAATATTGGTGGTAAAAGAACTAGTGTTAAACTGTTAAGTTTTCCTGAAACTATGTTAATCTGTGATTTAATCAAGCATAATTGAAAACCATATCTTGGAATTGAATGATGAGTTATAGCCCTGCATACTGAGAAAAATATCCTTGTCGATTCTATTGAACTGGAAAATTTCAAAATCCTATTAGTAATCTAGTTGGCTGTTAATTTGGTTTACCATTTGTATCAGCTCTCAAGCATTTTCTAAAGCTTTGTCTGGAACATGCTGTCCTACTTATTGAATCTTTTTTCTTTCCTAATTGATTTTGTACTAAAATTTGCTCTGCAGTGCCTTCTACAAAAACATGGTGAAGGTTGCCAAGTGTGTCACATACAATAAAGTAATTATATTAGACATTTTCATTCTTTTGTTTTTTTTTTTCTGCAAAAAACATTTTGTTTCCCAGAATCCAGATATGCCCTGTTTCTTTTGTATTTCATATCTGTAATTCCTGTTCTTTCATGGTATATTGCTAATCTATCTGCTGGTGTTACGTAGGCTGTTGGCATATTTGGCTTCACCGGTGAAGATCATATTGGAAAAGTTAGTTTTCCGCCAGTGCAGGTATATTGATGCTGCTTTACTGGTTACAGTCCTTTTGGCAAATACCATAATTATGTACCTCTATGCTCCATTTCGGGTCATTGCAGGCAGTTCCATCATTTCCCAGTTCTTTCCCACACCTTTTCTCAGGCAAAGATCACCTTCGTTGCTTAATTCCTTGTGCCATTGACCAGGTGATTCAGACTTATTTCTTAAATTGTACTTGGATCATAATGTAGTCATGTAACAGATAACTCTTTGCTTGATACTACCATTTAATTAAGAATTGTAGGGGAAAATGCCATTATATTTTTATAACTCTTCAACATTCATCTTGAAACATTAATAGTTGCAATCCTTGTACTTATTTCTAGAATCTTTGTGGTGAGACCATCTTTTTATAGTGATGGAATTGTCTTGTATAATTAGCATTGTTAATATATTAATAATTCTATTTTATACCTTTTCTCTCCATTTTTAAATCTATTGTTAAACAAATTCCCTTTTTGTTCAGGATCCTTACTTCAGAATGACAAGAGATGTTGCTCCTCGGATAGGATATCACAAGCCAGCATTGCTCGAATCATTGTTCTTCCCTGCCTTGCAGGTATTCTTATGTTTAGACATAGTATTGAAATGTTAATTGATGGAGATTGTTTGTGTAGATATAGTTTAACTGTTGACAGTGTGCTTGTCCAATAAATGGGCAGATATTTTTTAGTATATTTTTATTTGTGTTTATGGTTTTCAAAGTTCTGTTTTCTGTATGGCATATTTATCCCAATGCATATGAACATATATCATGATTTTCAGTCTTGTTATTTATATGATATGAATTTTCCTATGTTGAATGATTACCATAGATTTATTACTCTGAAGTCACCAATGTCATTTCTTATTTTGAATATATGCAGGGGGAAACAGGAAAGATGTCAGCTAGTGATGCAAGTTCTGCAATTTATGTTACTGACTCTGGGAAGGTCATCAAGGACAAGGTTTAATTCTGAAACCTGATAGCTCATTTTACCTATACAATAATTATTGGGATGGGAGTAATTCAACTAGTGCATGGCTATTTTGTGGGCAAGTGAATATGGACATGGATCTTATCTCCATCATTTTGTCTCAGCTACAACTACTAATCAGTTGTGCATGCTCATCAATATTAATGAATTGTGTTGGTTTCTGTAGGTAAACAAGTATGCATTCTCTGGTGGGCGAGAAACTATCGAGCTACATAGAAAACTTGGGGCAAATCTTGAGGTGCTAAATCTATTGTTATATTTATTTCTTTATAATCATGGCATCAGAATTTTATATTTACATGTATTACATAGAAAATGTGGTAATTGTTTATTTTTAGTTTATTCACCAAATAATTGTTGCATTTATTAGCAAAAAGACCAAATGAAGTGAAGGAAAAAAGGGTAAAAGAAGAGAGAAAACTCCCTTTCCTTATATTTGTTTTTCATTTATTTGGTTTTAATAAGTGGTATATGCTGATTCTGTTCTTCCTTGCAAAGGATTGATACATTTCTGAAGTTCATGATATCTTAATTAAACATTAATATCTTTTTGGTATCATGCAGGTTGATATACCAATAAAATATCTAAGCTTTTACCTTGATGATGATGCGGAACTTGAACGCATTAAAAAGGTGAGGTTATTGTCTCTAGTTAATTAAATTAATTCCCTGGTGAGGATTTCAACTTTTTTGTATGAAAGAAAATCTCCCATAGAGACAAAATATTCATAATCATCATGGATAAGAACCAAGTGCTTGATCCTTTTCTAGGAATATGGTGCTGGTCGCATGCTAACTGGGGAAGTTAAGCAAATCCTTATTCGAGTTTTAACCGAAATTGTTGAAAGACATCAGAGGGCTCGGGCCGCGGTAACTGAGGAGGTAAATATGCTACTTGGTGTATGTTAATTGAATGATGATTTGTAAATAATTATATGATTAGATATAACATGTGGATGCATTATGTTAAAATGCAAAATGGTAGACTTAAAAGGTGGTGAAGTAATGGAAAAAACTAGCTATTTAACTGCTAAAAGTTAATTGACTGTATCAATCATAATATTCTTGGTATTTTATTTCAGATGGTTGATGCATTCATGGCAGTGAGACCGCTTCCTGATATGTTCAACTAGAGTTGAGATAAACTCTCCATGTTCTGAATGAAGCGCATTTGTGCAAGAATTTTTATTTGGCTCCTCGTTCTCATACACATTCCAAGCATCACTCAACTTGAAGCATGCTTGAGAGAACAGTCAAATTGCTCCAGTATTGCTCTCTCTCTCTTTTTTTTTTTTTTTTTTCTTCATTTAGGATACATTGTCAACTTAAATGTGATAGTCGATAAACAGAAGCTTTTATGAAAACAATCTTTGAATAGATGCCAAATTGCATGAGACTAATTCTTGTAATTTCATTTACTAATTTTGATTTTCTTTTGCTATAGGTCTTAATTTGTTATGTTCTGCACTTATATTTTTATCCTATAATTCATACTAGGTGTATAGCTCAGAGAATCTAAATGTTGGCATGTCCAATCTGGACATCATGATATAACTATTGTTAAATTACCAGTCTAGAGAGTTTTCAAGAAGATGGATGCATGTAACTAAGCTAAAACCTTACTAGTAATACAAGCCATTCTTTGGAGCATTAGAAAATGATAACAAGGGAACATTAATCAATCCAGATACAACAAGATAGAACTAAGTTACTCATTAAAAATGAATTAGATTTTGGTTCCTTTCATTACTCATGTATCAACATTTCATTCTGGATTGTTGTCTTCAGTGGAACATCCCTAAAATGTAATTGATGGCCAGTTTTATCAAACCTTGATAAATCTCTGTAATTCTAGTCGGAAGCCCCTGCATGGCATCAACATGATTGTTAAATTTATACGGGGAGCAGTTTCTTCTACTTTCACATCCAAACTATGTTGAGCAAGAAACAATACTTACGAAACAACTGAGTTTCATTCCCTTCATTATCAAATTACTGATACAACCAAAAGCTATCAAAAGGTTATTTCAGTAAATAAAGCTAAACGGTCAACGAATATTCAATTCATGTCTATTTATTCTAGCAATTTTGCAATGCTTGAGTAAACCTAACAGGAAGATAAACTATATCCTTGATGGTCTGCACCGAGACGAGCCTTCACAGAGAATTATCTGTAATATATTACCGTAAAAGGCATTCATGCTTGAATAAGTAAAAGATTCATGTGTTGAGTTTTACCAGAGAACTAAGTTATACAAGCCAAATGCATCAGATCGAAACTACTCAAATTAAGCTGAATCAATCCTTCCCTTACTCTCTCCCTCTCTTGGAAACTTTTAGTACACACCTACGGAGTGAGCCTTTTGGCCAGCCAGTTAGTGTTTACTTATCTGTTCACATCCAAATGAGTTCAAATCATCGTTCAAAATGGAGTTCTGACGGATTAACGAAAAAAGGGCTCCATTGATACTGACTTTGAGGTGTTCAAATCCGTGGAACATCAAATAAGCTGGAAATTACGAGATAACACCTCTAATTGTGAAGTAATGTTGTCAGATAGTTAAAAAATAGTTACAACAGGCAAGAATTGACACTAGCAGTCTCTTATTATTGGATTGTTCACCAAAATAGATTTTAACAATGTTTTTCTTAATGGTGAGCTAAAGGAGAGTGTTTATATGACTTAACCATAGGGATTTGTATATATTTCTAGACAAAAGCATGTTTATAAGCTTGTAAAAGCTTTATATGAATTAAAACAGACTCCAAGAGTTTGGTATGAGAAGTTAAGAGCTGCTTTTATGAAAAGAAACTTTGTTAATTCAATGGTAGACTCAAGTTTGTTTATCTTGAAAAATGAAGAGGTGGTAGTGTATGTGTTGGTATATGTAGATAATATTTTGCTAAATGGAACTAGAACTAACTCTAGTTATTAGTAGGTTTTGTGCATTTCTTGGGTTAAATTTGAATTAGTAGGCTTCAAGAAAACTTAAAGTTGTTTTTTATCTTCCATTGAATTTGAATACTGGGCGTAAGTTAGGTGTCTACTGAAATATCATGGCTGAATAATTTGTTTTATGAGATAGAACTTCAGTATCTCTAACAAGATCCTATATGGTGTGACAATTAGGGAGCTAGGTCTCTAGCATCAAATTCTATGTTTCATCATAGAATAAAGCATAGAGAAATTGATGCCACTTCATAAAGGAGCAAATTGCATCAACTATACTTTTTGTGCAATATGTGCCTTCTGAGTTTTAAATTACAAATTTTCTCGCTAAGCCTTTGTTAACTCAATGTGATTTCTACTATTGATTCAAAAATTAGTGAAAAAGGAGAAAATGAAAAACCAAATGTGGCTAATTAAAATTACTTTAATGTTTTGTGTGCTACTAGAATAGTACTTTGTTGTTTTATTGACGCTAGGGTAATACTCTAGTTTTCTTTTTTATTTTCACTATTGCAATAGAAGTCCTATTGATTCTAGTTTGAACCAAATTGGTGGTGTTAGCATTAACAGAGAGGATGATTGGTCTTTTTGTAGTTTGTATGTGTTTTAATGTTAAAAAGACTGGGAGAATGATTATATAGAATTATAGTATGTAAGTGAGACTAATTATGCTTTTTTTTTATCTGGTGGTGTTGGTTTAAGGGAAGCAGGAAATATGTTTACTTCTGCAGTCTACATGTGGTTTGGTTGAAAAGAAAATCGGGAGGATGATTGTGCAAATTGGTTGACATATAAATGGTTTACGTTCTAAAACTATTGGGTTGATTTTCTTAAGTACAAGTTAGTTGAGTTATTTGTTATGGTTTATGTTTTGTAATTTGAAAAAAGCACTTGGTCCAATTATGAGAAGTGTGTCGATTTTGTTTCACTTTTGCCATTCTTCGTTCAAGTAAAACCATGTACTTCAAGCTTTTGTTTGAAGACGGATGAGAAGAACGAAAGGTGTTTGTGATATGAAGACTTCACGAGGGTGTGTTAGTGCAATAAAAGCTGTTAAGAGTGAGTTCATACAAAGTTGTGCTTCAATGGACAGTGAAGATGTACGAAATGTGTGTTTCTTTCTTTCCTTTTTTTTTTGTTTTTATAATAATGGAGGGCTCTTATAAAACTTCACATGGATTGCCAACCTGGGCATGAAAAAATATTAAAAATTCAGTCTCAATTTTTCTCCCCTCTCGTTTCTGCGTTAGGGGTTTAGGTAGGTTTCAATTATTGCCAAATAATTTTACATAAGAACTCATCCTAATCCACAGAATACATGCTATTTCACCGAAAGTGCCATTCATGCACTTGCTGACATTTTTCAAATTTTAAGCAGGGCATGCACACGCATCGATGTTCGAGAAAAGAGATGAAAACAACAAAGAACAAAGGCAAGGCATCTTCTGGCGAAAAACTCCAGTGAAAGTAGAAATAAAACAGGATCAATACCGTTAGACGCTTCGAAAATTTCAAAGGTTTAATAGCCCCCGCCAACTTCTGCAATAGCCACTTACATCACCCCCTTCTGTTAATCGATGTTACTAAATTAGTATATCAGAAGCTGATGGGAAGCACTCAAGGCACGAAGTCCAAGTGGATTATCTGGCTATTTTAGAAGTTGGTGGAGGCTAAACAGTTTCTCGAGGGTCTATATGATACTAACGCAACAAAGCATCACAATTGTCACTTGCGCCAAAAGAGGCAACCACAAAATAAATGAAAATTTTAACGTCAATTTCACCCTGGAAAAAGCTAACTCAATGACTGTGCAGGGCATGCGTCTTCCGGGAAAAAGATGAATATATAAAATAGAAAAGGCAGGCAACTTCGTGGAACAGTATAAAAGTTTCTCAGAAAGCCACAGAAACCAATCAAAGACTTAGAGAGAGTGCTATATAAACTTTTCTTATGTAATGTTTTAGGTCAGCCCTCTACGTCTTGTTAACATGCGGAACTGAATGGCTTCCGGTTCTTCTTCTTCGACTTCTTCTTCTTCTTCTTCTTCTTCTTCTACTACTACTACTACTACTACTACTACTACTACTACTACTACTCCTAAACTAAAGTATGAAGTTTTTCGTAGTTTCCAAGGTGAGGAGACCGGGAAAAACTTTACAAGCCATCTGTTTGAAGCCTTAAACCGGGAAAACATTAATACTTTCATTGATGTTGAACTCAACAGAGGAGAAGCAATTTCTCCATCCCTTTTGAGTGCAATTGAACAATCAAAGATCTCGGTTATCATTTTGTCAAAAGCGTACGGTTCTTCGACATGGTGTCTCAGAGAACTTGAAAAGATTCTTGAATGCAAGAACAAGTACGGTCAGATTGTAATTCCGGTCTTTTATCATGTAGATCCATCAGATGTAAGGAATCAAATGGGGGATTTTGGAAAAGCATTTTCTCAGCTTGAAGATCGTTTTAAGGTTGGTGATCCAGAGATATTGCAGCAATGGAAGACTGCTTTGACGGACGTAAGCAATCTATATCTGGCTTTGTTACAGACAACACTAGGTAATGGAATTAATTTATTATCAATTATGTCTTTTTATTTAGTAATTTCTTTTTCAGCCGTTTGCATATAATCTTATTTGAGAAATATTACATACAATAAACAAAATTTATAGGCTTAATTGTATAAAATTATATGACAATATCTGATTGTTTATTTTTCTCTCTCACTTTAAAATCAATTAATCTATGTTATCAAGTTAGTCCATCCACACAAATTAGTATATTTAATTTTCTTCGATTTATTTTATAAGCAAAAAGCACCATCATCTTTATTCTGCTCCAGACTGTTCTCCTTTGCTGAATATTAAATCCCTCCGTCTCAAATAGCTTTTTTCTTTGCTTTATTCCTTTACTCTGTATTAGAAACAATAATATGTATAAAAAGTTTATATCATAAGTTTTGCAAGTGATTATCAGTTATATTTGAATCCAAGTCTTGGTGAAATTGAGCATTAACTTGTTAAATAAGAAAATATTATAATTCATGTCATGATAATTCTTCAACCTCATACACTATGATTTAAGGCAAAGTAGTTTTATACTCTATTCCATAATTTCTCATAAATCTTTGATCACTTATCAATAATTAATGTCTTCGTTAGAGTTCAGCTCTAGGATTCAAAGTTATGTTATCCTTGATTCTATTTTATTTGTCTAATTTTAATATTGTTTTATTTTTTTTTTAGCCATGAATCATCACTGGTAAGCAATAATGTTGAATATGTTTTGGAGAAATTGAATGATAAGAACTCAGAAATGGACAACAAGATCCTAGTTGGATTAGATTCAAAGATTGTGACAATTGAAAATTTATTACAAGCTGGTTTTAGAAAGTTGGGAATTTGGGGCATTGGAGGTATCAGTTAGACAACTCTTGTTGGTGTTGTATATAGAAAAATCTCTAAATAGTTTGAAGTTTCTTACTTCATTTAGAATATTGGAGAAGAATCAGAGAAAAGTGAGGGTTTAAATGCCTTGCACCAAAGACTTAGTTCTAAAGTTTTGGAGGATAATGATCCCATTATCGAATTCACCTTGCAAAGAAAAGGGCTTAGTCGTGTTCTTATTATTTTTTATGATGTGACAAAATTAGAACAATTGGAATGTTTAATGGAAGTTTTTGACTACTCGAACTTTGAAAGTCAAGTAATCATAACATCAAGGGATGAACAGGTTCTAAAAGGATGTGGAATGGATCCCATACACTTAATTAAAATGGAAGAATTGTCTAGCGATGAAGCTTTTCAACTTTTTAACCAATATGCTTGTGGAGAAAATGGTCTAACAGAAGATTATTATGAGCTATCATCAAAGGCGGTGGCATATACTAAAGTTATTCCTCTAGCTCTTAAAATTTTAGGCTCTTCTTTATTTAAGAGGACAAAAGAAGAATGGAAAGTTGTTTTGCAAAACTTAAAAGAAAAGTCTTCATAAGGATGTTCAAAGGGTGTTAAAAGTTAGTTGTACTTGGTTCAAATTAGAGGATTTTGAAAGTACCTATAAGATTATTACCCCAATACATATTTGAATGTTATTGTGCTTTAGTATGTTCTAGTTTGTGTATCAGTTGAACTTTTATTTGTACCTTCAATAACTATTTTAAGTATTTTTATGATGAAATCTCTATTATTTCTTTGTTATTTCTATCTTTATTACTTAGTATTGTTTTAATTTTTTGCAACTTTTTTTTTTATATTTAAGAAATCCTTATGTAGAGGCAAATATAGCACCCGCATGTATGATTCAAAAACATTTAGTTATTTTTTATATTTGAAATATGTCTATAAATTGAAAATGACTAAGTGTTGAAGAAAATTTGAATTCTAGTTTGATATATGGTTGTGTATGAAAGGTGCATGCGCATTAATCAGCTTGCCTTATGGACGATATAGATATCATGCTACATTTGACATTATGTATCAAATGCATGATCATGCATCAATAGAAAGATGATTGGGACATCAATTATGAGAAAGATTTTTATATATCAAAGGACACATGATTGTAAAATTGATTATGAGAAAGATTTTTATATAAGAAACGTGTCCGATGAATTTTGAGATATATCCTTTGCCTTCAACATTTGATAATAAAAAAAAAACAAATTTCTTATTCTAATTTGAGAGAAAAGAGTATTATAGCCCATTTGGAGTTGATTTTCTAGTTAAACAAAGACAAAATTTAGGCAATCAAGTGGGGATTCTGTATCAAGTTTTCTTTTTGGGAGAAACTGTAAGGGTTTTCATTTCTCGATGTTCTTGGTCAGTTCATGGTCCAAAATTAGTTCGAAAAATTGATATTTGATTAGAAGCATGTTACATTGGTTCTAAATGCTTGATATTGATTTTTGAATATGTTTACTTGATGTAAATGAAGAATGGCAACCAAGATATCTTACGTTTTTGACAAACTATACATTAATAATGGATTTTACATGATTATAACATGATTTAAAATATGAGGAACGATTATTTGGCTATGATTAATTGATCCACTACATAATGTTGTAGGAGATTTACTTATAGTTGGTGAATAGGTTGATGATTGTAGGTTGGTGATGTTATACGATTGGCTTTGTATGTTTAATATGTGTTTTTTTGTGGTAATATGTGTTTATAGATAATTTGAAAATATAATTGTGTTAGTAGAATAAGAAAAATACAATCAAATGGCTAGATAACATGAACCTAGAATGTGATGGATGATTGTCCCAAAGATAGGCACAATCATGCATTTGTGTATAATATAAGATTATCAATAGGTGTACGCCCATGTAAAAGAAAATGCATGACCATAAACTAAATATGGCAGATCGTTCATGATTAATGAATGGTCATACAAAGGGCTCATACACCTATTTGTAACACGTAGGATAACTTAATGTATACCCATGCAAAAGGTATTTGTAGTCATACATGAATGTGTAAAACTTTATATACACTATACAGTGGCTTTAATACCAATGTTGGGGTGAGATGGATCCATTGGAAGGGTGACACAGCAGAATATGTTTTCAAAAATTTCATACAAAGCCTTAAAACACCCTATACAAGATTAAGTTTTATATGTAAATGCAAAAATCAGTACAAATCAAACATAAGGTGTTTGTTGTGCTCAAACCTACATTGCAACTTCACTAATATTTACATGGCAAAAAGATTTTGTCTTACAATTGCTTTCTAAACCCTTCTAGGGTGACACCTGTGAGATTCTAGAGATTTATAACACCATTTATATGTTAGAATGGTTAGTGAATAGGGATAAAGATATCAAAGTATACAAAAGTATGCTTGAAGTATTTAAATCTTGTAAAGAATAAAAAAAGAGAAGCTAAAGAGTTTTTGCAAATCTTTCAAGAAGATAAAATGAACAAGTTTCCTAATATAGAAAAACTTAATGCACAGTCATACATGTTTCATGTACAATCGTGCTCTTTGATTTTCCTAATACAAATGCTTGACCAAGAGCTACATAGTCATGTATTCAATACTTATCTAACTCTATAATCATTATAGAACAAAGATTTTTCTATGGACAATTATGATACAAACCTCATAGGTAAACTATGAGACCTTACACGTAAGTAAGAAAGCTAGGAACCTCGAAAAGCTAAATTAGATTTCAATTAAAGAAAACCCTTGACCCAATATCTATAATTGATATAAACCAAAGGTATAGGTTGACAACCACACTAAGAACAAGTTGAAAGTGTGAGTGATAAATCAAATTCGAACACCACAAGAAAAATATTCTTAATAAGTTCACAAGTCCTCAAAAAAACTAAGAGAAAAAACTATCAAACTTTTCATTAAGCTAAAAAAGTTCATGAACCTCTCTCAAGGCTTACATGCTTATTTAGAGTCCTAATAAGATAATAACAAGCTTAATCTCTAGGATGATAATAATAATAATCTTAATCTGAGTAGGATAATAAATAAAGATAATAATCTTAAACAAAGTAAAAAACTACTAATTCTACATTATCTATACTTCTAGAATAAATAAAAGGTTGAGTTATTTAAATTAACATAAGTTCAACCCATTACATTAAATAAATATGGGTAAAACATGGCTTATATGATCTCAATATACATGGGCCTTTCATTCTTCATAGAATTGGATAATCTTTACATGGCCTTGATTCTTCTTTAGACCCGAATTTGCTTGTTTCATAATATGTGACGCATTTGAAGCGAACATGTCTTAAATTAATCCATTAAGTGCCTTATGCATCCTCTTGTCCCTTATCATTGGGCCTTCTTGCATGTATAATGGATTTCTCGCACTTTCAAGGCCACCTTAACCAATACACACTCTTTGGCTTTGGTTCCCATCATTTCCCTTCTTTTTAGAAGGATTTGTCCTCATATTGTACTTGCAACAAAAAGAGAAAGATCAGAAACATTAAAAGTGGCATTAACATAATACTCACATAGAAGGTCCAATTTATAAGCATTATCATTTGTTCTTACAATCACTTGAAATGGACAATCTCCTTTAAGTTGCAACTTAGAACGACTTTAATTTAAAAACCTTTCCTTGTGCATATGCACCTAAACCTAATCATCCAATTCGAACATAACCTTTTTATGCCCATTATTAGCTTAAGTTACATATTGCTCAGTCATCTTTTCTATGTGTTTTTACACTTTTTCATGTAATTGCTCGCTTAATTATGCGTTCTTCTTTCCATTTAAACTAGCTCTCTCCTCAATAGGTAATGGCAATAAATCTAATAGATTGAGTGGATTAAAGCCATCAACAACTTCAAATGGTGGATAATTAGTAGTTGTATGGACACTTCGATTATAGGAAAACTTAACATGCAGCAATTCCTCCTAATTCTTCAAATTATTTTGTATAATGGAACGTAACAAGTTTGTTAAAGTTCTATATACCACTTTAGTTTGTCCATCTATTTGTAGATGACATATAATAAAAAACAAAACTTAGTTCCCAACTTTTCCCACAAAGTTTTCCAAAAGTAGAGCAAAAGCTTGGCATTTCGATATGAAACTATATTCTTTGGCCCGCCTTGTAAACGAAAAACTTCCTTGAAGAATGTATCTATTATTTTTTTTGCATCATTAACTTTATGACATGGAATGGAATATGCCATCTTTCAAAACTTGTCAACGACAATAAAAATATAATCCTTTCCCTTTTTTGACCTAGGTAAACCTAATATAAAGTCCATATCTACCCAAGGTTCATTAGGTATAGGTAAAAGGTTATGTAGACCATGGGGTAAAACTCTAGATTTGGCCTTCTTACACATGATACACCTCTCACATAACCTCTCTACAACTCGCTTCATGAATGCGTAAAAGAAGTGATCGTTTAAGACATCTAAAGCCTTTTTAACACCAAAATGACCCATTAAACCACTCACATGAACTTCTCTTGCCAATAACTCTCACAATGAACTCTTAAGTACGAATAATCTATTCTCTCTATATAAATTCCCATCTTGCCTATAAAACTTATGAAATGCAACTTTCTCACATGCATTATAGACATTTGCAAAATTTGGATTATTAGCATATAATTGCTTAATAAACTCAAATCCAAGTGATGTTGCATTAGAAAGAAGTGCAAATCTATAAGATAATACATCGATTGCTATATTCTCCTTACCTTGTTAGTAGTTGACCACATATGGAAAGTCTTAATAAACTCTACCCATCAATACAAACTCAAACCCAAGTTATTAAGAAAAGTTCAAATCAAGTTCTAACCTAGACTCAATCCTTAGAAGAAAGAGACAAACTGAGATGGTAATAGAAAGATGCTAAAACCTATTGTTTGAAGATAGATTGATAAGTCAAATAGTTGTTCACTACAAACCCCTGTGGTAGATAAGAACACATAGTTATGAAGAACCCCAAACGCTAAATGGCAAATAATCTAGAGGGGGTGAAAAGGTTGTTTAGAAAAACATTTCCAATTTCAAAACTTTTTCCTATTCTACCAACTCAAACATCCAAATATATATATACAATTAAGCACAATCAAGCATAATGGCTATGCAAATAAATATAAATTAAAGAGAGTAAGGGATAGAATTTGCTCAACCGATTTAGAATGGTTCAGAGCTTTTTCACGCCTCCTATGTCCACTACTTTAAGCAATCCCGCTTGAAGATTTTTCTTCCACTAACTTCAACCTCGAAGTTACAATAGTTTTGATCCAAGTGATTTTTCCCTTCATACACTAGTTTTGATACAAGAGATTACGCTCTTAACTTAGTTTTAACAGAGATTACGCCTCACACTAGTTTCACAGGATTGTGCCCAAGGGTTTGTGAAAATTTACAAGAATTTGCCTCACAAGACTGATTTACAATAAGCTCTCAAAGGTTTCTCTCTCAAAGAAATACAAATGGATTTTATGAGAGAATTTGGAGAAGAATTAGAGAATAGAAATGTAAGAATGTTTTGGTCTGATTCTCTAACCCCTCAATCTTCAAATCACCTCCAATTTATATGAATTGGAAAGAGATAGTCGTTAGGATGATTTAAGAGCCGTTAGAGACTTTCTAGAAAGTTACACAGGCGTGTCCTTTGTAGCATCCTAGATTCAGAAAAGCCCTTAAGGGAAGAGTTTTAGGGTTAGAAACGAGATTCAGAAATAGATTGGAAGTCTAGAAAAGTTCAGGGATGAGTTAGTAAGTTTTCAGAGCCTGTGTGGCTTTCATATGATTCATTTAGGGAGGTTTCGATTAAGCGAATACACAGAAAATAAGTAATGCTTATTTTCCCTTGTGCACGCCCGTGCATGTGGCATTATAAAAAGAGAGCCGAGAGGAATTTAGTCTTTTTCTCACCCAGCTTTCATTTTAGCAAATTTCTCTCTTTCATTTCAGTTCCTCCCAACCTTAGAGAGGAAATCCAGCCAGCAGTAGCTCCCGATCAAGTTAGAGAGCCAAGAGATTAGTTGAAAGAAAAGCTTTCAAAGGCAATGGCACGAGGTAAGTGTTCGCTTACTTCTCTTTAAGCTTTCCCAGCACGTTTTGATGAGTTGTGATACTTGGATGAGCTTAATGCATGTTTATATGATGATGATTGTTGTGTGAGATGATAATTTTGCCATCTTTGATCCATGCATGTTTGTTGATTATGCTTTAGTGAGAGAAAGATGATGCTTCCATGGTGAAATCCTTGTGAAGTGATGCATGTTGAATTTGATTTGAGTTTCATGCTTGTTGAAGTGCTGGGAATGTGTATTGAAAGTTAATTTGAGATTGATTGTGAAATTGGTTATGAATTTAGTGCATTTATAGACGGTGTTCTTGTTGAAGAACAAGACACACGACCGTGTGCCTGCATGGCACGACCGTGTGCCTTTGTTTTTCCAGACACACGCTCGTGTGCACGCTGTGTGTACGGCCAGAAATGTAGACACACGCCTGTGCGTCCTAAGGGACATGCCCGTGTGTATGCTTTTTAAGAGAATTGTCCAAAAATTCCAGTAACATGCACGGTCAGCAGCACGACCAGTGCACGACCCCATGCGTCTGGGCATACGCTTGTGTGCCTTGGACCTGCACACCCGTGTGTGAGCCATACACGCCCGTGTGCCTTGCCCACACGCCTGTGTATCAACAGATTTTCAGATAAAGCATGAAATTGAATTATTAAAGCATGAAAAATCAATTGAATGACTAAAATGCTTCAGATAAGTATCAGATAAGCAGTAATTCAGATAATAAAGCTACATATGCATACCATAGTATGACATGTAGCTTCAGAGAGGATCAAATAATCTGAATTCAGTAGTATTCAGTATTCAGAACCTGATGTATGAGTAAGAGTATGGGTGAACTCGAGGGGGCGTCTATGGGATTCAGTTTTCTGACACCAGTCAGAATATTCAGCAACATTTCAGATTCATCCTTCTGACACCAGTCAGATCGTTCAGTATAGTATATTCTGCTTTCTAGCCAGTAGCTAGACTGTTCAGCCCACATGGTCAAGATGTCGAATCCCTGTGTTCATCAGTCTGATCATTACAGTAGGTACCTTCGGGTACATAAAGATATTCAGATACATGCATCCATCAGTATTTTCAGTTAGCATGACATGACATGACATACACATCATGACATGAATAATATTGATATCAGTAAATGAATGAGATTCAGATAATCAGTTTCACATTCCAACAAGCGCATAGATGTATGAATATGGTCGAGGCCAAGTATGTTTGTGATTGCATGTTGCTTGCTTGGGTTTTGAGGGAAGTAAGGAATGCTTACTAGGTGATCTTTATCACTCATTCCCCTCCTTCTTCCTTCCTTTTCAGGTTTTGGTGCTGTTGGCGAGGAGCGGGTGGACCGAGGCTAGCGGGAGAGGGCCACACCCCAGTTTTCAGTATGTATATTTCAGTTTTGGACTTGATGGATCATTTTGTAAATGTTTTCAGTTTCCAGATGTAAAAATAGTGTACAGAACAGTTTGTAAATATATGAACAAGCCAGTATGGGCTCATTATGTATTTCAATGTATGTATTTCAGCTTTCGCATTTGAAATTCAGATTGTATAGCAGCTGTAGGAAATTTTATTCCTGTAGGATTCTCGTCGCGTGTACCCGTATTTTTAGTTTATTAATAAAAGCTCCCCAGTATTCAGCAACAGCGGTACGCGTGGTGACGGGTCCTATATTGTTGGTATCAGAGCAGTTTTCTATACCATTTTAGAAGTGATTTGAGCTTGTAAGTGTGTGGTGCATGTTTTCTCTCCTTTATAGCCATCGTCCAGACCCTCTTCATAGCACAGTCAAGTATTTATTTTCAGCTATGTGTGTTATGTGTTTCTAACCCCCAGTTTGTTGTGATGCTATAGATAGAGACGAGTATGTCCCTAGATGCATAGATGAGACAGATAGTAGTTCACCCGTCCATTCTATGAGTGTTAGTGATAGGTGACGATCTCAGAGTACCTCTCATGTGTCTATAAGACCAGAGCAGTTGAGAGAAATGATTGGGGATATAGTCAGAGAAAGCCTCCAACAAGCTGGAGTGGGTAATATTCCAGAGCCAGATAGAGTAACTCCTTCCCAGTATGAGAGCTATCAGATACCGAGATGAAGAAGACTGTCTCAGTCACGTATCAGTCACAGTCATAGTATCAGTATCAGTCTCAGCCTCAGTCAGTTAGAGAGAGGTATCAGTATCCAGTGGGTTATACAGATGGTGGTCAGAGTATAAGTACAGAGACAGCTGGTACTAGTTCTTCAGAGAGACTTCATCCGATCTACCATCTGTCAGGGTCATTTCAGTCAATGAAATTCAGTGGATCCAGAGATCCAACAGTGGCAGAAGAATGGGTAAAGTCAGTGGAGAGTGTCATGGGTCTCTTCACATTATCAGAGAGAGAGAAGGTTTGATATGCAGTGTTTCTGTTGAGAGGTGATGCCAAGGTTTGGTGGGGTCTAGCCAAGGCTTCCATCAATGAGGAGCATCTGACTTGGGGAGAATTCAGACACAATCATGCTTCATTGACACACGGTCGTGTGTCATGCAAATTCTACAAAAATAAAAACTTTTGGTCATATCTGTCATGTTCATCACATGCATATATCAGTTAGATATTTTAACATATGTTTTGTATCAATTCAAAATCCACAAAAGTCCAACAAGTTATTTAAAGAACCCAAAGAGAATCCTCTTTTTTTTTATTCATCCATGAATTTCTCTTCTCTTCTAATTACAAGTGTTTTTAAATAACAAATTAACAATATCCTACTAAGAATAGGACTTCCTCAATATTCTACTAGGAATAAGATTTTCTAACGAAATCATCATAAAAACATACTAATCTAATTTTCTAACTAAAAATAAATGGATTAGATTTATTTAATTAAAAGTTTAGCCCAATTATAAATAAACAAGGTTGAAATAACAATTTAAACTAAGCTAAACACTAAAACTAATGAACCATCTCTTATACGAACTACGTAGTTTAAGGCCTAAATAACACCAATATGAGCTTATTAGGCTTCAAACATGTTGAAACATCTTGTTCCAAGCTTTATCCATGCGAACCAGCTCTCAAAGTAAAGGAAAATGCACCAAGTCAAAGTTTTAGCTCCAAACTCTTCAAATAAAGGTATTTTTGCTATTGAATTATGCTTTTAAGTTGTTGTGATGCCTTTAAACTCCAACTAAGCTCAAAAAAAAAATATTTGAATGAGGCTCATTGCTCCTATTGTCATCTAGGATCATGTCATTCTCCATTTTCTCAATAAGATTTGTCCTTAAATCTTTGAATAAAATACAACAAAAACAATCAAATTTGCAAGTGATCTATTTTTTTTTAATCTTTTTTTGTAATAAATATTCAAAGAAAGACTACTTGGCAAAGTAGTACAAACAAAGAAAACAAGAACAGAACGCAATAAAAATGACAAAAAATACTAAAGAAGAAAGAATAAAATAAAACTAGATTTGAATATAACCAAAAGATACTTGATTTTAATATATTTTTTTTTCTTTTGGATGTAAAAACTAAATTCAGAATCATACAAAACACCAAACTAAATTAAGAAAGAAACCACACAAATAGAAGAAAACTCAAAACCATAAAAATTGAAAAAAACTTGATTTGAGTCAAGCTCATACCAAATGATATGAACACATTATATAACTTGCTTTAGAAACCCGATCAATATGAATACAAACCCAAGCTCTTAGGAATGTCCATATCAAGTTCTAAATCAGACAAAAACCTAGACTCAATCCTTGACTTGGTTGACTGATCATGGTTGATCTCTCTTTGAATAATTTGGTTACTGTTAGTTGAAGAAAGAAGAAAGAAATAAGTGAAACTCTGGCTGAAAGATAAGAGCTCAGCTTGATATAGCTGTATCGACTCACAAAGGATGCACAGTTATGTATCTTAAATATGCATGACCGTGTGTCTTAGAGATATACGATAATATGTCTCAGAGATGCACAGTCATACAATTGGATAAAATTCATATTATTATTTCTATCACATGATTCACACAGTCGAAGGGATGCACGGTCATACCTTAAATGACATATGATTGTCACAATCGTACTTCAAGGAAATCATAAATTTTTAACTTTTTATGTTGTACATGAAAAAAGTCACCCAAAGACACTCATGCAAATGTCATATAAATCCTTCAAAATGACTATTTCACTTTTGAACCCTCTCACACTTGTCTTTTATTATAAAATCTTTTTTTAAACCCCAATTTATAGCCTAAAAAACTATTGTAACCTCGAGATGTTGTATAACATAACTAAACTAATCACTTTTTTTTACCTATATCTTCATTTTTTGATATCCAAATTGAGTGATTCAAAGCCTAAATTTGTCTATACATTTAGGGCTACATGTCTAATAAAGAGGCCAAAACTAGTTGGGCCTGTAATACAGCTGAAACCAGCGTTGAAGTCGTGGTAGAGAGTCTGGAGTTTAGTTTAGTTTAACTCCAATCTTATTTATCTATAATTGGGTTAAACCTTGAATTATATAAGTTCAATCTATTTACTAGTGCGATTTTTATGATTTTAGATTTTTTCTTATTTTATTTTAGGTTGTTATCTTAGATTGTTATTCTGAATCCTCATTTTAATAGGATTAATCTTGTAATTCCCAATTCAAATTAAGATTGTTATGATCGTATATGATTTGGTTAGAAAGCCCTATTCTTATTAGGATACAACATAGTTTACTATTTAAGACATTAAGCTTGTAATTAAAAAAAAAAATTCCAATGGATTAATAAATAATTAGAGAGGATTCTCTTTGGTTCTTTAAACAACCATGTGTTCTTATCAAACTTTCAGTTTATGGTGAAAGATATTTATCCGATTTATCAATATATCCTCAAATAGTATATTGTGGCATCTTTTTCTCCATGTAATTCTACGTTCATCTCTTTCTTATAGGAATTGGATCTAAGTTTATGTGGATTTTTGTCTTAACTAGAACTTGATTTGAATATTCCTTGAAGAGCATGGGTTGGGGTCCATATTGGTCAAATTCCTAGAGCAAGTCATAGAGCGAGTTCGTATCACTACCTCTCTTTGGATGGATTATTAGCTACCACAAGGTCCTCTTTATGATTTCTTTTCTTTCAGGGTTTTATCTTCTACGAGTTAACCATGGGATGCCAAAGTGCTAATATCATTTGAGATAGAGTATGGGCTTTTCCTCCAAGTAGTGAAGGTCTTTGGCAAATTTGGGATACAGTCACCATCCTTCCTTAAGCTAGTGTTCCTAATCACTCAGTTTAGAAAGGTCACTCTTCGGGTAAGTTTCCAATTGATTCTACCTGGAATATATTACAAGCCTGGTAAGGTGTTACTTCTATTCATCATTTGCTCTAGTTCCTGGGACATGTTCCACATCATTCTTTTATTCGTTGGCTTGTTATTTTGGGTCAGCTCCACACTATGGATTGTCTTGAAGGTCATAGGGTACTTCAAACTACTAACTATGTCTAGTGTGGTTCTATTATCAAGACTCATGAGCATTTTTTTTTTTAGTTGCAATTATTCTACCTTTATTTAGAGAGAAATCAAAGTTAAGACTTTTATGGCTTAGCCAAGCTTCTCGTGGTTATCATTGATTCAGTAGGCTTTCTTGCACCTGTAACACAAGAAAGATTTTAGACATCTACTCTTTCACTTAGCTCTTTATGTCATTGTTTATCATCCATGGTATGAGAGAAATAATCAAGTTTTTTACTAGCATCGCAAACTTCGTCCTGAGATTATCCTAGATATTTGTGATATTGTTTGTGCTTGTATCATGGACTTGGAACTCAAGTATGATATTTCACCTCAGTTTTGAGCTATTTGGGGTTTGCCCAACTAGTTTTTTAAGAGTCTATGTATTCACTTATTTGTTTTCAATTAAGCTAGTTGTGACTTTTACGTGGAGTATGTCTCTCATATTTTTATATCTTATATATATATTTTTATAAAATTCTTACTTTATCCCAAAAAAATATTATTATAATTTTTTAAATCTTAATGACAAAATAATTAATAATATTTAAGTTTATATTTTGATAAAATAACATAAATATTTTTTAAACAGTTAATACTGATGATTGGCAAATATGTGAGAATCTATCATTTTACCGAAGCAAGGAAATAGTCAATAGCCTCTCCCTTGCTATGTAAGTAATCAGTCCTGTGCAACTCTTCTATACTCTCTCTATTTCACTAATTGAAAAATAAAAAGATAAATAAAACTCTCTTTCAAGTTTAATTTTCAAATAGAAAAAAGAAAAATGTGTGTTGAAATAATGAAATTATCTAAATTCAAGAAAAAGAAAAGTCAAAAGACTTGTTCCCACTCAAGGTTTGTTAAATTAACAAAATCTTACCTCTTAAATTTAAAAAAACTAAAACCGATTTTTTACATTTTCCATTCAATTTTTGTATAGAATTATTGAAAATATAAAAGTGCTCTCAAATTAAATAATTTTTTATTCTTAAATTTTTATTAAATATTTTAAATTTATTTTATATTAATTAGAATAAAAAATAATAAAAAATTTATTAATATAAATATAGATAAAAGGTTAATGAAAAATAATTATATATTTAATTAAACTATAGTTTTTTTAAAAAAAATTTGACGACCAAGTAACCTCTATCCATACTACTCAGTCAATCTAAACTGATTGAATAGAATAAATCTAAGAGCTTGTGAACAACTAGACTTACAACCACAAATGAGATAAATTAGGAGTTATTGGTTGGATTTTTGAAATTTGAAAACAGTTTGAAGTGTTTTTAGTTTTGAAAAAATTTTAGAATATTTTTTAAAATTTGAAAAAGTTTGAAGTGTTTTAAATTTTTCATAATTTTAATATATCTCTTAATAGTTTAAAAAAATGATAATTACACCCCACAAGCACAATAAGTTAAAGAGTGTAAATATGTTATTACAAACTATTAAAATTATAATTATTTTCAAAATAGATATGTGAATATGATAAATTTTAAAATAATATAGGAAAATTATCTATTTACTTTTAATAAGTTTAAAAAATAACGTTTATCATAATATTTGGATAAAATAGTATAGAATTAATAATTTTAAAAATGATAAATACATATTTAAAGAGTTCAACAATTTAAGTGTATAAATAATATATATTTATATTATAAACTATTAATATTTATAAAACATTTTTAAAATATATAAATGAGTATAATAATTTTTAAAATAAAATTATTTATTTATTTCTATTAAATTTGAAAAAATAATGTTTAAATTTTAAGTATATGTTTATCATAATATTTAAATAAAATAATGTAAATATTTTTTAATCATTAAAATTATTAATTAATTTTAAGTAAAGGGATAAAAATTTAATTTTTTAAATTTAATGGTTAAAAATTTGTCGTTTGGTAAATAGTCTTTTGGCCAAAAAGAAAACTCTGGCGTCTGAGTCAGACTCTTTCCCTAACACTTGTCATCTCCTCTCACTACCAAATTTCCACGTTTCACCTTCTCTTCTCATGCAGATTCAACACTTCATTTTCCTGCATAACCCTGTACACAAATCCTTCATCTCAATCCAAGCTACTCCCTAGAAAAAATGGAACAACAACAAAACTTCCCCTTCCATCTAAAAGCACTTGACTGGTTCCCAAAACTCCTCTCTCTTCAAGCAGATGTTCTCTACAACTGCATTCTCTTCCTCGCTTGGCCTCTCTGTTCTCTTCTCTCCATGGCCTCCGAGTCCTACCGCCATGCCGAGATGTCTGCCTCAGCGACATACGAAACGGCGGTGCACAAGGTCCCCTGTAAGATCAGCCATGGCAGTGTTTCTTTGGTGAAAAAATTTGGGTTTGGCCTTCTGGGTGCTGTCCATGTGGGCATGGTTCTGGTGGTGCTGTTGGTGATCGCCGCCGTGTTGGGAGTTGGGCTGGTGCAAATGTGGGTGGAGGAGCCTGTGTTTGTTAGAGAGAGGCTGTTCTTTGACTACACTAAGGCTAATCCTGAGGCCGTGTTTTCATTTGGGTCAAGCAGCAAGAACATTAGAGGGAAAATCGGTGTTCCTTTTGGGCACAGATATCAGGTTTCTTTGATGCTTTTAATGCCTGAATCTGAATTTAATAGAGATATTGGGGTTTTTCAGGTATGCCCATGTTCTTAATTTGTGAAAATTTTGTGTCTGTTTTTTGATTGATAATTTAGATAAAATCAGTGATGAAGTAGCGTTATTAGTTGACTGCAGAAGTTTTATCCATCAATGGAAATGTGATAGCAAAATTCAGCCAGCCCTGCATGTTGGGATTCAGAAGCTTCCCGGTTCGACTCGCAAGGACATTTATCATGGGAGTACCTCTTGTACTAGGAATTTCAGATGAGACACAGAAAATGACAGTCGAAATCCTGAAGCACAAGGAGGGAATTCAAAGAACCGAAGCTATCAGAGTTACTTTGAGCCCAAGGGCCGGAACTTCGTCTCTTCCACAGTTATATGAAGCCGAAATCCTCCTCAACTCAAAGCTGCCTTGGACGAAACAGTTCGTATGCAACTGGAAATGGACATTTTATATATGGTTGTCTATAAATATATTCATTATGCTTGTTTTCACTATCATGTTCTGCTGTAGACATCTCTTATTTCCAAAGGCATCACCCGGTTTAGGAGATCACAGCAATGAGACTACTGAGAGAGACTTGACCCCAGAGTGGTTAGAAGAATCCCAGCACTGGGGTCAACACGAAAGGAATATATCAGAATCATTGAGAAAATGGCAACTGAGGAGGAGGAAGAGAAAAGCGATGTTTATATGTAAAGAAGAAGCTATTGCTTCATCGGCAACAAGCATGAAGATAACTAGGGAAGAAACAAGTGCAGTTATCTCAGAGGACATTGGAGACTCAGAATCCGTGTGCTCCGGAGGTTGAATATATCAAATCCCTGCAGAATGCTTTCAAACATGTGAATTTGTAGTCGTTAGGAGAACTTGAAACAATTAGGTATCTTTCTGCAAAAGATAATGAGTTTTCCATATGTGTCGTGAAGTTAAACATTTTCATCCTGGCAATCTAAATTCTTCGGCCCTGAAAGAATCTGCATACTGGAAAGCTCCCCTGCTGTTTCATAAAATTTTACCAGAGACCTCAGAAAAATCTCCAAAAAACATGCCAAATATTTCTTTCTCGTATACATATTAACCCCACATACAATCCCTCTACAACCCATAAACAAGATTCAATTTTTCACCACAAAAAGGCAAATTTTTGTCATAAAATTATAAAGTTACAAAACCAAGAACTCAAAAGAGTCACAAATCTACCTGGAAGCAGAAACGTCAAAGATCTGCCCCTTGATCGCCATTAAAAGAGGCTTACTTGGGTTAAACCCATCAGAAGCTCTCAACTCCTGCTCAGTCGCATCGTCAAGCTGAAACGGTTCGGCTGCAGCTACAGCGCGTTTCTGCGTTCCCCTTTTTGTGTTACTTGGCCCGCCACAACCGACGGGGACACATCAGCGGTGGCGATGGTGGGCTTCTTAGCATTGTTAACTCCTCAGGTCAACCAATATGCCGCACAGCATTTTGCAAAATGATCGACATGAGGGCAAGGACGGTGCAGAAGGCCGCCAGTGAGCAATAAGATGTTTTGGCGGCTTTGCAATTGCTTACAGAAACAATAGATATTTATATTGTATCATTCAAAATCCAACTATTAAAATCATAACTCATTCCATCGTACTAAAGGTTAACAATTTTCGTTTGAATTTTTACCAATTTCTTGAAATAATTGAACATAATATATATATAGATAACCCATTTCTATTGTGCTTAGATTATTTTCGAATTTGTCCGTATGTTTTGTTTATAAATTTTAACTTACAATATATATATATATATGATTAAGCTAATCCAAAGAGTCACAAATTAATGTAGTATATTTTTTTATGCAAGATTTAGGACATGTATACATTTATGTATCATAAGACAGTTTAATATAGGCCAAATGACTATTTTTCCCCTAAAGTTGAATGAATTGACAGATTCTCTTTATGTAAGTTTGAAAAAATGTTAACAGTTAGTTTTAACAATTAATGAATATTTATTTTATTTTATTCAAATATTATTTAAGAATGTTTGGTTATAGATAATATGTGATTATCATGCCAATTTATTTTTTATTATGAATATTACTTTGTTTGGTTCATCTAATCTTTTATTACTAGGTTGATGTAGTAGATATTAAAATATTACCATTTCTATCTTGGATGTTAAAATATTACTAAGGTAATTTTAATTTAATTAGAATTTTATCCACCTTTAACATATTTTTTAAGACAAAAGTACCCTTATTTTTTATATGCCCCTAATAATTTAAAAAATAATAATCACAATCCAAATTTTAAAATAAATTAGTAGGACTATCAATTGGGTCGGGCAAACCGAAACTTGATTGTTGAATCTAAAAAAATCAATTTTGGGTCTAGCAGATTTCAGGCCTCAGGCTGACTTGAATAAGAAAAAGTTATCCATTAAGATATTGGGCTCGGTCTTGAACAAAGGTTGTTCAAGCCCGAGACTTGGTAGAGTCCGAAAAGTATAATATTTATTAATTTATATCAATGTTGTATTTAAATTATGTTTGTTAATTTGTTTTATGTTTGAAATGAAATAAATTTAAAATATGTTTAAATATTGTGTACATAGGTATAATTAAAGCTAAAATTTTTTCTTCAAAACTTTATATATTGTGAACTCCCATAAGTTCATGCAACACATGACCCCTTGTAATTTTGAAAAGTTAAAAACTCCCTTCTAGTTCATGCATCATACGAATCCCTACAATTTTGAAATGTTGCAAATCCCTCCAACACAACTGGCTCATGCATTACACGAATCGATTCTCTGACAAATAATCGATGTTTTTTGGCATGAAAACACCACTAAAATGCTAACAATTCTACCTAACATGCATTTTTGGCATTTTCAGCACCAAAACATGTTTTTTAGTGCTAGAAAATAGCAACAAAAAAAAATCAATTCATGTGATTCACACAAATTGAATTTTTTGCACCAAAACGTGCTTTTTTTTTTTTTTACTACTTTTCAATGCAATCACATCTTAAACATCACTTAACATGCATCTATTAAAAAAATCTACATAAATAACTGGTTTTTGGCCACAAAATCTGGATTTTATGGCTAAAAACTATTCGACTTCTCTATTTTCCAACGAAAATATTTATCATAATCTATCAAAAAGCATAACAAAATATAAAGAATTCAGTAAGGAACAATATAGTTATCTTATAATTCATTTTTGTTATCAGAATAACTCGATAATCATTGAAGAAAATTTTGGAGTCAAGTTGGGTCGGGTTGGGTATCTTCTTGTGGTTTGACGTAATTCATGTAGTTTGAGTGATTTTCATGATTTTAGATTTGAATTTCAATAGTTGTTTATATACATTGGTAATTTGGTCAAAATTTGATGTGGTTAAATTGGTTGAATCCTAAACTAAATTAATTAATTTACTTTAGTAATATTTTAAATTGGTTAATTATTTTATTTTCCCATTAAAATTTTAGTATGCCCTCAATAGTTTAGAATATGAAAATTATATCCCCAAAAAATAACAAATTAAATATATAAATATCATCTTACAAATTATTAAGATTAATAGTCTTAACTAAATACGTTGCTAATTTATAACTAATAACATTTTAATGGCATTTAACTAAAATAACATTTTAGTATTCTTTTATCACTATCAAAAAAATACAATAATTATTTTTACATACTAGTTTTATCAAATACAATATTAATTTATATCTAACAATCTTTCATTTAATATATCCTAGTGGTAATTTTTTTGTTTTGTAATAAGAGATTACCCAAACCAAAGCACTTTTAGGGTGTATTGGGAGTGTAAACACATTTTTAAAACTTACTACGGGTAAATAGATATTTTTCCTATCTTGCTGAAAAAAAAATTATATTCATCCTATACATTTTAATAATATCTTACAATCTCAATAATTTAATTTGCACCCCTAATTTGTTGTATTCTTTGGAGGCATTATTGCCAGTAGATTAAAATTTTTAAAATTTCAAAAACACTCCTAAACTTTTTTTTAAATTTTAGAAAACCCTTTTAAAATTTTTTAACACCCCTAACATGTTCAAAAATATTGGGTATGTTAACATGTGTTAAATTTTTTTTAATGTTTGAATTCAAATGAAATTTTTTGTTATGCGTATATGATTTTTTTTTTTTATATATCTGATAATAATTGTGTTTAAATATATTTTAACATAAGTTTTGTCAAAAGGGGAGATGATTAAATCCTTGTATGTTTTAATGTGATGAAAAACTTATATTAAAATATCTAACTTATTCTAGCATGAAATGAATCATAAAAAAAAAGAACAAAAGGTTAATTTTGCATACAATCGTGTGTGTCTATTTCGCAAGATCAGGTATGTCATGTGCAAGGTTATACACGAGTTGCTTAGTCATGCAAACATCTTATATGAAGAATGCATGGACCCACAACCTACGTGACAACAGTGTGTCATGAAATAATGAAGATGTACTACCAAAGTCTCATACAAGTCTAATCATATTGAGTTAAGAAATCAATATTTGGACACACATTCGTGCAAAGAAGGCACATGCCTATGTGACAATCAAATTGTGTTCATGTGTATCTTATGAGGAATATCATATTGTTGCCCGTGCTATCTTCAACATTTCAAATTTGAATTAAGTTTTTAAAGATGCACGACTGTGTGTAAGAAACGCGTATCCAAGTTACTTAATTGTGTGTATATCTCATGTGAAGAATGCATGGACCCATGATTGTATGTTATACAAGCACACTACTCTGTGTCATGAAATAATGAAGACCTACAGCTAGAGTCCTGTACAAGTCTAGTCACACAGAGTCAAGAAGTCAACATTTGGATGCACGCAGTAGAGAAAACATATGCCTGTGTAAAGATCAAATTGTGTTTGTATGCATCTCGTGAGGGGTATTGTACTACTGCTCATGCTATCTTCAAAATTTTAGGTCTAAATCACGTTTCAAAGACACATGACCATGTGTAGAAAATATTCGCTTGTGTATAATGGGCACGATATAGAAATTTGATCGCCTATTAAAAAGTATTTAATAAAGATAGCATGATCGTGCGTCTGTGTAGAATTTCACCAACAAACTAGTAAGGGAGCAATCCTTAGAGAAAATTAGTGTAATCTGTGAAGAAGATTAGTAAAACTCCAATTAGGTTGATTGGTAAAATAGATGTAAGAGGCGTGTGTGCAATGCTTTGAACCACTATAAATTGACTAAATATTTATATACCTTAACTCCTTTATTTTTGCTTTATATGTCTTATTTGTATATTATTGGATGATTGACTATTTGCATGCTTGATTGTTTATTATTCATTAAAATTAATTTAAGTTGAGTGATAAGTGTCTAGAGTAATATATAAATTCATGTTTAATTCATAGTGTTTTAGGAGGAGAAAATGACTAATTTGCCTTTATTATATGCATAAGTCAGAATCATGGGTTTTGTGTGTTGTCATACAGATAATGATGGAGATCATGTTGATTCGAGGAAAGAGGAAGACAAAGATGCTTATGAACCATTGACCAATGTTGCGAGTCGAGGTTAGAGCCAATTGAGTTAAGGAGAGAAATAGGAGAAATAGGCACTTGACCATTCCACAACACTAAGCCAAGAGCAATTCTACTATCGCAGCATGACAACAGAGAGACATGGTGTCTTGACATGGACATGTTGCCACGACACAATGGGAAAACAACTTTATAATGTCGTGGCAAGGAAATAAGGTAAAATGAGGTGCAACAACACCAACGAGAAAAGTAGATTTCCTATTCTAATTAGGAATCTAATAAATTACCCTAATATAAAAATGAATATAACCCAAGAGTCATTTTCTTCTTCTTCTCTCTACAAATTTGAAGACCACAAAAGCTTTAGCGAAGGAGACCAAGCAACCAACTGAAGAGGATCAATCCAAGAGCAATCTTAAAAGATTCAAACTCAAGATTTCTTGGAAAGCAAGGATTATACAAGAAGTCAAGGCAATATTCATTTAATAATCTTTAGTCTTGTAATGCAAAATACAATGTTGTTCTCAAGGTTTTGTGTATTATCTCTTGCTACTATGAAACTAGACTTTCTTTACTAGGGCATGGATGTAGTTTGCTTGTAAAAATCAACTAATGATAATAAAATATGAAGTTTTCATTTTCGTATATTGAGTGATTATGATTATGCTTAATGCCTTTGAATGATTGGTCAACATTTAATTGATCTTAGGATTAGCATATCACTAAGAAGTTATTATAAATTTTGAATTATCATAATTGTTATGAGCTTAGCAAAAGAAAAACTAGAAATAGTTACGTGACTTGTGTGATCTAAATGAATTCTTAAGTTTTATACATCTCTTGCTAAAGATGGGTACTCAGAGAGGAGATAGTTAATGATGAGGATAAGTTTATATTAGGCGAGAACTTTTATTAATAAGGTAATCAATTCGATCATCAACAATTGAATTTTGACTAAATTACTAAATGTCAATGATTTAGTTAGCAAATAAATGAATTCTCGGTCCTATTATCTTGATTTTTGAATCACCTTTTTGTACTTGCTGCTTCCTTCGCTTTAGTTTAGTATAGTAGATCGTTTTAGTTAGTAATTAAGTAGTTGTCATTCAATATTTGATAGTTCAAATAGCATATACTAATTAGGAGGTTAGGAATTAACATAGTTTTGGTGGGTCGATAATTCAGACTTAGCCTTATTGTACTCATTTGAACTAATATACTTGTTAGCAATTGAGGTTTACGTCATAAAACTCTCAACATTAAGTGAAATATTTTAAAACTTTCATAAATTATATTTACTTCTCTCTAGGATTGTTTTAGTCATTTGGGATTAGCAATAGTTTACCACAAACATATATTATACGACATTGACTTCCTTATCTATATTTGTACAAAATTTTTTTATTATTTTTAATTGAAATTAATACAAATTAGAGGACAAAATATTTTTTTAAAATTTTAGCCTAGCATTCAGTGTGATGGGGATAATCCTCTGATACATATGTAAAGACATTGTCTTTAAAAGACAACTTTTAGGTGTTAAATTAAAATTTTGACTTTTTTTTTTACATAAATTTATACTTGGCCCTCATGCCAATTCAGCATTTGATTATGTTTATTTTTGAACTAAAATAATTTTTTAATATCAAAAAATCTCACTTGTATTGATTCGCTACTAAACCATAAAGCAGGACCACCAAAAGGTAATTTCCTCTTATGAACAAAGGGGGAGCTCCAGTCTCAGCCTTTCTCAGTGTTCCCTTTCTAACAAACATGATATACAATTAGGGTAGTATTGCTAAGCAGAGTTCCTAAACGCACTTCCAAAACATACGAAACACAAACAAAGACAATAGTAAGATCTAAGCACGTTGCATATCATGAGGATTGATAGTAGACATCTTATCATCCAGTTTATAATATGCTATGTTTGAGCTCGTGCAGTGAACTAAATGAGCAGTTGAATCTTTTTAGGGTGGCTCGTCATTTTTCTTCAAACTCAACATCGATGATGTCCCCATCTGACTTCGAAGCAGTCTTGCCCCTATGCTTCCTTGAGAAGAAGTCCCCTTCAGGTTGCCATACAATGTTTCCGCAACTGGTACATTGAATTGTCTGGTTCTTGTAACCAACAAACTGCCTCTTACAAGCTGGACAGGACCCCTACACAATTCCATTAGAGAGAGGGAATGAAGCCTTACAAGTAACTATTTTGTTGATAATCAGTAATAGAATAAATGTTGATAGAAGGCTTACAACTAAAACAAAAGATAATTCTAGGCAATTAGACATACAGAAAAATATAATGAAGTAAAATTGACAAAAACTTTGTCTATACTCCCTGTAAAATGTAACAAAAATTAAAATATCCAAAAGTTTTAGGATTTACTGATAGCCAATTAGTGAAGCAGGAAAATATCTGTTACAGAGTTAGATGAATAAAGATAATTAATTTGTGATGTTTGTGTTTTCAAGTACTTGTGTTCAAACCTTTCCCAATATAAGGAATTATTCATATGATCTGATACTCCAATAATATCAGAACTATTATTTAAGAAAGAAATATAACATTGAGATCAACCTTTTGACCTCTAACACAAACAAGATTGATATAAACACACAACTCTTAAATCCAAAAGACTACAAAACAACTTCGAAAAAAAAACAAAAGCTCACCTCCTCTCAAGCCACTTAAATACTATAAGTAAAATCTGAAATCTGAACAATGCCAATGCATGATCAGCTTAGGTGTATTTACCAATACAAAAATTATCCCACCAATTTACCAGATAAGAGATGATGAGAAAATAGTGGTTAGTTTCATTAACCTCATTTCAAGTTTGGTTATAACAACATATAAATCCACTGGTCTTAAAATTCGACAAATACCACAGAAATATCACAAATCATGATAAAACTCCTTTAAAGTTCATCAAAAACATCCCCAAAAGTTTCAAAAATTTTATGGGAAGTCACCTACAAAAAATTAAACCAGTAGGATATGCTAATATTTGAATGTACCCTCAAGGGAGACAAATGACATCATACCAACAAAAATTAAAATAAGAAAGAGTTAGAAATTAATTTCCAAATCAATATCAGCATCTATTCTGACCATATTCAGAAATCATATATCAATAAGAAACTTAAATACTTAAAACTAATTACTTCTCACACACCAAATATAAAATGAGGAGAAAACAACCTGAAACACATTTAAAATATGTACAAGCACTTGATTGAAGACTACAGCCTTAGATCTCTATGCAATGCCTCAAAAGTAAGTTATACCTTAATGACTAAAGTATTAGCCACTGTCCCAATGAGAAGGGGTGCAGCAAGTGGAAGAACCCATGCAGCATAAAACAAGATCTGAAACAGCCATCCAGAGAATGCAAACCAGAGGAAGAAAATTATCTGAAAAGAGAACAAAATATAAAAAATAAGATAACATAAAGTGAGCTATGAGCAGAATGCTGGAATAAAGATGCAATGAATGGATCAGGAAGCACAACACGTACATGTTGTCATAGAAAAACACTACTTCCAAAAGCTTTAACTTATAAGAATCCACCTGACAATAGTCTCTAAACCCTGTTACCCCTCAACACAGGCAAGACTGAATTTTAATAAAGAGACTTGTTCATCCACACTATCAAGCACATGGATGCTAATATCTATTCAATTTACTCTCGGCTAGAATTCAAGCAAATACCCCAACTTCTCAAATAAGCTCCAACAACATGTCATGGAACCATCAATTCCAAAAGTTGAGCTTATAGCAAAGAACTCAACATTATTATCCAAACTCTATCAGCCATTTAGCCTAGAAATCATTCACCACACTTCAAATTTTATTTTTATTTTCGGAAAAAATAGAAATGAACCAGGATCAAAATATTCAATACATTCCAAAAGCAAGCATATTGGAGCAAAGCAATTAGGTAACACTCACAGCAAAACTTCTTCCTAATGGAGTATCCAAAAAATCATTGAGCTGCTTCCTGTACTGTAAAAACATCAATAAAACAAAACATTATAACCAACCACACCGATCATAAAGCATTCAAGACGAGAAAATAACTGAAACCAATGACCCCTTTTTTAACTAAAATTAGTGTCCATTTGATTCCAAAAATGTGTTTGATATAATATTCATAAAAGAGAGAGAGAGAGAGAAGAGAAACATTTCTAAGCACATGCATTATCTTTTCTTCTATAGAACCCAAAACTGTATTTAAATTCCATAAAAAAAAAAAACAGTTACCAAGTCCAAAACCAAATAAACAGAACAAGTTCAATTCCCTTATCACAAAAAGTAAACAAATTGACAAAGTAAACCACAAACCCTCGGCCAATTTCTACTAAAATCCATACTAAAAGTCCTCCACCGCATGCTAATCTCAAGCTCCCGATCGATTTCACGTGCGCGGTCAGAAGCGGCACGTGCAGCCAAGCTGAGGCGGCGAGAAACAGCGTACTGGCGGTCGATACGCTCGGCGGTCTTCTTAGCTTCGTACACCAGCTGCTCAAACCCATCATTGGCGCTGCGCCAAGCGTCCCTCCAGGCCTCGCCGGAGGTCATCTGGCGGGCGAAGCGGTCGAGGTCACCGCGCTGGAAGGCACGGACGGTGACGGCACGCGCGCAGCGTAGGGTCAGCCGTTGGTGGCGGAGAGGAAGAGGTTTGGGGTGTAGGGGACGCCAACTGAGGGCCGAGCATGTGGCCATTGACGATGGGCAGGAGAATGAAGAATAAATAAGGAAACGTTATAAATAAATAAATAAGCAGGCGAATCATGTGAAATATTATTGTCTTTAGAATACTTAGATTTATAAAAATACTAAAATACCCTAAATCAAATAGAAAAGCATAAAGAAAAAATTAAATAATCAACCAAAATTAAATAAATGTAGAACAAATTAACTATACCATATTATTATTAAGATCAAAAGACTATATTTTTTCAATTTTATTATCAATGTACTAATATTATATTTTATATAGTAATTTTACTTTTGAAATATGAAAATATACACTAATATTATATTTTATATACTAGTTTTATTTTTGAAATTGTGAAAATAAAAGTTTTATTTGAAAAATAGATTAAAAATATGAAATCTACGCATAAAAAAAAAAAACTTAAATAACAACTTTAAAAAGTTTCAAACTCCTACCGAATCATGTGTACACAAATTCAAGAAGTTTAAAAAGTAATAAACTCTTCCAACAAACACCTGAAACCTTTCAAAACTTGCAAAATCTCTCTCTTCCTCCCCCCATAACCCGATTTGTGTGTTGCCGCACAAAGCAGCACAATTTGACCATCAATTAGGCATTCAACAATTATTATTGATTTTAGATGTACCAAAATCTAACCCTTCCACCATCGAAACCCAAGAAATCGTGACAAATTTGTGACAAAAATTTTGTCAACTTCTAGTGACAGAAGAGCTAGATTCTGGCACACTTAAGACCGTCGATAGCTATTGAATAATAACTCAATGAATTTTGGCTTGTTCAATAGTTGAATCATGCGGCGTCATGCTACAATGCACAAATTAGGTTATATAAGAGGGCTTTTGCAAGTTTTGAAAGATTTTGGATGGATGGTGGGAGGAGTTTGCTACTTTTTAAACTTTTTAGGTTTGTAACCACACAATCTGGGGGGAGTTTAAAATTTCTTAAAGTAACTACTTAAGTTTTTTTATGCATAGTTTTCACATTTTTAGTTCGTTTTTCGAATAAAATTTTCATTTTTTTATATTTTTAAAGGAAAAATTAGTATATAAGATATAATGCTAGTATATATTTTCATATTTCAAGATCAAAATGGATATATAAAATAAAATCCTAGTGTTTTAACAATAAAATTAAAAAATATGATTATTTAGACTTAATCATAATATGGTATAATTACTTTGCTTTACAACTAATTAATTTTGATTGATTATTTTTGTTTTCCCAAATGAGTAGTCTAATAATGACAAAATCTTTATTAAATATATAATTTAAATTATTTTAATACAAATAAGTAATTTAATAATACCCCTACTTAAAATTGATAGATTAAATCATAAGTTTCAGTTTCAATAATAGTTTTTTTAAAATTGTTTTTTTTTTTTTTTTTTTTTTTTGTATTGATCAATTATACCCCACCATGGCAGCCCTCCTCCCTCCTTCAAAACCAAATTTATAGTCACCAACTCTTAATAATTTCTCTCCATCCATTGCCTTATGTAATCAGTCTTTTCCATCTACAAGTCTCAATCTCAAAATGATGGTCAACTCCTTTCTCATTTGATATGTCAGTTCATCATTTCAAGTCCTATTTAGGTTCTCATGAGGTTTGGATATCAACTCAATCGAATTTGAATATTTTTTAGTTCAAATTTAGTTTAAATGAGAAATGGTTTGACTCAAACTTGTCGAGTCAAAATTAAGATATTTCAATTTGATTCAAATAAAATAGGTTTAATTTGAGTGTGACTTAAGTTCATGACTCAAATTTATTAATCGAATTTGTAGCTCAAGTTTAAGGGTAGATACAAGTCGGACTATGGTCAAACACCCCCACACTCAAGTTTGGTTTGAATAAAAAATGGTCTAGCTTAAGTTCAGTGTAAATTTGTTAAACCAAAATTAAAGATGGCTTGAGTTTGACTTGGATAAAAAAAGTTCGATTTGATTCAGTTCAAGTTTCGTTTGAATTTATTGTTTAGCTCCGTGATTCAAATTTGGTTTAAGTTCATTGCTCGAATATGTGGCTTGGATATATAACTAGGATTTATGGCTTCAGTTTGCTACTCATGGACAAACGATGTTGTTTTTCAATGAACCATGAACTCGTGTTGCATATCCAAGCTACAAATTTGAGCCACAACTTATAACTATGAATTTGGACCAAATTCGAACTATGAATTCGAAATGAACTCAAGCTATAAATCTGAATCACAAATTCAAATAATAGATTCCAACCAAACTAGAATTGAACCATATTGAATTTTCTTTAACTCGAGTTTGACTCGATTTAAAAAATAAAAATAAGCTAACCCTCTTGATTTGAACTTAGTTTGAATTTAAACAAAACAAATTTGAATCAAACCAAACTGAGTTAATCCAACTTTCGAGACCGAGTTGGCTCGATCCAGATTTAGTCCTTCTTCAGATTGTGACTCGTTTACAAATAAAGTTATTTTACCCAATAATAAATAAAATGACGTTGTTCTGACAATTGCTTAACATAATTTGAAAATAGCAACAAGCCAAATTAAAATTAAATTGAATCATTATTTAGCTTGCAAGCCAAATTGAACCAAAATTCTTCTATTTCGATTTGGCTTAGTTTAAAAAAGAAACTAACCCTCTTGACTTGATTTGGTTCAAAATAAAAAACCAAACTAAATCAGCTTTCAAGACCAAATCAAGTTCTTTTTTATTCTTAGTAAATTCATTTTTCACCCTTTTTATTCAATCTTAATTAAAAGGTTTCCTTTTAATTTCATGATTCTAACAAAATCCTAATGCTTTCGTGTTTTACGTTGAAACATGTATTGACAATGTGGCAACATTTTCCTTGAAGTTCATTGCCATAGCTTCCTTTCTAATTGCTGAAAATGTCAGTTTTTTATGCCTCATCTTCATCACCACTAAAGCTTTTGCTACTACCATAATTTTGGCCACCAAACTTTAAGATAACCATTCCCTATCTATTAGAGGTAACCTTAGTAAGACCCTAGTTACCCCGTATTTTAACAGCAAATCTTTTAATTAGAGGAAATGGCAGTTTTCTACCAAATAAAAAACCAACTACGCAAGCTTTCCACCTTTTGGCTCTTTCATGCCCCAACTCCTTAGAAAGCTCAACTTGTGATTTCCCTACCTTGGTAGAACTCATAAGAGGAAAATATTCTAGATTGGAGTAGACTTTCTTATTGCTAAATAACTTATTCCATGGATTAACCTCTACCTTCTCACCAACCCTATTTATAACTCCAACCAATAAACTAGTATTCTTTAACAAACCAAAACCACTAACCAAAATTGAAGGAGTTGACACTTTAGCCATCAAAGTAACATGCCAATCTAAAAAGAAGAGTAAAACACACACACACACACTCCACACTCACACATACCATACTCACACAAATCAGAAAGAGTATAATCATACATAAAATAGATTACACACATACAAATCTGAACCAACACTTACAAATAATTACAATAAAGATGCCAATACCAAGAGCAAATAGAGATTGAGACAGCCTAAGTAAATCCATACAGAAGGAAAGAAGTGACACATAAGGAGAAGAAAGTAATGTACCTAGTTCAAAGACCAAACTGAGGCTAAAAAGATACTATACAAGGTCACCTAGTAAGAAAGATAAAAGAAAGAATTATGATAGTAAACACAAATGCCTTTACCCCATAAAGTCATGAACAATCGATAGAGTAAAACACAAACACATGCAAAAGAAAGCCACAACAAAGGAAAATAATAACCAAGAGTAGAAGGAAGAAAGTACTAGGCTAGAAAGGCCAGCTAACTAAAAAACACACTGATAGAGGTCAGTAGACGAAAGCAATAACACAGACTAGGTGAGAAGAAGAGGAAGAGGAAGAAAAATGAATTTGAGAGAAAAAGTACTATTTATTTTAGTCTTTTCAAGAGTTAATTATTCATTTAAGACTTGGTTATCTTAGTGTTTCTCTATGAAGGACTTGGAAGAAACATTTTACATTCTCAATATTAAGATCAATTATGATAGATATCATAGGTTACTTGGACTAAGTAAAGACATAGAGATAGATAAAGTTTTGAAGAGATTAATTGTAACATCCCAGGGTTAGTTTTGTCTTTTAGGCTTCTAATCTGGGGTTAGATTGAGATTTATGTAAATTCTAGGGTTGTGAGAAAGTTTTGGGGTGAAATAGAGGTTTTTCTAGAGTTATATGGCTTGTGCATAGATTCGTTTAAGTGGATTCGCATGCGAGCGCGTGAAAATGACATTTTTATAATTTTCCTGCCATGCATGACCATGCATGAGAGGTACACGCCCATGCGTGTGATAAGTTTCAGCCGTCTTGGTTTTAAGTTAAGTTTATCCGTTTCCAAAACCATTTTCACCCAAAGTTTCCATTTCATTTTCAGAGAAGATCAACTCTAGGAGGAAAGAGCAGCATCTAAGACCATCCAATCAAGCTTGATCTTGTTATTTCTTAGTGAGAGAAGCATGTCCAGAGGTAGGTGATTCTTACCTCTTTCCCTTGTGCTTTGTTATGTTTGATGCATGTTTTGGTTGAGATGTGTTCGATTCCAGCATGCTTATGATATTTCTTGTGTGCTTGATGCCATGAGATGGGTTGGATGTTGAGCATGCGATTTGAAGTCATTGAAAGGGGAAATATGCTTATATGAAGTGTTTTGCATGTGGGAAATGTTAATTTTGCATTTGGTATGAGATTTGGCTGGGACTCAAGTTGATTCCAAGCGATCATGAAAGTACAGAGCATGATGCACGCCCGTGCATACTGTCTTTTCTACATGGTCACGGTCGTGTTCACGTAGCCGTGCATGACCTAAAATGTAGGGTCATGATCGTGCATGTTGATGCACACCCGTGCACCAAGAGAAAATGAGAAATATACAGAAAAATCACAGAATCGTGCACGGCCCCATGCACGACTTGCTCACAGTTTCATGCAAGCTCATGCACACCCGTGTACATGACACGTACGCCCGTGCGTCAGGCAGAAAAAAGAAAATAAGCTTGAAATGAGAAATGTGCATAATAAAAGCTATCCAAGTGATAGAAAACAGTAAAATGAGCTCAAATAAGAATACATGATGCATCATACACACAACATAACATGACATATCATACAGAGTTTTCAGAAAGGGATCCAAGGATCCAAATTCATGTTTTCAGTTAAAAAATGTAGATTTCAGGGGTGAATATGAAGGGATACTTATGAGTTTCAGCACACCTGTTGCATCAGAAGCTATATGCTCGTTACTAGCCCTATGTATTGGCATATATCAGGGTGTTCAGTTAGTAGATTATAGGCTTCCTGATCTAAGGATCAAATGCAGTTATAGCGCGAGGTGCTCAGTTCAGTTTACAAGCCAAGACCTAAGTATGAGATTCAGAGGTATCATGTGACCCATACAGTTTATGACGCGTGTTTGCATAAGAAACTCACATGGTTAGGGTGTCGAATCCCTGTATTCATCAGTCTACGTAGCATAGTAGGTACCCCAGGGTACACAGTTTTCAGCATAGCTTTCAGATCAATTTTCATATGAGTTTTCAGATATGGGATCCCAGGATCCAATAGCATAGTTTTCAATAAACAGTTTTTAGAAAACTATTTTTAGTATACAGGCCCAGGCTTAGCTATGATTTCAGCATGTTTTATAGCATGTCATCTTTACATGACATATACAGTTGCATATCATTCAGAGAATGATAAGACAATAAGAAACAGTAAATGAACAGAATATGAAATATCGTGTAAAAGACATGAACAACAGTATATCAGAACAGTAAAAGAAAACGATAATGACTATCAAAAAGAGAGCTTAGTGAGTCAAGTTAGACCACTCAGATTTCTCTTCATTCTAGGTTGTTTACGTATACGCATATACATATTTATTACCTAGTATGAGGTAGTATCCAATCAGTAATTTAATTAAAGAAGAAGACTCTATCAGATAAGTATGAATAGTTTAATATAAGAATGTTGACACGTGAGAACCAGTTGGTCTCTTCCGTGTATAAGCTTTATTTCTGTATGAGATGATGTGGCAATCCTCCGAGGAGGATTGGTTTAAGGTCAGAGATAGGAAGCGTAAACTGGGTGAATATATCACTCACTCCCTACTTTCCTTTCTCTTGCAGGTCAGTATTTTGAAGGTTGAGAGGAGGAGTTGGCTACCGTCTGAGATCCATTATGCTTCAGTTTTTACAACATGTTTCAGTTTGCATGCTTGTATAGTTTTATTTGCATGTGAATGCATATGTTTTCCGTGCACATACTTTTAATATAATAAAGTTTTTGGGCATGTATATGTTTATGTATACATTTACACTACAGGTTTTTCGTTGTGACATTCCAGTTCAGTTTAGGCATTCTGGTTGGGTATTATTGACCATATATTTTTTTTATTTATTTAATATTATATTTTCATTTATTATAGAGCAGCAGTTAACAATAATACCCAGTTGGAGTGCCTACATTAATAAGGGATAAGACAAAGAAATGCTTGTTGCCCATGACTCCTAGTGCATATCTCTCTAAAGAAATATGTCCTAAACATATAAAGATAAAGAAAATATTAGTTATGTTTTATTTGCTTTGGTAATTGGATCTAGCATGTATATGATGCTATGTACATAAATTGATGTCTTATTTACTTTGAGTGTTTACAATAGATATCAATCTAATCCAGTTAAAAAATATTAGATTGTTTAGGTAACAAAGGAAGTAATTTGGATTAAGAAGTTCATTTATTAGCTTAGAGTGCTACCTAGCATTATTGATCACATAGGTCTTTATTATGACAACAATTGGGCTATAGCACAAGCTAACAAACTATAATCTTATTAAAAATTCAAATATATTCTTGGGCACTTTTATTTAATATAAGAGATCATGTAACATCGAAATGTATAGATCAAATAGCAGACTTAGATGATAACTTTGTTGATCTAGCAACCAAGCCTCTGTTGTAATAGAAGCATGAAAGACATGTAGTCACATATGACATTAGACATATGTTTGATTGGCTAAAGTACAAGTAGGAGATTATTAGGTTAGTGCCTTCTGGCCACATGTCTATTGTATATTATTTTATTTGTAAATATTTGTTGATGTTAATAATACGAGGTGTTTTAGATATATTATTTTGCATAACATATATTGTATCCTTAGTATGATAAAATCAAAAAGATGGATTCATATAATTAATCATGCTTTCTATAGATATCATTAGTAGACATACTAGAATAGTTCTTAGTCCTAATATCACTATGAATATTGGATATAAGTGATGGTATAAACATTATTATAATGTGTGTAATGCTATCAAAAGGTGGTAGTGGATTACAAGTGCTAAAGTCTATTGCTTGTAGCCTAGTCTTACATATGGGTGCATGATTTAGTGATCATGTTCATTAGACAGACCTAATGATAAAGATCATATGTAGATAGTGTTACTTATGCCTATGAATCAATTCTTATAACTTGATAGGTACATATGGTCACTTAACTTCAAATTTATCAAATTGTCTTATATTAAGAGTGATACTATTTGGCATCATCAAATGTATCATTATAACTAGGGTGGTAGGGTGTTTTAAAGATGAGCTATTAGTCATATCATGATTAATATGAAGGTTATGGTAATCGATATAAGATTCTTCAATCTCAAGCATGAGATGAGTGTCTTAGTTGAGTTGTCCAAAATAAATTAGTTTATGAACACAGTTGGATTGGTTGGTACTATATCTAATTTAGTTTAAATATACACATATATGAGGGGTACCTAAGATAGACATAAATTTATATCTCAACTTTGTAAGATAAGATAACAAAACAAAAAGATTGTATTATGCATTAACTATCAAGTTTATTAAGCTTATAGTTGTTTGTTGGCACTCTATTATTCAGGTGATCATGATGTCTTGCTAGATGCCACTTATGATAAATTCAATTTGAATTTGAATGCTATCAGGATAGTAGAGAGCTTACAGGTCACATACTTGTGAAGTTGATAGATTAAGGCAAAAGATTATTATCTTGGCGGTTATTTTACAAGGTAGTGTCTAAGTTGGACTTGTCAAATCTATTTAAATTAGGTTAAAAAGTCCAAATCAAGGATTAGCTAAAAAAAAATAAATTCAAGAATTTGCCTTGATGTATGGTTATGCACCTCTATAGGTTATAGGCATGTATTTTAAGGGTTGATAGAATTCTAATGTGTTTGGATAGAATTAGTTTGATTAAGTCAAACTAATTCAAAATTCAAAGAATCTAATAACTCATGGGTGTTCATGTATTATGTACGAGTATACTTGCAGTTATTTGAGGGTTACTGAATAGTGGAAATGTTGCATGGATTATGCATAATATTCATAAACCTTAATAGTTATCAGACATATTTGTATGATTATGACAATTTTATGCATAAGTTTACATGTTTCATGGTCACGCTTGTGACTTGTTTTTTATAAAAGAAAATGTAACAAAATTTTTGCATATCTTTTTTGAGATATAGATTCATACTCACATATACATAAATCACAACCATACACCAAGTAGGACTAACATCTAAAAAGTGTTTTCTATCCTCATTCTTGCTTTGTGTGAATTATGCTTGTGCTATTAACTATTCTAATATATAAGAAACTCATTTTGTTATTATTCTCTTGCCATGCAAAGAAATCATAAGGCTTCAATTACAAGTATGTTGTTCAATAACACCCTATGTTTGAATAACATGTTTACATTTCTAAAATTGAAAAAAGTCGACCTCAACTAAGTTTCCTATTACTCTATTTGATTTTCATTGCATTAGTTTACTAGTCATAGATTGGATTCGTTTGCCTACTCTTGGCCTAGTTGTCTTTGGTGTTTTGTTTTTCACCGCTTAGCTCTTTACTTACCATTGCAATAGGAAAATTAGTCTCCATTTTTGTTTACACATACGATAGAAGTAATTTCATGACAACAATAACGTAGCTTTTGTAAATTGTACTTGTTATAGGCACAAAGCTGTGTATCATTTTTTATTATAAATAGTAGTTACAAAGGCTTAGGTTGGATAGGTTGTGTGGTTGCTTGCCTTTCATGTGGATCTCTTGAGTTCTATGTTTGTTGGAGCTTAAATAGGTTTTCAAGAGAGTCGGTTGTTGTAGGGTTGGTTTGTTATAGTTTCAAACTTTTGTGTGTGGGCAAGTTCCCTCATAGCGCTTAGGTTATTTAGGCGTGCCCATTTGTTTTTTTTATAAATTCTTTATTTACCAAAAAAAAGATCTCTCTTCCATTACCTACGTAAACCTTTATACCACATAGCCAACAACTTCTTGGGGTACATAGTTGCTTCTCAACTCTTACCTTACACAGATCACCACTTGCACCTCCTTCTTTTAAGATGGGAGCATCTTTGGATGATAGTGAAGGAGCTCGTCTCATGCCACATGAAGACTAGTAGAGCAACAAATGAAAGGTACGCCTAAAACCTTGCATGTTTTCATTTATGTGTGTATGTGTATGCGTGTGTGTGTGTGTATATATATATATATATATATGCAACTTTTGATTATCATATGATCCTAGATGAGGAAAACATTTATGTATATGTATTATGTGTTGTGTCTACATATTGATTGAATGTCATATGTGGTTATGTATTGTATATGTGTAAAAGAAAATTTTATTATACATTCTGCTATGCCCATGCCTATACAATGTCCTTGGACCACATCCTGTGTTTCCCAACAAGTGTGTCCCTCTGAAAAGTAGTACTTCTAGAGGGGAGGTGTTATAATATGCAAGGAAATTAAGCTTGCTTGATTATCAATGAACATCAACATTTTTAAAACAAAATGCTATGTTGGTTAATTTTTTTTTTTATTAATGTTGCAATAGTTAGATATCAGTTACACTCTTTAAACTATAAATCTAACAATTTTGGCTAACCTATATGACTCAATCAACTACATTTCATCTGCAACTCACACAACAAACTAGGAGTAAAATAATGTTACCTTAACTAAGAAACATGATGAATAACTTCAAATACAATGAAGATAGAGAGATTTGGTAAAAATGGAGAGGAGTTGGAATGGAGCAATTTGATAATTGAGTGAATATGGAGATGGATAAAATTGAAAAGGATTTATGCCATTAGATTCAAGGATAGTTTTTACAGTAAGAATAGTTAAAAGTGGACAAGTATTATTGGCTAAGAATGAAAGTAGAAAGTGTCAATTTTCAATTTAGAGGTTAAAATAGTTCAATTTAATATAATTCCCCAAAATATTGGTTAATGATCATTAAAAATGAACAAATTCAAACATAAATTCAAAAACGATATGAACCTCCTCAACTTTTCTATCACAAATTATCGATACCTTTTCTACACAAAGGATATTTGTATTTATATTTTATCAAAAAAAATTTCATAACACCCCTATTCACATAGAATGTTCATAATTACCCTACAAGTTATGCGAACTCAAGTCCATTCTCGAGATAGCATCTTATTCACATAAAAGTTACGCTAACTAACATGCAATTAGCATTGGAAAATTATTTAGCATAAAACGTTTAAATTTACCCATCCACTTTAGCTTTACCAAATTTGCATATATTGTGTAAATTGGGTCATGTAGAAGAACTATCAAAATCCAATCAACAATTCGCCATTGTTGCCTAATTCACCTATTCCATGCAAATATAATATAAATCTCTCTAATCCAAGAATATTTACAACTTAATTATAAATGCAACAATCAAATCCATCAACACTATAAAACTAAAATCCTACAAATCTTGAAAATGGTCGATAGAAGATAACGTCCACCAATGGTGCATGAGGATGAGAAACAGTGAAAATATCCTCCAATTACACGCTTTAACCTTTATTTTTTGGCCAAATGTATTCGATGTGGTTGATTGCTAACTAGAAACAAAGTCCTAAAGGATGAGACGATTACAAATGGGAAAATACTAAAATTTTAGTTTATATATAGAGTAATTTTAATTAAATTAAAATATAGAAGTTATATGAATAAAAAGAGACAGGTGTAATTATTATTTTTATATAAATAGTTAAAAAAATTGTAATAAATAACCCAAAACTAATTTACTCATTCATATATTAGAATAATTTTAAGAAGAAGCTTCCATGAGTTATTGTTGAAGTTCCCCAGAAGGGGCCAGGTCATCCTGTCACCATCATCGGTGTCATGCCCTAATTCCCCGGTTGGAAATCATTTTGTCTTTGCTTTCATAAGTTTTATATGACGCATGCCTTTACGTCTCCACACTGAAAATTACTACCCTTCAATTTTTCTTCAATATTTTTAATTAGGCGAAACGACCAATTCCCACCCAAGGTTTCCTGAAATGCCAAAGTACTACCTATAAAATTTTAAAAAACCAAATACTTATCTATATTCAATGAAAATACTAAAATATCATCTATACAAATAAATAATATTAATATTAAAATAAAATTTAATATAAAATAATATTTAAATAATAATAAATTTATTATAATAAATTAATAAGAACTTTAAAAAAAATTAAGAATTTTAAAAACAACCACCATCGTTGATAGTGACTTCTGTTAATATAACCAATTAGTTAAAAACGACTATTTAACTTTATTAAAAATTGAATCTAGCCACCTCGATAGTGGAGACAATCAAATTCGACCATAAAAAATCTGATTAAAACGACCAAATCTAACCACCTCCACCATAAGGGAAAGCTAGAGACGATTAGCACGTTTAAAATTGGATTTTTTTTGGTTATTTTAGATAGTAGAGGCAACTAAATTCGACTGACAATAAAATCAGATAACAATTTTTTATCAAATAATTATTTTCACCAATAGAGATAGTTACCTTTTAAATTTGTATTTTATTTTTAAATTTTATTAATTTATTAATATCTTATATTTTAATTATTTTTATAATTTTTATAATTTTAATTTAAAAAAATAAAAATGTTCTTCTACCTTTGGTTAATATGGGTGATTGACTATTTAAAACGTTTTGGGTGCGATCGTAATTTAAGGAAACCTTGGGTGCGAATGTTTGGCCTTTTAATTATTTGTATTTTGTAAGAACCATGTGTATGTCGCTCACGTTGAAGTTGTAAAAAATGTGATAAGGGAGAAACATGAAGACCTATATATATATGATTACAATCTCATCGGCTGATTCAACTTTACTGAAAAGAAGATCCAACGCTTCAAAGTGATTTGTATCTGCACAATGCAAACCTGGTTCACAATCCTCCTCTCTATCTCCATAGCTTTCCTGGTCAAAGCTTGCATTAACCTTCTCTTTCCCCGCAAACATCTCCCTCCTGGCCCTCCAAGCCTCCCCATTATTGGAAGCTTACTATGGCTTCGCAGATCAACTTCTGAAATCGAAACCATCCTCCGCAATCTCCGAGTGAAATTTGGCCCCATTGTCACTGTTTACTTTGGCTCTCGCCGTGCTATTTTTGTAGCCGATCGCTCCCTTGCGTACAACGCTTTAGTCCAAAATGGTGCTTTCTTTTCTGATCGTCCACCGGCTCCTCCCACAACCAAATTTTTTAGGAGTAACCAACACAATATCACTTCCTCTTCTTATGGCCCTACGTGGCGGCTCCTGCGCCGTAATCTCAGCGCTGAAATTCTCCACCCTTCACGGTTGAGGAGCTACACGGGTGTGCGCAAGTGGGTTCTTCATATCCTTTTGGATAATCTCAAGTCAGTGTCCGCAAATGGTGATCCAGTTCGTTTGATGGATCATTTTCAATACGCCATGTTTTGCTTGTTAGTCATTATGTGTTTCGGAGAACAGGTTATTGAAAGCCAAATCAAACAAGTTGAAGACGTCCAGCGTCGCCTGGTGTTAGGATTTAACGGATTCAATGTACTGAATTCCTGGCCGAGATTGACAAAGATTGTGCTTCGCAAAAGATGGAGGGAGCTGTTTCAGTTACGGAAATATCAAGAAGAAGTGTTGGTTCCATTGATAAGAGCTAGAAAGAAAGTGAAAGAAGAGAATTTAATAAAATGCGAAGAGAACAAGCGTGTTTTAGCTTACGTTGATACTCTGTTAGATTTGGAGCTCCCAGAAGAAAAGAGGAAGCTTAATGAATCAGAAATTGTTTCTTTGTCTTCGGAATTTCTAACCGCTGGCACAGACACTACATCCACAGCTTTGCAGTGGATCATGGCGAATTTAGTGAAATACCCACATATTCAAGAGAAGATATACATGGAGATTAGAGGAGTTGTGGAAGAAGTAGAGGATGAAGTGAAAGAAGAAGACTTGCAAAAGATGCCTTACTTGAAGGCAGTGATATTAGAGGGTTTAAGAAGACATCCTCCTGCGCATTTTGTGTTGCCACACGCAGTAACTGAAGAAATAGAGATCAATGGATATGTGATACCAAAGGATGTGACCATCAATTTCCTGGTGGCTGAAATGGGTTGGGACCCAAAAGTTTGGGAGGATCCCATGGCATTCAAGGCAGAGAGATTTATGGGTGGCGATTTTGATATAACAGGAAGTAGGGAGATTAAGATGATGCCATTTGGGGTAGGGAGAAGGATCTGTCCAGGGCTTGGTTTGGCAATGCTTCATCTGGAGTATTTTGTGGCAAATTTAGTTTGGAAATTTGAGTGGAAAGCTGTGGATGGAGATGGGGTTGATTTATCAGAGAAGCAGGAGTTCACAACGGTTATGAAGAATCCATTGAAGGCTCATATTTATGAGAGGACTAGATAATTTACTTTCCTATGTTTAAAGTGTCAAGTCTTTACTAGTAATAAGAAACCATGTTGTGTGCTATGTGATTTACGTCAAATGCTTGCCCTCTTTGGGAAGACAGTGACAAACATTTAGACTCTTAACGAGGAAAGAAGTGAAACGACAACGAATTATTACATAATATTAAATTTAATTTTGTACAAGGATAAAAATGGAACTTAAAATTTTGATCATAACGAAAATTAAATTTAAAATTAAAGATAATAACAGATTTAAATTATCCCTTCTCATAAAATATATAATAAATTTTTTTACTTTTTTCATTTTAGTAAATTCAATTTTAGCTTTAAATGTCTTAATTTATTTTAATCTTTTTCATTTACCAGTTTTTCTGTTTTTTCAAAATTTGTGTTGTTAGATTCACTTGAAAAAATGAAGGGCTTTTAAGTACATCTATCATTTTTTAATTAAAGTTAATCACATACTACTTATATATATGTCTGTCCTCCAATTGATAAAAGGAAAAATAAAATAAATAATATAATTAAAACAAAATAACTATATTATATTAAGGTTTAGTCGAAATGACCACTTGAAATATTGGGCCCAAAATGTCTATGTATAAATTTAAAACATAACACTCAAAGGTAAAAGGAGAACTGCACGAAAATGCATGTACCGCATGATTTGATCCAGCCCAAAGCAAACTCGCTTGCAGCGCAAAAATTTCTTCAGTGAGTATCGACTAGTTCTGATAACAAAAGTAGAAAATAAGGTAACCAAATTGATGCTCACGTAATTATCTTTAATTTGACATGCATTTTGATGTGATTTGGAGTGCATTTTGGTTGAAAAAAGCAAAATAAAATAAAATAAAATAAAAACTAAACAATTTTCAACCTAAAATTTAAATTTGTGGCAAAAAATATGATGAATTTCAGTCATATTTTGTACACATTCATGCAAATGTGGTGATGTTGTTGATATTGTTGTCAAAAGGTGCATCTCATGCTGCCACTCAATGTCTCACGAAGCCACATGATTTAGCTTCATGCTTATTTTTTATGTTGAAATCAGTTGTCTAATGCTTGTTTTTGTTGTAAATGCATCGCACGACCAACTCATGTTCGCATGAATATGTTCGTGCATCACACGAATAAGGTGTACGATGCATAAAGGGTTTTTTTTTTTTTTTTTTTTGTAAATATGAAGGGCATATTGGTTACTTCTAACATCAAAATTAGCTATTTTAGACTTTTTATTTATCATAAATGCATCCTAGGACGTGCATTAGGCAATCTGGTTAGATTTTGGTGGCAACAATATGTAGATCATGCGACACACGAATCCAATTATATGACGCATAAACTGGTTGTAGTATAGGATGCTACTACTTTTTAAACTTTTAGGGTTTGTTTGAGACACTTTTTAAAATTGTTGGGTTATGTGTCACATGATGGGGGCATTAGGTTATTTTTCTGAAATTTTAGGGTATTAAGATACTATAACAAACTATAACAGTTTGTTAATTAGGTGCTGAATTGATAATTTACATATTAAGAGACTATATTGATATTTTACATATTAGGGATTGTATTGATATTTTACATATTAGCGATTAACAACTGCATGATAAGGTTACATGTTCTTAGAGGTCATGTCTTTTCACAAGGCATGACGCACAATTGTGTCTAAATTATAAGCACGGTTATGTGTTTATCCATTGACCTTTTGCTTAGCACGATAAGATTGCACAATTGAATGAGGGTTGTGTTGGACTTGGGAGGTGCATTGTAATAACCCAGGAGTAGAATTGTTATTTTAGGCTTTGAGACTAAGGGTAAAAAGAGATTTCTAGATAAAAAATCGATTCAAGAGGGTTCAAGGGTATAAGAGTCTTTTAGAAGCATTTCGTGGCTTATACATGGATATTTTGGAAAGAATATTCCATGTATGATGCGAAGAGAGAGAGATTTCAGATTTTTGAGGGGTACACGCCCGTGTGTCAGGAGAGAGGCACGATATAAGTTTTGTTTTCTCGTATTTTTGCTCAGTTTTTCCTTCAGCTTCTTCTCTTCTCCATTTCCAATAAACCCTAGGCTCGAATTTGTCCAGCCAACAACCATTATTTCAGTTAGAGATCTAGGAGCATTTATAGAGAGAGATCCGGATGCCATGACTAGAGGTAAGTATTTTTTTTACCTCTTTCATTTAGGTTTCCAGCATGTTTTTCTGATTTTTGAGCTTCTTGGATGGTTGTTGTGTAGTGAGTATGTTTTCCAGCTTGATTTGATGATGATGAGATGTTTTGAATGATGATTTATGAGTTTATTATGCAATGTATGATGTTTATGTTGCTTGAGCATGAAACCATAAGAAATGTACGAGATTTAGCATGTTTAATGATAAATGAATGAGATGAGAATGTTTATGAGCATGAGAATATGTTGTATGCAAGTTTGATTGAGAAATGGTTGAGATTTAGATGTGTTTGAGTGAGATTTTTTGGGTTTTCAGATGTATCTGTAAAATCTAGGGTGAGCACATGGCCATGCACCCGAGGTTACACGCCAGTGTGGCCTCAATTCTGTATGACACACGGCCTTTCTTGGTGCCCATGTATATATAAAAATTCAAACACACGTTTGTGTACCCAAGTGCATACACCCGTGTGTCTAATCCCAATTCTACACGCCCGTATAGGCAAGACACGAGATGGTGTTGAGGCAATTACACGCTTATGCAGTGCGATACACGCTCGTGTGCCAAGCTTATGCATGCCCGTATATTTGCACCATATGCCTGTGTGGCCAACCAAAGTTTTATGAAATTTTTCAGAAGCTTGCACGGTCAAGGGCACGGCCCCGTGTGCCTTCACACACATCCGTGTGCCAAGCATAGCATGCCAGTGTGCCTTAAGAAAATGAGGAAACAGATTCTAAAGCATGATTAAAGCAAATATAAGCTAACTTAAGCAATTTTGAGCGAATTCTAAGCACGAGAAACTCAAGAATAACACGATATAACAATATATCATGTATGATCATCAAACATTGAGCACGATATGCCACATGAAATATTTTCAGCAAGGGATCTAATGACCCAAGAGTATGATTTAAAAATATAGATATATGATGTTTCAGATATCAGTTAGAGGTGGATACGAGGAGGCACCTGTGAATTCGTATGCCCACTAGAGAGAACATAGTCGTGCACGAGTAGTTTTATCATAGGTTTGAGCTTATGAGACCAAGGTGTCGAATCCCTGTATTCATCAGTCTAGCCAACATAACAGAGATATTTTTCAGATACAGTACTTTCTGATACAGTTTTCAGTTATACTACATGTATATATACAGGATCTTTGGATCAGAGTTTTATATCAGAAAGGGTTTTTAGAAATCAGGCCCAAGGGCAAGTTTTACAAATGTTTACTACTTACATGATATCAGAGCATACATATCATGTCATGTATAGTATTCATGAGAAATGAGACAAAGAAAGACAAGAACATTCACGAATACACAATGAATAAAGAAAGTAAAGAAATAAAAGAATAAGAAAGAATGAATAAGCTACTGTAAAACAAGTATAACAAGATGATATGAAAACAGTAAGTTGAGAATCGCAAGTTCTGATCTGAGATCAGCTTGTGCTCGATGGTCTGTATGTGTGAGAGACAGGAAATGCTTACTGAGTGATTTTGTCACTCACTCTTTTCCCTTCCTTTCTCTTTGTAGATCAGTGAGTTAGGGACTAAGTTGGAGTGATGTAGCTGTGAGGTTTTGGGGACATGACTCGGCGGCTAGTAGCAGCGTGTGTTGGCTCGCATACTTTGATGACATTTTATCTCATGTATTTATGTGTGTGTATTATATTATAGTATGCACTATATAGATGACATATTTTTATATACATGAGCAGCCTGAGAATTTTATAAAAATATTATTATTATTTCGATATTTTATTACAGAATTTATGTTTTTTGCTTCCGTATTCAAAATTTTAAATTATTTTGAGTAGCAGTAAGTTTTCCTTTCTTATAGGGATTCCCATCATAGACGCATTTTTAGTACAATATATATATATATATATATATATATATATATATATTTTTAAACAGCTGCGCACAGTAGGCTTGGGGCGGAGGTCACTACATGCATGCACAGTTGTACTGTATTCTAACGTGATCATGTTTGACCTAAAATTTTTTTATGAAATATTATAGGCCTTAGCTCAAGCCTGAGTACAACTCTCTGTTTTATATGCACGGGTTAAATTATAACATCACATGGTCGTGCATGTAAAGAGCATGGGTGTGTGCAAATTGTTTTCACATTTTCACCCAAATTTTGATATTTTTAGTCTTTTTTTGTGAATTTCACTTTGGAGTATTTTGATATATGATTTTTAAATTTTCAATCTATTTTTTTGAATAATACATGTATTATGATATTAAAATATTGTCATGTTTATTGATATCTTATTTGTTTGTTATGATTTTATGTAGAGTAAAAGCCAAAGAATTGATGTTAGTCCAAAGCATCAGTCACTTTTAGTACTGCAAAGATACAATGGCAAACATTAGGTGCACTTTAACAACAAGTCAATTAAAGTTGTTTGCCTTAACATGTTTCAAACACTAATTAGACTTATGTTCAAAGCTTCAAACCTTTATAAACTAGCTGAGTAGACTCTAACTCTTCTCTCTTTAAATTTTGTGTTTATTTGAATCATATTTGTTGTGTGACTTATTGATTGCTTTAAATACCTTATTATTTAACTTGTTTGTTATTAAAAAAAAGATTTTTAGAGTTATAAAATTTTTAATAATCTTATTCACCCCTTCACTAAGATTATTTTACTAGTTAAAAAGTCTTTCAACAAATTATCATTACCCTTTCTACGCAAATAATATTTGTACTTTCTCACACTTTATCAAAGGAAATTCCGTAACACCCCTATTCACATAGAATGTTCACAATTACCCAACAAGTTATGCAAAATGAAGGCCATTCTTGAGATAATAACTTATTCACATAGAAGTTACACTAACTAGACACCCCGTTAGCATTGGAAAATTACAAGCTTAATTATAGAAGAATTATCAAAATCCAATCAACAATTCGCCATTGTTGCCTAATTCACCTACGCCATGCAAATATGATATAAAGCTTTTTAATCCAAGAACATTTGCAATTTAATTGTAAATGCAACAATCAAATCCATCAACACTCTACAAATAAAATCCTTCGAATCTTGGAAATGGTCGATAGAAGATAACATCCACCAATGGTGGATGAGGATGAGAAACAGTAATATATCCTCCAACTACACACTTTAACCTTTATTTTTTGGCCAAATTTATTAGATGCGGTTGGCTATTTGCTAGAAACAAAGTCCTAAAGGATGTGACAATTACAAATGGGAAAATACTAAAAATTTAGTTTATATATAGAGATAATTTCAGTTAAATTAAAATATAGAAGTTATATGAATAAAAAGAGAAAGTTGTAATATTATTTTTATAAAAATAGTTAAAAAATTGTAATAAATAACCCAAAACTAACTTACTCGTTCATATATTAGAATAATTTTAAGAAGAAGCTTCCATGAGTTATCGTTGAAGTTCTCCAGAAGGGGCCAGGTCATCCTGTAACCATCATCGGTGTCATGCCCTAATTCCCCGGTTGGAAATCATTTTGTCTTTGCTTTCTTAAGTTTTATATGACGTATGCCTTTACGTCTCTACACTGAAAATTACTACCCTTCAATTTCTCTTCAATATTTTTAATTAGGCGAAACAACCAATTCCCACCCAAGGTTTTCTGAAACAACAATGTCCTACCTATAAATTTTAAAAGCCAAATACGTATCTATATTCAAAGAAAAGACTAAAATACTATCTATACAAATAAATATAAGTTAATAAAAATGTTAAAAATAAATTAAAAATTATAAAAAAACCATTGTTGTCAATAATGGTTATTGTTAACATAACTAAATAGCTGAAAATGATTATTTGGCTCTATTGATAATTAGATTTGACCATCTCGATAGTGGAAATAGTTATATTCGACTACAAAAAATTGACAAAGATGGTTAGATCTGACTACCTTTGCTATTAGAGAAGGTTAAAAATAGTCAACATACTCGAAACTGATTGTTTACTCATTTTAAATAGCAGAGATAACCAAATTCTACTATTAATAGAACCAGATGATCATTTTCAATCACCTCATTATATTTACTGACAGCAGTAGTTGTTTTTTAAATTTTTTATTAATTTATTAATTTATTATTATTATTTTATATTTTAATTATTTTTGCAAAATTTATTTTTTAATTTTTATTCAAAAAATAAAAAAAAAATTTATAACTATGGTCAACTACTGGGCAATTGGTCTTTTAAAACTTTTTGGGTAAGATTTGTTCGTTAAGAAAACCTTACGTGGGACTATGTTGATTCGCCTTTTAATTATTTGTATTTTGTAAGAACCATGTAAATATTGCACACGTTGAAGTTGTAAAATGTGATAAAAGGGGAAACATGGAGACCTATATATAGCACTACAATCTCATCGGCTGATTCAGCTTTACTGAAAAGAAGATCCAACGCTTCAAAGTGATTTGTATCTGCAAAATGCAAACCTGGTTCGCCATCCTCCTCTCTATCTCCATAGCTTTCTTGCTCAAAGCTTGCATTAAACTTCTCTTTCCCCGCAAACATCTCCCTCCAGGCCCTCCAAGCCTCCCCATTATTGGAAGCTTACTATGGCTCCGCAGATCAACTTCTGAAATCGAAACCATCCTCCGCAATCTCCGAGTGAAATTTGGCCCCATTGTCACTCTTCACTTTGGCTCTCGCCCTGTTATTTTTGTAGCAGATCGCTCCCTTGCGTACAAGGCTTTAGTCCAAAATGGTGCTTCGTTTTCTGATCGTCCACCGGCTCCTCCCACAACCAAATTATTTAGCAGCAACCAACACAATATCACTTCCTCTTCTTATGGCCCTACGTGGCGTCTCCTGCGCCGTAATCTCAACGCTGAAATTCTCCACCCTTCACGGTTGAGGAACTACACGCGTGTGCGCAAGTGGGTTCTTCATATCCTTTTGGATAATCTCAAGTCAGAGTCCAAAAATGGTGATCCAGTTCGTCTGATGGATCATTTTCAATACGCCATGTTTTGCTTGTTAGTCATTATGTGTTTCGGAGAACAGGTTATTGAAAGCCAAATCAAACAAGTTGAGGACGTCCAGCGTCGCCTGGTGTTAGGATTTAACGGATTCAATGTACTGAATTCCTGGCCGAGATTGACAAAGATTGTGCTTCGCAAAAGATGGAGGGAGCTGTTTCAGTTATGGAAATATCAAGAAGAAGTGTTGGTTCCATTGATAAGAGCCAGAAAGAAAGTGAAAGAAGAGAATTTAATAAAATGTGAAGAGAACAAGCGTGTTTTAGCTTACGTTGATACTCTGTTAGATTTGGAACTCCCAGAAGAAAAGAGGAAGCTTAATGAATCAGAAATTGTTTCTTTGTCTTCGGAATTTCTAACCGCTGGCACAGACACTACATCCACAGCTTTGCAGTGGATCATGGCGAATTTAGTGAAATACCCACATATTCAAGAGAAGATATACATGGAGATTAGAGGAGTTGTGGAAGAAGTAGAGGATGAAGTGAAAGAAGAAGACTTGCAAAAGATGCCTTACTTGAAGGCAGTGATATTAGAGGGTTTAAGAAGACATCCTCCTGCGCATTTTGTGTTGCCACACGCAGTAACTGAAGAAATAGAGATCAATGGATATGTGATACCAAAGGATGTGACCATCAATTTCCTGGTGGCTGAAATGGGTTGGGACCCAAAAGTTTGGGAGGATCCCATGGCATTCAAGGCAGAGAGATTTATGGGTGGTGATTTTGATATAACAGGAAATAGGGAGATTAAGATGATGCCATTTGGGGTAGGGAGAAGGATCTGTCCAGGGCTTGGTTTGGCAATGCTTCATCTGGAGTATTTTGTGGCAAATTTAGTTTGGAAATTTGAGTGGAAAGCTGTGGATGGAGATGGGGTTGATTTATCAGAGAAGCAGGAGTTCACAACGGTTATGAAGAATCCATTGAAGGCTCATATTTATGAGAGGACTAGATAATTTACTTTCCTATGTTTAAAGTGTCAAGTGTTTACTAGTAATAAGAAACCATGTTTATGCTTTGTGATTTACGTCAAATGCTTGCCCTCTTTTGGAAGACAGTTCTCCCTAATTAAATTGGGTACAAACATTTAGACTCTTAACGAGGAAAGAAGTGAAACGACGATGAATTATTACATAATATTAAATTTAATTTTGTACAAGGATAAAAATGGAACTTAAAAAATTTTGATCATAAGGAAAATTAAATTTAAAATTAAAATAATAACAGATTTAAATTAGCCCTTTTCATAAAATAAATAATAATTTTATTTTACTTTTTTCATTTTAGTAAATTCAATTTTAGCTTTAAATGTCTTAATTTTTTTTAATCTTTTTCATTTACCAGTTTTTTTTTTTCAAAATTTATGTTTTTACATTCACTTGAAAAAATGAAGGGCTTTTAAGTACATCTATCATTTTTTTAATTAAAATTAATCACATACTACTTATATAGATATGTCTGTCATCCAATTGATAAAATGCAAATAAAATAAATAACTTAATTTAAATATAATTAAAGCTAAATAATTATATCATATTAAGATTTAGCCAAAATGATCACTTGAAATATTTGGTCCCAAATGTCTATGTATAAATTTAAAATATAACACACAGAGGCAAAAAGAAAATTGCACAAAAATGCATGTACCACACGCATTTAATTGGACCCAAAGCAAACTTGCTTGCAGCCTAAAAATTTCTTTGGTGAGTATCAATTGATTATGGTAACAAAAGTAGAAAATCAGGTAACCGAATTAATGCTCACATACTTATCTTTAATTTGGCATATGATTTAAAGTGTATTTTAGTTGAAAAAAGCCAAAAAAAAAAAAAAATTGAGCAATTTTCAACCATAAAATCTAAATTTGTGGCCAAAAATCGGATGGATTTCAGGCATATTTTTGTACATATTCTTGCAAATGTAGTGATGTGGTTGATATTGTTGTAAAAAAAAGGCATCGTATGCTACCATTCAATGTTTTACGAAGCCACATGATTTAGTTTCATACTGGTTTTTTATGTTGAAATCAATTGTCTAATACTTGTTTTTGTTATAATTGCATTGTACGACCAGCTCATGTTTGCATGAATCTGTTCATGCATCACACGAATAGGGTGTGCGATGCATGAAGGGCATTTTTTTTTTTTTTTGTAAATATGAAGGGCATAATGGTTACTTATAATATCAAAATTAGCTATTTTAGGCTTTTTATTTATCGTAAATGCATCATAGGACGTGCATTAGGCAATCTAGTTAGATTTTGGTGGCAAAAATATGTATATCGTGCGACGCACGAATCCAATTATATGATGCATAAACTAGTTGTAGTATGGGATGCTACTACTTTTTAAACTTTTAGGGTTTGTTTGAGACAGTTTTTAAAATTGTTGGGTTATGTGCACATGATGGGGGCATTAGGTTATTTTTTTGAAATTTTAGGGTATTAAGATACTATAACAAACTATAGCCGTTTGTTAATTAGGTGCTGAATTGATAATTTACATATTAAGGGACTATATTGATATTTTACATATTAGGGACTATATTGATATTTTATATATTAGCGATTAACAACCGCATGATAAGGCTACATGTTCTTAGAGGTCATGTCTTTTCACAAGGCATGACGCACAATTGTGTCTAAATTATAAGCACGACTATGTGTTTATCCATTGACTTTTTTGCTTAGCATGATAAGATCGCACAATTGAATGAGGGTTGTGTTGGACTTGGGAGGTGCATGCATGGTTGTACTATATTCTAACACAATCATGTTTGATCTAAAATTTTTTTATGAAATGTTATAGGTCTTAGCACGGGCATGAGCACAACACCGTGTTTTATATGCACAGTTAAAATTATAACATCACATGGTCGTGCATGTAAAGAGCATGGGCATGTGTAAATTATTTTCACATTTTCACCCAATTCCTGATATTTTTAGTCTTTTTTTGTAAATTTCACTTTAGAGTATTTTGATATATAATTTTTGAATTTTCAATCTATTTTTTGAATAATAGATGTATTATGATATTAAAATATTTTCATGTTTATTAATATCTTATTTGTTTGTTATGATTTTATGTAGAGTAAAAGCCAAAGAATTGATGTTAGGTATGAGAGATTTTCGATTACATGTTAGTCCAAAGCATCAGTCACTTTTAGTGCTACAAAGATGCAATGGCAAACATTAGGTGCACTTTAACAAGTCAGCTGAAGTTGTTTGCCTTAACATGTTTCAAACACTTATTAGACTTAGGGTGATTATAAATTTAGTGGTGTCTTGGTGTATTCAACCATTGTACGGTCATTGGTTAGAGAAAACAACGATAACGAATTTTGGTTTAGGATTAATAAGGTGGATGTCTGATTCAACCCATGTAAGTTCACTATCATTACTGACTTATGATTTGGTTAGATATCGAAGATATCCATCTATTTACATAATACCAGCCAACCTCAGATTATAGATAAATATTTTACTAGGCTAATATTAGTTTCATGTGATGACTTTCTAGCCATATGGGAGGCAAGATCATAGGGGGTCAATGACATCGATGCACTAAAGATAGCATTATTATACTTTCTTCACTACGACTTACTAGGGGCGAGTAACAAAAAGCTTGTATCAAATGACATGTTAAAGATGGTAAGGCCAATCAAGGGCCAGTTAGAGGATATTCAGAGTCAGTTAGAGACGAGGATATTGTTTGGCAAGTATTCAAAACAAGGTTTGGGTATTAAGACAACCAATACTAGTAAGTTCGAACGACTGCATCTTATTTATAGTCTACCTAGAGTTCATCAACCTTCAAAGTTTAATGGATCAAGAGACCCAATTGTGGCTAAGAAGTGGATAAAGTTAATGGAAAATGCCATGAGCCTGTTCACTATGATAGATAGAGAAAAGTTTTGATACATAGTTTATATTCTCTAAGGTGATGCGAGGATTTGGCGGAACCTCGTGAAGACTGTAGGACCCGCCGCCACGAGTACCCCTACTGCTGCTGAATACTATAGGGGAGCTTTTATTAATTATCTGAAAATATGGGTACCCGCGACGGGAATCCTACGAAAAATAAAACAACCTACCTGAAACTATACAATTTTGCACATGCGGAAGCTTTTCTGGATTACATCTGAAATATATACATCGACTGTAAAGTACATATTGTTCTGTACAATGGGCCCATTGGCCTTTTCACATATACATATACTGTTCATTTACATCTGAGTACAAGAACATTTACAAAATGACCACACAGGTCTAAAACTGATATACATACTGATCGCGGTGTGTGTGCATGCCTTCTCCGTCAGCCTCGGTCCACCCGCTCCTCGAACCCAGCACGAACCACCTGAAAAGGATGGAAGAAGGAGGGGGATGAGTGATAAAGAACACCCAGTAAGCGCTCCTTACTTCCCTCAATACCCAAGCAAGCACAAACAATCGTATAAATCAAACATACCTGGGTCTCGGTCCTAATCATACATCTATGCGCTTGCTGAAATCTGAAAATGTTATCAGAATATCCGAATTCACATTCATTTACTGATATCATATTTATTCATGCCATGATGCGTATGTCATGTCATACTACTGAAATATCTCACGGATGCATGCATCTGAATACCTCTCTGTACCCTCGGGTACCTGCTGTGCTGATCAGACTGGTGAACACAGGGATTCGACATCCTGGCTATGTGGGCTGAACAGTCTAGCTACTGGCTAGAAAGCTGAATCTGAAAACAACTGCACTGCTTCGATCTGACTGGTGTCAGAGAGCTGAAACTGAAATGCTGCTGAATCCTCTGACTGGTGTCAGGAACAGAATATGTAACACTGCTGAGCGTTCTGACTGGTGTCAGAAGGCTGAATCCCACAGATGCCCCCTCGTGTTCCACCGATACTCTTACCTGTACATCAGGTTCTGAAAACTGTTGAATTCGGATCCCTTGATCCTTTCTGAAACTACATGTCATGTCATGATATGCACATGCAGTTTATTATCTGAATACAGGCTCATCTGATGCTTATCTGAAGCATTTTAACCATTTATCTGAATTCCCATGCTTAAATAATCAAATTTTAATCATTTTTCTGAAAAACTGCTGATGCACGGGTGTGCATGAAACGCGCACGGGCGTGCACCCTGATGCACGGGACCGTGCACTGGTCGTGCGCTTGGTCGTGCAAGCTACTGGAATTTACTATTCATTTTCACTGAAAACGCTTATGCACAGGCGTGCATCTATGGACACACGGGCGTGCATGGGTAATTTTTGACCGTGCACACGTCGTGCACACGGGCGTGCATCTGGAAAAACGAAGACTCACGGTCGTGCCATACTGGCGCACGGTCGTGCGTCTGGTTCTTCAACAAAGCACCGCTTAGAAACTTGCCTCAAACGCATACCATTTCTCAATCAATTGCAATAACACTTCAATAGCACATTCCCAACATCACAAACAACACAATTCAAGCATCATATCTCACATGCATCAAGCCATATGATTTCTACCATGGAAGTATCAACATTCTCTCACTAAAGCCATACACCCACACATGCAAGCTTCAAGAGTGGAAATTTATCAACCAAATCAACATGCAAAGCCATATAGGCATTTCCAGCACTCATCAACATATAAAGGACTCATCCATGGCATCACAATTCATCACACAAGCTGGGAAGATGCAAGAAGAAGTAAAGAACACTTACCTCTTGCCATGCTTCGGAAACAAGCTTCAAAACTCTAATCTCTTTGCTCTCTAACCGGATTGGAAGCTTCTTGCTGCTGGTTCCCTTCTCTAAGGATAGGAGGAATTGAAAATGGTTGGGTGAGAAAAGAATAACAATTCTCTCGGCTCTCACTTATATACTAGGCCACGCACGTGCGTGCACCAATGATGCACGGGCGTGCACAAGGGAAAATGAACTTAGTTCATTTCCCGCGCATTCGCACACTCGAATCCTGCCGAAAGGATTCCAACGAAAGCCACACGACTTCAAAAACTTACCAACTCACCCCTGAGCTTTACTAGACTCCCAATCTATTTCTGAATCTCGATTCTAACCCCGAAACTCTAACCGAAAAGGCTTTCAGAATCTAGGATGCTACATTTCCTCCCCCTTATAAAAATTTTGATCCGAAATTTACCTGAATAACTCTGGGAACCTATCCCTGATCTTAGACTCTACCTCCCAAGTGGTTTCCTCCACTCTTTGACTGCGCCATAAGACCTTCACTAGAGGAATCTGCTTGTTCCTGAAAACCTTGACTTTGTAGTCCAGAATCTGCACTGGCAGCTCTTGATAACTCAAATCCTCTGCCAACTCAACCTCTGAAAACTGAAGCACGTGAGAAGGGTCCCCCACATACTTCCTCAATTGAGACACATGGAACACATTATGAATCTTGTCCATGCTAGCTGGCAACGCCAACCTGTAGGCAACTGTCCCCACTCTCTCAAGTATCTCATAGGGACCAATGAATCTCGGGGCTAACTTCCCCTTTCTGCCAAATCTGAGAACGTGCCTGTACGGAGCAACTCTCAGAAAAACTCTGTCGCCTACTGCAAACTCAATCTCTCTGCGTCTCAAGTCTGCGTAGCTCTTCTGTCGATCCTGGGCCTGTTTCATCCTTTGCCTGATAATCCTGATCTGCTCAATCATTCCCTGAACTATCTCTGGGCCCATAACTGTCTCCAGAAAATCTCTCTATCCAATCTGATCCTAATGAAGAGGAGATCTACACCTCCGACCGTATAATGCCTCAAATGGAGCCATATGAATAGTCGTCTAATAACTATTATTATAAGCAAACTCCATGAGAGGAATCAACTCCACCCAATCGGTCTGAAAGTCCATACAACAGGCTCTGAGCATATCCTCCAGAATCTTATTCACCCTCTCAGTCTGGCCATCTGTCTGAGGATGATAAGCCGAACTAAACTGTAATCTGGTCCCCAAGGCTCTCTGCAATGATCTCCAGAAAGCTGATAGGAATCTGGAGTCTCTATCTGACACTATAGTCCTGGGAACACCATAGAGTCTGACCACCTTTCTAATATACAGTCTGCCCAACTGATCTGTAGACATACCCTGTCTGACTGGTAGAAAGTGAGCTGACTTACTCAGCCTGTCTACTATCACCCAAATGCCATCAAATCCTCTCTGAACTCTAGGAAGACCAGAAATGAAATCCATAGAAATATCTTCCCCCTTCCACTCAGGAATACTCAAGGGATGAAGTAAACCTGAGGGTCTCTAATGCTCTGCCTTAACCTGCTGACATACTAGACATCTGGAAACAAAGTCTGCGATATCCTTTTTCATGCCTGACCACCAGAAACTCTTCTTGAGATCCTGATACATCTTTGTACTGCCTGGGTGTGCTGTATACATCGTACTGTGTGCCTCTGACAAAATCATTTGTCTCAACTCTGAACTCTGTGGCACACATACTCTGCCTCTGAATCTCAAGATCCCATCTCTGAACTCAAAGTCTGGCACTGCTCTCTCTGACATCCTCTGAAGCATACTCTGAGTCTACTCATCAAACATCTGACACTCTCTGATCTCATCATACAGAGAAGATCTGATCTGAAGTCTGGAGAATCCTGCAGTCACTATCTCAATCTGCTCTCTGGCAATTTCAAACTGCAACTCTCTCTGAAGCGAAAGGCTGGATAAGGCTACCCGCCTGCTCAATGCATCTGTCACTACATTGGCTCTCCCTGGATGATATCTGATGTCAACATCATAGTCCTTCACCAGCTTTAACCATCTCCTCTGTCTCATATTCAACTCTCTCTGGGTGAAGAAATATTTCAGACTCTTATGGTCTGAATAAATGCTGCACTTGACCCCATAAAGATAATGTCTCCAAATCTTCAAAGCAAATACGACTGCAGCTAACTCCAAATCATGGGTAGGATACCTCGACTCGTGATCTTTCAACTGTCTGGAGGCATAAGCAATAACTCTACCACTCTGCATCAATACTGCCCCAATCCCTTGATGGGACGCATCTGTATAAATGTCAAACTCTACTCCCTCCTGAGGTAGCGCTAAAACTGGAGCACTAGTCAATCTCTGCTTAAGCTCTTGAAATCGTGCCTCGCACTCATCTGTCCATACAAATGGAACCTCTTTCCTAGTCAAGACAGTGAGAGGTCTCGCTAGGCTAGAGAATCCCTCAATGAACCTCCTGTAGTAACCTGCCAACCCAAGGAAACTCCTGATCTCTTTTACTGTCTTCGGCCTTGGCCAACTCAGAATAGCCTCTACCTTGCTGGGATCCACTGAAATACCATCTGCTGTCACTACATGTCCCAGAAATGCCACTCTGTCAAGCCAAAACTCACATTTGGAGAACTTGGCATACAACTGTCTGTCTCTCAGTCTCTGAAGCATATATCTGAGATGCTCCTCATGCTCTGCCACACTCCTGGAGTACACCAGAATGTCATCAATGAAAACCACCACGAACCGGTTTAAGCAATCATGAAACACCCGGTTCATCAGATCCATAAAGATCGCTAGAGCATTAGTCAACCCAAATGGCATAACCACAAACTCATAATGTCCGTATCTGGTCCTAAAAGCTGTCTTGGGAACATCTCTGTCTGCCACTCTGACCTGATAGTACCCAGATCTCAAGTCAATTTTGGAAAACACAACTGCACCTCTCAACTGATCAAACAAGTCATCTATCCGGGGCAGGGGATACTTGTTCTTCACTGTCACTCTGTTAAGTTCCCTGTAGTCGATACACATCCTCATCGACCCATCTTTCTTCTTAACAAACAGAATCAGAGCTCCCCAAGGTGAACAATTGGGCCTGATGAATCTCTTATCAGTCAACTCCTGAAGCTGCTTCTTCAACTCCTGAAGCTCAGCTGGAGCCATCCGGTACGGAGCCTTAGAGATTGGGGCCGTACCTGGAAGAAGCTCAACACTAAACTCCAGTTCTCTGTCTAGAGGTAATCCTGGCAACTTCTCTGGAAGCATATCTGGAAACTCTCTGACAACTGGCATCTCTTCGATACTCGGACCCACTAAACTACTACACACCACATTGGCCAAGTATCCGACACAACCCTGTCTCAACAATCTGTTCGCCTGAATACTGGAGATCATCAGACTGTCCACTCTGCCCTCACCAAACATAAACTGATCAGGGCCTATGTGGAATCTCACCTTCTTCCTTCCACAGTCTATCTCTGCACCATATCTACCCAAGAAATCCATACCCAATATCATATCAAAATCTGTTAACTCCAGCAGAATCAAATCAATCATCATCTGTCTACCCATAACCTCTATCTCCTGATCTAGGAGAACTCTGTCACTCACCACGAATCCCCCATCTGGCATCTCTACATGGATACTCCGACTGGCTACACTAAGGTCAACCCCTAATCTCTCCACTATATTCCATGACACAAAACTGTGTGTGGCTCCACAATCAACAAGCACAAATAAAGGAGTACCAAAATAAAGTAACTGACCGGTAACTGTATGGGGAATGGCCTCTGCCTGCTCCTGGCGGACTGCATAAACTCTAGCTCTGCCTCCGCCAACTCCTGAAGGACCGGCACCTCCCTCAGGTGCTCTATCACCAACTCTGGGAACATTTGCACCACCTCTCTCTACTCTAACTTCGCCTCTGGGTGGACCACCTCGGCCTTTGAACTGACTAGCTCCACTTCGACCCAGTCCAGCACCAGCACTCGTACCTAATCTGGCTGGACATGCTGCCATCATGTGCCCTGGCTGATGGCACCAATAACAGACAATCTGACCGACTGGACACTCTCCCAAATGACGTCTGCCACACCTGGTACACTGTGGTGGCTGGGGTGTAACTCTCTGCCTCTGACTTTGAAAACCTTTGGCAGATCTCTTGGCTGACATCGGCCTCTTACCATTGTCTCTATCCTCTATCCTCTGATCTCTCTCGGATGCTCTGCTCATAGCACCCATCTTCTGTAAACCGACCTCGGATCTGAGCGCTCTCCCCAAGGCATCACTGAATCTCTGGGGAGGATTTGCTTCTGTCATGACATCCTTATAGATTGCAGGGTGCAACCCATGGATGAATTTCTGAACTCGGCCCATCTCTGTCCCTGCCAAACTCAGGACAAATCTCGCTAGTGCATTAAACCTGGTAGCATACTCCTTGATTGAACTCGACCCCTGAGCCAAATCAATAAACTCCTGGGCCTTGGCATACACCACCTCCATACTCCTGTATTTAGCATCAAACAACTGTCTGAATTTAGCCCACGTCATCTGCTCCTCGTTGATGGAAGCCTTGGCTAGACTCCACCAAATCTTGACATCACCTCTCAGATGAAACCTTGCATATCTGACTTTCTCTCTCTCTGAAAGAACAAAGAGCCCCATCATACTCTCGACGGACTCTATCCACTCCTTAGCCACTGCTGGATCCCTGGATCCACTGAATCTCGCTGGCTGATACGACCCTGGCAGCTGATAAATCGGATGAAGTCTGCTTGAAGAGCTAGGGCCAGCTGTCTCTATAGTCATACTCTGACTGGAATCTACATAACTCGTTAGATACTGATGCCTCTCTCTAACTGACTGAGGCTGTGACTGATACTGATGCTGTCGCTGATACTGCGGCTGAGACTGATGCTGTGACTGGGAATGTCGTCTCCTCGGAATCTGATAACTCTCACGCTGAGGAGGAGTAACTCTATCCGGCTTCTGAACATTACCCACTCCAGCTTGCTGAAGGTTCTCTCTAACTACATCCCCAATCATCTCTCTCAACTGCTCTGGTCTCATCGACACATGGGAGGTACTCTGAGATCGCCGCCTATCACTAACACTCATAGGACGGCCGGGTGAACTACTGTCTGTCTCATCTAGACATCTAGGGACATACTCCTCTTTATCTATAGCATCACAACAAACCAGGGTTAGAATCATATATCACAATCAAAGCTGAAAAATAAATACCTGACTGTGTTGTGAGGAGGGTCTGGACGACGGTTGCGAGGGAGAGAAAAAGCACCACACACTTACAACTTTGCTCTGATACCACCAATGTAGGACCCGCCGCCACGAGTACCCCGGCTACTACTGAATACTATAGGGAAGCTTTTATTAATTATCTGAAAATATGGGTACCCGCACGGGAATCCTACGAAAAATAAAACAACCTACCTGAAACTATACAATTTTACACATGCGGAAGCTTTTCTGGATTACATCTGAACTATATACATCGACTGTAAAATACATATTGTTCTGTACAATGGGCCCATTGGCCTTTTCACATATACATATACTGTTCATTTACATCTGAGTACGAGAACATTTACAAAATGACCACACAGGTCCAAAACTGATATACATACTGATCGCGGTGTGTGTGTGTGCCCTCTCCGTCAGCCTCGGTCCACCCGCTCCTCGAACCCAGTACGAACCACCTGAAAAGGATGGAAGAAGGAGGGAGATGAGTGATAAAGATCACCCAGTAAGCACTCTTTACTTCCCTCAATACCCAAGCAAGCACAAACAATCGTATAAATCAAACATACCTGGGCCTCGACCCTAATCATACATCTATGCGCTTGCTGAAATCTGGAAACGTTATCGAAATATCTGAATTCACATTCATTTACTGATATCATATTTATTCATGTCATGTCATGCTACTGAAATATCTCATGGATGCATGCATCTGAATACCTCTCTGTACCCTCGGGTACCTGCTGTGCTGATCAGACTGGTGAACACAAGGATTCGGCATCCTGACCATATGGGCTGAACAGTCTAGTTACTGGCTAGAAAGCTGAATCTGAAAACTATTACACTGCTTCGATCTGACTGGTGTCAGAGAGCTGAAACTGAAATGCTACTGAATCCTCTGACTGATGTCAGGAACAGAATATGTAACACTGCTGAGCGTTCTGATTGGTGTCAGAAGGCTGAATCCCACAGATGCCCCCTCGTGTTCCACCGATACTCTTACCCGTACATCAGGTTCTGAAAACTACTAAATTTGGATCCCCTGATCCTTTTTGAAACTACATGTCATGTCATGATATGCACATACAGTTTATTATCTGAATACAGGCTCATCTGATGCTTATCTGAAGCATTTTAACCATTTATCTGAATTCTCATGCTTAAATAATCAAATTTTAATCATTTTTCTGAAAAACTGCTGATGCACGGGCATGCATGAAATACGCACGGGCGTGCACCATGACGCACGGGACCGTGCACTAGTCGTGCACTTGGTCGTGCAAGCTACTGAAATTTACTATTCACTTTCACTGAAAACGCTTATGCACGGGCGTGCATCTACGGACACACGGGCGTGCATGGGTAATTTCTGGCCGTGCACATGTCGTGCACACGGGCGTGCATCTGAAAAAACGAAGACTCACGGCCGTGCCATACTGGCGCACGGTCGTGCGTCTGGTTCTTCAACAAAGCACCGCTTAGAAACTTGCCTCAAACGCATACCATTTCTCAATCAATTGCAATAACACTTCAATAGCACATTCCCAACATCACAAACAACACAATTCAAGCATCATATCTCACATGCATCAAGCCATATGATTTCTACCATGGAAGTATCAACATTCTCTCACTAAAGCCATACACCTACACATGCAAGCTTCAAGAGTGGAAATTTATCAACCAAATCAACATGCAAAGCCATATAGGCATTTCCAGCACTCATCAACATATAAAGGACTCATCCATGGCATCACAATTCATCACACAAGCTGGGAAGATGCAAGAAGAAGTAAAGAACACTTACCTCTTGCCATGCTTCGGAAACAAGCTTCAAAACTCTAATCTCTTTGCTCTCTAACCGGATTGGAAGCTTCTTGCTGCTGGTTCCCTTCTCTAAGGATAGGAGGAATTGAAAATGGAAGAGAGAATTGGCTAAAAAGGAAACTTGGGTGAGAAAAGAATAACAATTCTCTCGGCTCTCACTTATATACTAGGCCACGCACGGGCGTGCACCAATGATGCACGGGCGTGCACAAGGGAAAATGAACTTAGTTCATTTCCCGCGTATTCGCACACTCGAATCCTTCCGAAAGGATTCCAACGAAAGCCACACGGCTTCAAAAACTTACCAACTCACCCCTGAGCTTTACTAGACTCCCAATCTATTTTCGAATCTCGATTCTAACCCCGAAACTCTAACCGAAAAGGCTTTCAGAATTTATGATGCTACAAAGACTTCTATTAATAAAGACCATTTGACATGGCAGAGTTTCGATAGTTATTTGATGAAGAATATAAAAGTGCAGATATGGTATATGCAAAAACACAAGTGTTCATTGAGTTGACATAGGGGTCGAGTACTATTAAGGAGTACGTGACTTGGTTTAATGTTTTAGCAAGATTTGCTCTAGGTTTGGTTGGCACAAAAGCAGGTAGAGTGTAGGAATTCATACATAGACTTCATCCAGCCATAGCAAAGGATATGTTAACTGAAGCTGCTCCTCCTTAGAGGTTCAGTGATGCATTGGGAAGAGAGCTGAGATCAAACACTTGTTTGTAGAGGATGGGCATTCCTACCAAAACCGTCGAAAGAGGTGAAGATAAGGGTAACAGACTGTTTCAATCAAAGAAGTCATTAAAGAGTGTTTAAAAGTATAGAGTAATGACTCAGTTGCTTGTATGTGCAAAATATGGCAGATAACATGCAGAGGAATGTCTGATAGAGCAAAATACGTGTTTTGGGTGTTGTCAGCCAAGACACAGGATTTTAGTGTGCCTTTCTTGAATAGGTACTAGTATAGGACCCAGTAAATGTGGTATTAGTCTTTCTAGAGGTTGGAGTTAGAGCTGGATGAGTAGGAGCAGATCTCCCTAAGGTTAGCATGGGTACGTCTGGGGGAGGTGCAGGTGTTTCTAAAAGTGGCAAAGTTAGGGTGTATACAGTATGCTAGGAGTAGGCATAGGCTACCCACATGTTGTAACTGACCAGTTGTCTTTCTTTGATACTCCTTTATTTGTGCTTCTTGACTACGATATCACACATAGCTTTATAAGCAGAAGTATAGTAGAAAAATTAGGGTCAACTCTTAGTATGACCAGTAGGAGTATCCATGTTGAGATGTATGATGGTGGAGTAGTGATTTGTGATCGGGTTCTAATAGATCAAAAGATTGTGATTGTGAGTAGAAGGTTAAAGATAAATTTGATTATGTTAGAGTTGGTTGACTTCGATATGATTCTAGGCATAGATTTTCTAAGAAAGTATGATACAAAGATTGATTGTGGAAGAAAAAAGATTAGACTCCATTTAGACCCTGATCAATTTATATTTAGAGACAACAAAGTAGAAAATATGTTAATTTCTTATGTACAAGCGAGGAGACTGTTGAGTTTCAGCTCTAAGGATGACAATTTGTGATTTTGGCATAATTTAGGTGTGGGACTGTAAACTAAATATTATTACTCCTTTAGATGAATTGTTATATTGATATACATGCACAATTTTATTTTTAAATATTATTTTCTGTTATCATGTTAATTGGTTTCAATTAAACATAATTATGAATGGATAACTTTTATTTTTCTACAATCCTCAAATTTTCATAAATGTGACCACATTTGATAATACATAATAATAAAATGCCATTGGTTTCTCGTATTTTATCTTCCTAGGCAAATGAAAATGTTTATGCAAATTTCACACATAGTTGGCAATATGCTTTTTTTTATATATTATAATCCAAAATACATAAATTTCTTTACGGGAAATTAATTAAATATCTTATTTTAATATAAAAAGTAAATTTACCCTAATTTTGGCACGTTATACAATTTAATTTTTTTATTTTTTATATCTATCTAATCATGTATGTCACATGTATCATGTATACTCGTCGAATTAATGATTTATAAAATAGATCATACTCGCTATGCGTTTTATGCAATACCGTATATACTTAGAAACAATGAAAATGCCCTTGATATAAAAATATGTATTTCAATTAAAAATTTGGGTTAATATTGAATAACCATCTAACCATAAACCCTTGATTATATTGAAAAATGGCCAAAAAATCCTTAAAAACTATAGTTACAACCTATTTAAAAGTTTTAAAATATTTACTTAACACTCTTTTCTGCAATCCGAGTTACCACGCATACTTCGCATACTGACTGTAAAGCACACGTGGTGATGTGAAAATGTAAGTGATAACTAAATCACCACCAATTCACCCTTTCAAAGTTCCAAATCTATTCACTAAATATTTTAGACTTCTTATAATATGACTTCAACTGTAAATAGCATAAAATTCTAAATATAATAATCAATTTTGGATTGAAATTTAGAATTGAAACTTCGACCCAATTTTACACGTAAGTTCACACTAAATAACTAATTTTCTTACACTGTAACATAGTTAATATGAAAGACAATTATCTAGTCATCATTTTCAGCTATTTTAGTTGTCTAAATATGTTAAAAATTGCCTAAAATCTTCAATGATAATGAATTCCCCTAGTACACGTAAAAATGGCCTCTGCCAGTGATTTTTGACATCTACATGTGATGAGTACGTGCAATCCGTTATAGAACTTATTGATTCAATGAATACACATGGTCGAAAACCAATTATTTTTATAGATTTTTTTGAAGGGATGCATGTTAGATGATGTTTAGGATGTGTTTGCGTCAAAAATTAGTCGAAAAAAAAAAAACATGTTTTGGTGCTGAAAATTTGATTTGTGTGACATCTTTTTTGTTGCCATTTTCTAGCACTAAAAACCACGTTTTGGTACTAGAAATGCTAGAAATGCATGTTAGGTAGGATTGTCAACATTTTGGTGGTGTTTGGCTGTTGGAAAACATCGTTTATCCATCGAAGAATCGATTTGTGTGGTTCATGTGATGCATGAACCAATTATGCTAAGGAATTTTACAACATTTCAAAATTACAAAAATTCGTGTAATGCACAAACTAAGGGGAGTTTTCAACTTTTCAAAGTTATAAGGGTAGTGTGTTGCACGAACGTAGGAGGAATTTACAACTTTTTAAAGTTATAGGGGGTTATGTGTTGCACAAACTAGGGCGAGTTAACAACTTTTCAGAAGTTTAGGGATATTCAAATTGTTAGGTTTAAGATTAGGTTTAGGGTCTTATTAGGATTAAACTCACTTTTAGGTTTAGGTTTAGGTTTTGAGTTTAGTATTAATATGTTAATGTTACGTTTAAAGGATAAAGTTATCAATTTAAAATTTAAGTTTATGTTTTATTATTTAGTTTTTTAAGTTTTAAGGTTTATAATTTAGGATTCAACTTTTGCCTAGTATGATTATAATTTAGGCATTATTTATAATGTAAGGGATTTAGAATTTAAATTATATAATTACAATATTTAAATTCAAAATTTAAAATTTTGAATTTACATGGTATAATTTAGGGTTTATAATGTAAAGGGTATTTAAATAAAAAAAATATAAAGAGTTGAAATGTAATTGTAATAGCTAAGAGCAAGATTGATATAAATAATATAATAATTAATAAATTTGATAAATATGGTATGTTATACTTAATACTAAATTGAATTAGTTAATTTATTTTGAAAATATCTTAATTTAATTAATTATTTTACTTTTTCCTTAAAAAAAGAGTCTTTTGCCTTCTCAAGAATGGAATGAACGAGTTGTGGGATAATTCTCCATGTTTATGGAGAATTGGAATCACGAAAAAGTCAATAATAATAATAAAGCTAAAAAAAGAGAAGCCATCTAGAGCAGAATAGAATAAAATAAATGGAAAAGGACAAATGGACGAAAGAAAATGAGGGGTAGATCACACGGGGTGGAATTGAAGCTGATCAAGAAAGCACTGCAAGGCTCACGTTTCAAGTTTATAAAGAACAATTCAAACTTTGATTTTCTTAATAGTAAAAATATCTTCTCTTTCTATTTCTTATTTAATTTATTTATTAAGACTGCTTCCTCGTTTCTCTGGGATCTTTGCGAGGCTCCTTAACGCTGAAGGAAAGAGGAGACACGACACCGAAGCACTGAACGACACTGAATTTTCAGGTAAATAAACGAGATTTGATCTGGTTCGAGAATCTTTAACAATGCTTTCATCTTTGAAGGGTTTTTGAGACTTTCTTTTCGTTGATTTCGGTTCTTGAAGAACCCGTTTGTTCTTTTGGGATTTTAACGTACATTTTGATAGGTGGATTCAGATTTGGATGCCATTTGGGATTTTAGCATCTGGGTGCGTTTCAGATTTCAGCTTTGTTGTTGAATCCGGCTTTGAATTTGTGTTCAAAATTTTGGTTTTGTCGTTTAATGTTTGTACTATAGTATTTGATTGAAAGATTCTATTTTTTATTTGTTAGATGCTTGATGATGTAAATTTATTCTGAAATATTAGCTCGTTCGTGTCATAACTTAATCCCATTTCCAGGATTCCAATATAGTGATTATTATTATCATCTCTCTCCGTTTTTTTTTTTTTTTTTTCATTTGTTGGGGTGATATATGTTCTTGATTACTTAATTTTTGCAGGTTAGGTGTCTCCTCTGATTGAGCAAGGAGAGTTTTGTATAAATCTAGGGTTAAGGAGGGAGAAATTGAAGTGAGACATTGATAATGGAGTATGAAAGTAACAGTTGGATTTGGGATGGGGTGTATTACCACCCACATTTCTTTGGGGGCCTAATGCTCACGGCAGCCTTGTTAGGCGTGTCCACCAGCTTTTTTGGAGGAATTGGTGTGTTTTCTTTGCCTCATTTGTGGTCTGATTCTGGGATCTTTTACAAAAAGAAAAGTGAGAAGAAGAAACGTGTGCGAGTTTACATGGATGGCTGCTTTGATCTCATGCATTTTGGCCATGCCAATGCGTTGAGGCAGGCAAAGGCTTTGGGAGATGAATTGGTTGTTGGTGTTGTTAGTGATGAGGAGATTATTGCAAACAAGGGACCACCGGTCTTGTGCATGGAGGAAAGGTATTTATTATGCATGCCTTGATTTTTGGTTTATTAATGTTTGGTAATTTGATTCAAATATCAAATCCAATAAGCTTTTATTTTGTACCATTTTTGCCCAAATTCTTGTTGTTTGGCCTTCAATGCTTTTCTGCCTCCCTAGGGTCTTGGTTTATTCATTCCATTGTTGTTTCTAAATGTGAAGCTATGTTTTGAAGAGAAGTAACATCTTCACTTGATTTTTGTTCACCTGCAAATTTTATCTTCAATTTTTACCCACCTAATAGATTGGTGGAACCAACTTTTTCATAGCTCTATATACTGGCCGTTGATTTGGTCTAAGACTTGATATGTTGTTTCTAGGTTGGCCCTTGTTAATGGATTAAAGTGGGTAGATGAAGTTATAGCCAATGCTCCTTATGCCATTACTGAGCAGTTCATGAACCGTCTATTTACTGAGCACAAGATTGATTACATCATACATGGTGATGATCCTTGCCTGCTTCCAGATGGAACTGATGCTTATGCTTTGGCAAAGAAAGTTGGTCGTTACAAGCAGATTAAGCGCACAGAAGGCGTCTCCAGCACAGATATTGTAGGTACTAACATTCTCTTTCATCAATCTCTTGAGACAAATGACTTTGTTTTTCCAGGAACAAGAATTTTTTTCTGATGTAATGAGATGTGCCTACACACTGTTTATGCTGATTATGAAATCAACTGTATCTTATGCAAATGATTAAATGAAGAGTAAATTTCTGATAAATAGAAAATGCTCTTGCTCTCTCTCTCTGACCGTTGCTTCACCTGGATAATTATACTCCAGACCTAGCCAGAAAGATTTGGCTCAAGCACAATTAAGCATCATTGTATTTTCTTGAGATTTATGTATATATGTTTCTGTTTATAATGATGCATAAGCTATTTAAATTTAGGGAGGATTCTTTCTTCTATGGAGAATACAAAAACTTGTGAAGATTATAGGGGCACATCCTTGCCGGTAGATCCCCAGAAAGCTATTCAGTCCAAGAGTACCTACATATCTCAATTTCTGCCAACATCTCGTAGGATTGTGCAATTTTCTAATTGCAAGGTATAATTTGTATTCTTGAGCGTCATATTGTATTCAAGGTGAGTGTTTGTTGGGATGCATAGATTGGTTATCTACCCTAAATGCTTTATTTTTTGTAATCTAATCTCAGGGACCTGGACCAACTGCTCGTGTGGTGTACATTGATGGGGCATTTGATCTCTTTCATGCAGGACATGTGGAGGTACTATGTCTCTAATCATTAATGTACCAAGCATCCTTGTACTGTTAAATTCTAGTTTCACAGTTGGTGACAGTCATAAATATCAACCTATGCCTGTGCTCACCCAGATTCTTAAGAAGGCTAGGCAGCTTGGAGATTTTCTTCTAGTTGGAGTCTACACTGACCTGATTGTGAGGTAATTAAAGTTGTTATCTCACTTCTGATCATGGTTTTTTCTGTATTCATCCTGAGAATGTTTGTGGAATTTGAAACACAAGCGTTTGTGCCTATGTTAATATTTACAAATAAGATAACTAGTTATTTTTCATGCAGTGAACACAGAGGTAATCATCACCCAATTATGCATCTGCATGAGCGTAGCCTCAGTGTGCTGGCATGTCGGTATGTTGATGAAGTCATCATTGGTGCACCTTGGGAAGTTACCAAGGACATGGTGTGTATTCTACCTAAAATTAATATTTAGATATGCTTTTTAGTTTTACAATCTCAAATATTGAATTAGGCACTTGCTAGTTTTATGCATTTAAGTTGTTATATGATGCTCTAAGTTCAATTCTTTTATCCAGCACTGGTCAGATATCTTTTTTACCATTAATAAGTATATAAATGAATTTGCAATCCCATTTAATTGGTAGCGAGGCCTTTGTTTCCCTTTTTGTTCTTTCTATGTCAGTTACCCTGTTTTGCATTATTTAACATAGCTTTTGCTTTCTGATTTACCATATAATTTTTATACTGAAACTCCTATGATCGTTATCCTCTTCAACTTAACAGATAACCACTTTCAACATCAGTTTGGTTGTGCATGGGACAATTGCTGAGACCAACTATTCATTGCCTGTAAGCTTTTGAATTCTGTCTTCTTTGATTGATGGTTACATCTGCCTTTATCGTCCCGCAATTAAAAACTGATCTTCTATACAAAATAATTGCATTACACAGGATGAAACTGATCCATATGCAGCTCCCAAGAGTATGGGAATTTTCCAGTTACTTGAGAGTCCTAAAAGGATAACTACATCTTCAGTGGCCCAGAGGATAGTTGCCAATCATGATGCCTATATGGTAATTCACTATTCTTCTTCTTACAATTTTTCTCTTGCATGTGTACACAAATGTTTCAAGATGGTATTATTGCAAGTTGCAGTTGATATGTAAAATCTATACATCGAATCCAATCTCTTTGTCTGGTTCATAAGTGTTCCTCTGGTAATTCTTGTTGCAACACATCTAGCATACTTGCTGCTATCTGGATGTCTGAATTGATGATGATGATATAATTTGATATGCCTTACTTTAAATGCAGAAACGCAATGCCAAGAAAACAGCAAGTGAGCAGAAGTATTACGAAGAGAAGAAATTTGTTTCAGGAGATTAGCTTGAATAAATATTTTATGGTGCTGGCAAGATTTCAGTACAGTGATCAATGCGGCCTTATGCTGTTGTATTGTTATCGAAAATATAGAAAGTCTTATACACCTCTCTCTTGAAGGTTAAAGATAAAAAGGAATGAAGTTGATAGAAGGATGCTCTCATCAGAGACTTGGATGAACTGTCTTTTTTTGTGTAACTTTATTCTCATAGTAGATAAAAACCATTTTCACAATATGGAAGATTGTCACGAAGCTTCCATTGTTGTAGGCACTGAAATCCTCTTCACAGGCTTTCTCCTTTCTTATTTCTCTTTTCTAGAGTCCTTATAACTATAAGTGAGATTGTTTTCATGGTAGCTTTATTTATTTTATTTGTAGTGTATTTAGCATATTATTTGTTTGCATAATAATGTCATTTACTTTTACATTATTGTGGTAGTATCATTGATAGACATAAAAGTAACAAAGCAAGTGAAAAATTACCGGTAAGACAGATGAATGAACATTTCGCCAACAAGTAGGATATTGTATTTTGTACATCATCATATTCATGGTCGAAACTCCTTGATGACGTTTTAAATTTGTACGTACACTGTGAAATATATATATTAAACTTGCATGCTTTGTGGAGTTTATATAAATGGTCCTTGAAGACTCACTCGTTGATAAATACGTGTGATATAGTTGGTAAGATAAGACAATTTTTTAAACTGTGAATTACAATGAAGCGACCTTGACAGTGCATATATCACATGGGCAATAGGCAACAGCTTGTCAATATTATTCAGCTCAACTGTTACGGTCAAAAGTGACGTGATAACAGATTCAGTATCATGTATGATGTGAATAACAAAGATTCGGTAACCACTTACCTGCATGTGAATACAAATATAGTATGATTGCAAGTCTTGCCTCTCCCTGAAAGCAAAGTACACAAGTTGTATAAACGAAGTTGTTACAATACAAAATCTTATCATAAGAGTCTTAGCTGAGCACATACAGAACATTTTTCAAAGACACATTGGCATTTGTGGGATCTTAACATTCATGATATGATCAAAAACAGACTAAACATTTACCATTTGTGATCTTATTTATCAACATCAAAGGCTTATAAAACTCTTCTTGTGATATAATACTGTCAATTATTGTTAGTAATGCTGAGAAAGCCACAACATTTTCTCAAGATTTTCAAGTTCTTGTCTTCAAAATAATTAAACCCAGCAGATAAGCCATAAAGAACATCCAAAGCCATCTTGCTCTACATTAAACAAATCAACAAGCATTGAAACAACGAAGAGGGCAACATCTTTTAAGGGATTTTATAACAATCTTCTAAAACAAAAAAAATCCCAACATTGCTTGGCATCACAACAATTGATTGTGGCTTTCACGTTGTACTACCACTAATATTACTACTACAACATTTTCGTTACTTTATACAAGCTTTTCATCAAAAAGAACCTACCAACAATCACTCCCAAGTCACAAATGAAGACAAATAGGAGCTTCTCTACCATCCTGAGTTGCCATTATCAAATTATGCAACGGAAGTAGATATTTACGCTACTAGCACTTGTTACTGGAACCATGTAATGGGTGTGGAAGTGCTTTGAGGGAGCTGGGGGATCAGGCAATGTTGTTGGGGGCATTGAGGTGAGCCCTGACACTCCCTCATTCCACCAAACCCATTAACTTGGCTTTGGTCTATGCTAGGGTCATTGTTCTCTTCAATATCCATTGCTGCTTCTCCCATATTATCACTTTCCATCAAATCTACTGCCTCCTGTTGAGAAGCATCCACACCTGGGTAAGAGGCAATGGGAAAATGGGAAGAGACCCAGGGAACAACGGCTAAACATCTGTCTGACGTAGCATCGTTCTTGTCATGCATATGTTCTTCATCCTCAACCAATTTCTTGGGACCAGTTTGGCTTCCTGGAAGAATTTGATCTGTATAGGACACAGAAAAAGTTAGATAAACATACAGCTTCAACAGAGAATAACCACTCTGATATAATAGCAGTGTATAGTAACCAACATCAAAACATTAAATGAAGGAAAATTGGCTATAACCTTAAAAACCAAAATCCGAGTTATATACATACATACTTACTGATGAAAGTTTTCCTACCCAGCACAGCCTCAAATGCACTTCTATAGTTCTTTTGAGCCCAGAAATAAAAAAAAAAATCATTGCGAACCATAATTTCAATGTGAAAGTATAAAACAATCAGTGGATTGTTCACTCACATGCAAGAAAGCAGCTAAAGTGCTAATGTGATATAAATTATAGCGTCCAATGCGGATATCACAACAATCAACTAAATTTTCGTATAGAAGGGGAAAAAAGTCCCTCAAAGCCTGTATACCAGGTTCAAAAGAGCAGGATTCTACAGCTGAATCAACTTCATAACTTCTAATACACAAAAAGAAAGCTCTATTTATAAGAACCCATCAACAAATTGCACCCAGCAGTTCAACCCATTGGATATATATCATACAATATAAAGAAAAAACCCAATTGACTAGGAAATCCGAGTCCTACCAGCACAGAACCTTCAACAATTGAGCTATTAACGTCTAAATATAAACTTTTATACTCAAGCAACATAAAACTGCAAAAAAATAAGTATAGATAATTTCAATTAAAAAAAAAAAAAAAAGCTTAACTAAATATACAAGGGGCACTGATTACTCACTCTTAAACCCAGAAACCAAGTTCAAAGAATCCAAATTCACAACCACACTAGGAGAAGATGGCATTCGAGGCTTGTACAGAACAATAGCCCTCTCTTCATTAACAGGCTCACCCAAAGACCCCATCTCCGAAACCACGCCGTCTTCAATAATCAGCAATGGACCCACATGCAGATTATCTTGCTCCCTCTCCTCCATAATGGGCGGCAACTGCACATTCTACACGCAAAATTTCAACAAAAAACAAAATAAATAACTTTTACAAACGCAACCCTAAACAGAAAAAACAAAGAGTAAAGAAACTAAAGCATTACCAGGCGGCGAATCTTTCGAGCTGGGGAAGAAAGAGGGAAGTCGTGGAATTCATCACTGACTTCATCAAGATCAAATTCTTTTCTCTTCATCGTCGTCTTCAATGGGAGATAATTATCACCGCTTCCCAGCATTTTTGTTTTGCCCTTTTTGTTGAATTGAGATAGTGGCTTATATTGGATGCTTTGATTCGCTGAAAGCTTTTTGGAGGTGGGTCGTTGCCAAGGTAGGGGAGAACCTTCTGAGTGATGTCCAGAAGTATCCAGAAGTTCAGAACAGCGATAGCAATTTTATTGAAATAAATATATATATTTTTTAATACATGTATGACTCCAATTCTCCTAATTTTGGCTAGATATATATTTTATTTCCAAAATCAAAACATTATCAAGATTAAAAATTAATAAAATATTTGATTAAATTAATTAAGAATTTTTCGTTAATGAATGAGTATTAATTAATAACGTGTTTTAATAAATTAAAATATATAAATAATTATTATATTTTGTATATAATTATAAGAAAGAGAAAATCCTATTTATATATTTTAATATATTAAATTAATTTAATTAAGTAAGAATAATTAGATGCTTGGTCTGGGTAGAAAGGTAATTTGATATGTAATTTTATTTTTTTAGTATTTTTATTAGAAAATTATAGATATTTCATGATAAAATCTAGAGCTAGATTCGAATTGTTAAGTTCAAACTTAAATCAACTTAAACTTTACTTGATTCTACAAAAGTCAAGTCCAAACCCAAGCCTAGGTTTAAGTTCGTCGAGTTTGAATTTGTCTTATTTGAGATGAATTAAATTCAAACTCGATTTTATTTATTAGACGTTTTTTATCAAAATATTTTATAGATATTTTATTTATATAATATTGTTTGAATTATAGATATTTTAAAATTTCTTTTATTTAAATTATAAATATTTTAAATAATATTATTTTAATATATATTAATAAAAAAAACATTGTTTTTTATCAAAATATTTTAATAAAGTTTGAACTTAATCTCAAACTAACTCGTTTTGAATCCAATCCCACTAAAATATGAATAGTATAGCTTTTAAAGATTCAGGGTGCAAAATGTTAGTAAGAAAAAAAGGGTGAGAATTAGGATTTTATGTATCTAAAACTTAGAAATCGGGGGTAAAATGATATTAAAAATAAATTCAATGAAAAACAAAGATATCTTTAAAATTTAAGAGAGAATACTTAAATAATAAAGGCTTAAGGGACTTAATATTATTTACCTCCCCAGCTACTCCCTGCTCGCACTGTCGTCTTCCGAATTTGATCTACGATTTGTCAGTTTCCGTCGTAATTCGTCAAAGATTCTGCTCAAAACCTTGGAAAATCTTCATTACTAAGCGAAAATCTAGGCTTCTGATTTTTTTTCTTGAAGGAACTGAAAAAAAAAATACATCCTCGAGAAGCCGCAATGGCGGAAGAAACCTCGAACAAAGAAGATGCTCCTGTCGTTTTTCTAGACCGCGCTTCTCGAGCAACGAGAGGAAAAAGGTAGTTTCATACAATTTCTTCTTCATTGCTTGTGTTTTGGTAGTGTGAAATTACTATTCTGGAACTGTGGCACTTCTTGGATTGGAGGGCTGGGAAAAAATATTTTTTTTTAAGAAAATTACTGTACTAGACCGAGAGTGATTCGGATGGTGGCTTCCCCTACATTGCTGGATGGTAACGTTACCGGAATAACGTGATGCAGGGACTACGTTTTGTATTTTTGATCTTTTTAAAGAGAAGAAATTGGTGCAGTAGTAGCCTTTATGTGCCAATGTAGGATACATTGGTAAAGTTACTGGATGAATTGTTTCATTTATAAGTAGTTGTAGGGCTTGTAATGAAAGTATTACTATGTGTAATGAAAGGAATTCAGATAATCTAAAGGAAGGTATGGTTGCCTCTCTTAGAACAAGTAGCCTTATATCACTTCTAATTTTTAACATTGATGTGTAGTTTAAACATTTAGCATTGTTAATAACTGTGTAATTTATGCAAAGTTACATGTGATGAAAGCTGTGCTTGAATGCCTGCTGTATAGTGGTAACAACCGACATTTTATGATTGTGTTGATGTTAGACATAAGTGGAATTGAAGGAACAAAAATGAATGATGTTGCAGGATGACAAAATTGCTTGATGAGGAAATTGAAGAGGATGAGCTGTTTTGGAGTCAGGATGCTCTTAAGGAGGTCGTAGACTATGCTTTTTTTTTTTTTTCTATTTTTTATTTTTGTGGATAAGAAAGTTTACCTCTTAATCATTCTTATGAATAGTTACTTGAGTGTCACATGTTTTGTTCTCTTTGCATTCAGTTTTCTGTTGTGCTTTTGCAATTTTTTTTTCCAGTTAATCATAATGATGTGGTTCTGAAAATTAGGCAATAAAAATGATTTTAGGAGTTAACAAGTGGATTTCTTATAATGAACGTTGTTGGAGTGTGTTTCAGAGTGCTTATCTAGAAGAAGCTTTTAAGTAGAATTGCTTTATAATAGAAGCAGCTCAGAGGAGTTTTCTGGGAAAGCACTTACTGAGTTTTTTTTTTTTTTTAAATTATTTTTTATTGCATTTCTAACAAAATAATATCAAAAACACCAGGTGCTTTTTTAATCCTGAAAATTGTTTCTGCTTTTTTAATTCAATCATTATTAAATGAACGTAAAAGCATTTTGTACCATGTGATTCTGAAAGTGTTATTCACTCTGTCAGAGGCACTTACCCTGATTTTGTTTACCATGAATTCTTTTTGATCTATGTATGAAGGAACTAAAAAAGCTTTACTATGACACACTAATATATAATGTATATGTGTTATTCTATTTATTTATTTCATTTGCAGGAAGAGAATGATGATAATTATGTAGAGGAGGCAGAGGTTGCTGATGAGTTTGATAGTGACTTTGATGAAGATGTGAGTGGTTCTTTTATATTGAGACATTAATCAGTTCTCTACTGTTGTGATTTTTACAAATTTTGTATTTTTTTTTGACATTCTTAGAGTGTCTTTAGTATCTATTTGATTCACACTTGTTGGTGTTAGGAACCTGAGCCAGATGAAGAAGGAGAAGATATTGCAGAAGATAGGTATAGTTCGTCTTAGCTGCAGTAAATGATTTTAAATTCAAATTTTCTTTTCGCCATTCTCAAATGTTGAGTTTTCTTTTAGGGTGCGGCCAAAGAAACGGCTGATATTTCCTGGAAAAACTCTGGCTAAGAAGAAAAAGAAAAAGAAAGAGAAAGTCCTTTCAAAATTAGATAGCTCTCCAGAGGAAACAAAGAAAGCTCAACAGTCTCCCCGGGAAAATCAAGATGTCCCTGATGATGCAGAGGGTGAGAGAACTGTCAGAAAGTCTACAAGAACTGCTGTGATTGTTAGGCAAGCTGAGAGAGATGCAATACGCGCAGCTTTGCAAGCAACAATGAAGGTCAGTTTTGGGTGGTGGAGTCTTATTTCTTTTAGAAGGGATAAATTCACTTGATTTACACCCATTGCTGTTGGACATGTTTGGGTAAAATTAGGTTAGCTTATAGTAGAACCATAAATTTCAAATATTTAATTGATTTCAGTTAGTTATGGAGTGTAAACCAAGAGCGTAGCCACCCTTAAGGTCCCAAATCCTCGAATATTTCTAGATGTCTGGCTGATTTCTTTTTCTTTATGTTTGATACTAAAAATTCTTTGATTTTTCCTTCTTCTTCACTGAATTCTAAACTAGGGTTTGCTCCCATAGGCTTAAACCTTGATAGCCAATTAACTTGTTTATCATCCCAAAAAGGCTGCCCCATGAACCTTTGGCCCCTTGGTTGAAACTAGGGGCTTATTCCACTCACTTAAATCCTGGGGTTAGCTTTCTAGCTGCTTAAATTAAGGTCTCTTGTATAGTTACTACTAGGCCCTTGATTTCTCCAGTGTTTCTACAATTATGGTTCTATTGTTTCATATGTCTAATCTACAATACCATGAAGAGACTCTCAGTACACAATGATGTCATCGTTTGTGTAAACTTTAAATATTTTTCATATTTAATCAAATACAATTACAACAATATATATAGGATAGGTGTTTAATCCTAAAAAGGAAATGTAATCTAACTTTCCTAACTAGAATATTATACATCAATACACAATATTAATACATATTATTCAACAGTTTGTAATTTATGATCTTATAAGTTGAGATGAATATCTATGCAATCTTTTATATCTTTGCTATCTTTAGCCAATAAAAAGGAAGAAGGAAGGCGAGGAGAAGAGGATGACCCAAGAAGAGATGCTTCTCGAAGCAGCTCAAACAGGTTAGGCAATAGCAGTTCTTGGTATATAATATAATTTTATGGATTTCGAGAAAGTTATTAATATATGCGAAGTTACCTTTTCCTTATATGAGCTCAACTTTAATTGTGTGAACTGTAATTTTGTAGAGATCATGAACTTGAGGAACTTAGAACGTGTTTTAGCAAGGGAGGAAGAAGTTAAGAAAAGAGCAATAGTGCACAAAGCTGTTTATAGTGGCCCACAGATACGGTATCTGTCAAAGGATGGTAAGCATGATCTGACTTGTTTTTTATTTGAGTCTTTACTAGAAAAGCGATCTTCAACTATAAAATGTATGTGTTTGTTAGTGTTGAAACCATTTTATGCATATTTATAAATTTCTTCCACAGGTTATTCATATCTGGAATTCAGTAAGGGAGCCTCCTTTCACTCAGAGATTTCAGCCACATCTGTTCCTTGTAAGTTCACCGTATCTAAGCTGGTTGCAAGCTAATTTTTTTCAAGTGAAAAATGTGTAACTTTTGACATATCTTGCAGAGCTTGTAATTTGCCAATGACTTCATTTCCTTCTTTTTTATGCTGTTTAATCTCAAATTTTCAATTATGTGGCCTTCTGAAGTTGCCATAAATGTATTGACCCTTGCACCCCCCAATAGAGTTGTAACCTTCCTAGGATGGGTTGTATGCAAAGTGCCAATTTACTATATAAGAAGAAACTATTGTGTAAAATGAGCCTTTATAATAGTCATCTAATTCTGAAGGCTCTTCTACTTGTGCACTGGATTACTTTACCAAAATTAAAATATGAAAAATCATGTTCTCTGCTGACCTTGTTTTTATTCAAGGAAATGAAATGCATAGATTTCCGAGGTTCTACTGGATCATTCCATGATCAAAATATTAGTTGCAATAGAAGAGCTTGCAATGGCTTATCTAATTTTAATTTTATATTTTCTAATATGTGTTTGTGAAATGTGTTTGCTAAAATCTTGTATGTCATGGGCTTGATGGTTTTTGGTGCAGTGAAAATTTACTTGATCATTTTGTAAGTGCATGGTCTTGATTTTGTTCTTTGACATCTCTTTCTAGATCCAGAGAAGGCTGTCTGTGCAGTGACCGGTTTACCTGCCAAGTAAGAGTCATTGTGGCAGTTGTCTTAGAGTCCACCTATATTTCTCACATGTTTGTGTTGTGTTTTAGAGGTTCTTGGTTTATCTACTTTAAAATGGACTTCATTAATGATATTTATTTCTTAAATTGGCATTCATCATCACAGGTATCGTGACCCAAAGACTGGGCTACCTTACGCAACCAAAGAAGCTTTTAAAATCATTCGAGAACGGTATGTGTGGCCTCTCAATTTTTAGAATTTGGTTTGACTGGAGAGAATCGATTGATGTTATCTCTTCAGATGATATAAATTTTCAAGGACTTGAATAAAAATTTTTAATATTTATATGAAGTTTGGAAGATTTGTGCTGGGTAAGTGGGATGGATGGGCTATATTTAATATATCGTAATTGTAGGAATTTTTTATTTTATCAAATCAGTATCTTTTTTGCTTTTTAAATAAATTTCTTAGGCTATTATTAAATTAATTTTGATTATTGGATACTACAATTAGTGGGGCTAGGACATATATGCCCTGCCTTTGTAGTGAAAATAGAGATAATGAAATAAAAAAATTTTGGTTCTTGTTAATCCTTACATTTGACATTGGACATCGTCTTTTATACATTGTTATTCGTTCCTGAAAGCACCAAAAAGATGAGTGTAATATTTCAGATGCCCAATTACTTTTTTACAACCCCTTTTTTTGGCCTAATTCTTGTTCTGCTTTTCTTTATCTAACGCCACCAATAGGTTTACACGGGGAAATAGAGCCAAAATTGATGTTGATTTCTACAACAATTCAAAGATGTAGACTGATACACTTCAGCTTAACATAACCTTTCTGTTTTTTCCCTCATTTAGTTTTTGAATTTGTCCTATTTTCTTAACTTGTACGTTGGTTAATTTTGCAGTTTTGTAGAGGAAAATAGTGGTGTTCCAAGGGAAATGGATATGGGAAGCTTGTTTGATTCACTTTCAGAGAAAGGTTCTGTGCCTAGGCAAAGAAGGTCACAAAGTTCAAGTAAGAGGGAAATGTCTTATTCCCGACACTTGGCGCGTTTCCGTAGAATTCCAGCACTTGAAATTGAAATTTCAGATTAGCTGACATGGTAACTTGAGAATTATCCTCCTTACATTGATCTATTATTTCTTCTCGAAATGCTGACTTTTTTATGGGCATGAAATCCTCTCAAACTTCACAGTAGTTAGATATTTTTGAATTGCCTGTCTTTTAAAAACAACAGTAGCAGTCAAGAAGGATTTTCTTGCTGATGCTTTCGTTATAAACAACTTTTGGCCTTCAGCCAAAGCCTAAATTTTCCTTGGATGTTGAAAATGAATTTGGTTTTGATCTCTATCATGTTATCTCCTAATTCCTTTGAGGATGAAATATGCATCTGCCATGATTTTACAAGACAGTATCATTGGTGCAAGACGTTTGAATCCATGGATCTTCACAATAAATATGGTAGATGAAGCCAACATACAATTTTATGCACATATTTCCTATTAAATTAAAAACCTTGTTTGAGAAACATGAAGAAGGAAAGGGTGTAACATTGGTGTTACGGATATGAAGTCTAGTTATATCTGTTTATCCATGGAACAACATGATAGTGTTGCAGAGTTTCCTTGAATTAGCTACTGTTTTTTAAGTTTCTATACTTACAAAGTTTTTCCTTGAAAAGGTTCTTGCTTTTCTTAATTAATTTGTTGATATCATGATATTTTTACTTGCAAAAATTGAAGTTTTCTTGTAATGTTGTTCTGTGAGCAGAGGTCTAAAACTATGACAAACACCTATGCCGAAGGTTAACATAATGTGAATCTAAGATGAACACCTGTACACTAACATTCTGAGTTTGCGAAGGAATGGTTCTGAAGTAAGTGTGTATGTATATGTACATGTGTGTATATATATATGTATAAGCTACTGATATTACTCATTAAGTGATGATACTGATATTACAATAACAAATTGTGATGCAGGGAATATGGCATCAGTGATCAATTTCAATGAGTAGACACAGCCCTTTCTGGCAGGATATTTGGCTCTAGTTTATGTTGTCTGTAAATGAATATCGACGTTGTAAATGTAGTTTGAAGATACAATTCTGGCCTCGACCAATTTATTTTTTTGTTTTTACTCCTCATGGCATGGCATCGTATAATTAAATTATTATCTAATAATTGAAATATAATTTGATTATGTTGTAAGAAATGCGAAAACAATGAGAATATGAGACCCATTATGTTTTAAGAAACGTCCGATTTTGATTTGATTATGTGTTTTGTAGTTTTTGAGGGAATGCCCCCTTCTTTTAAACTTGGAATGCACATTCCTAATCCAAGTATCAAAGATCAAATCTTAAATATTACTCCAATATCACTTATTTATTTTCATTCAAATTGAATGCCTTTTTATATTTATTTTAATGTAGGTTCTGACCTGACATAACACTACAAGGTACCATTAAATCCTTAGATTGTAGTATTAATCAATTCATGCATAAAATAAGTCTTTTTCAAGTTGAACTTGTTATTAGTGACAATGTTTCAAGAATTTATCAAATCAATGGTAATTTTAGCTTTAAACCAAGATTTGTAATTGTAAATTTAGAAACATAACTCACATAAATCAATAATGCTAAACAAAATTTCTCAAACAAAATAGCACCGTTATGGTCTTATGCTTCATCCCGGGATTCATGAACATTTATAAAGTATTTCACACTTTGTTAGTAACCACATCACTACTTATGTTCAAATAGATGAAGTTTATCAACCTTTATTCTTAAACAAATACCAAACTTCATTAAGAGTATTTTATACACATCTTTTTATGTACCAAGTACTATATATACATTGGCTAATGGTTTAGAGTAATAAATTTTGGGAAGGTACTACAAGCAAGCATGCAAGTTTACTTGGCTAATGGGTGGTATTAATGGGAAAAAGACAAGGAAAATGATGGGTATAGGTTTGAAAAAAAAAAGGTTCGATAAAATTTCCCTCCCAAATCTTGTATACAATCTAGCCACCTCTAACAACTTTTGACCAACTTTTAGCTACTCCATAATCAAAAACTCAACACTTCAATAACCCTAATCATTCAACCTAAGGTTTGATACCAATATGATCATAGTTTGTCTACCAAGTGAACCAACTAATGCATGCAAATATCTCAACACACAAGGCAACCTACAATTTCAAGGTAGAAATGGGAGTTTCTTCACACAAACAAATCAAAAAACTTACTTGAAAATTAAAGATAGTAAAGAGGTGTATCAAACATAAAGGAAAAACTTCCACCAACTTGACTCAAAGCACCACCAATTTTCCTTGCACAAACAATGGATAAAAATAAGATTAAACAAGAACCCACTAAGTTCAAGTTTCAAAGAAAATACTTCAAGTTATAATGATCAACAAGTCTAAAAACTTTACAAATGAGAGAAAAAGCTTTTTATAGGAAAAATACATGAAAAGAGATTGACCAATGGCCTTGACTAAGTACATTCAAAAAGTTAACAAAGGACATGCAAAAATGAGCAAAATATGCATGCATGTAATAAGAAATTTGAGCTAGTTGTTACAATGGCATAATCCTTTACCATGGCGGCGCAATTACTTATCGTGATAAGGATGAGGTAGACAACCTTTTTTCAAGATTTCTTACTCTTCATTGGCTTGAAATGATGGTTGGGGTTCCTTGATGATTCTTGCATGGAATAATAGATTCTTGGATAACTTGAGAGACCACTGGAAGTGGCTAAGACATTGTTGATGGTTGGGGTTCCTCAATGCATTTCAACATGCTCACACCAAGTGTGTTAGGATTTAGGTGAGTGAATTTTTTATCAATTGAAAATGTAAGGGTTTTATAGTTTGCATTTTCAAAATGTTTATTTCTACTAACAATGTTTGTAAAGGTTTTATGGTTTACAAACAAATCATTTGTATAGATGTTGCTATAGCTAATTGCTACTCTTACTGTAATCCTATTTATGGTGGCATGTTAGATGGCATCATACTACATTAGTCCTTACACAAGATGGTCTAGTGTCCTTAAGTTGAAAAATCATATGTGTCCATCAAATTAAGAAGATATACTCTATTTAGATAGATGACACACCTTTTATATGAAATTTTTTTTGTAGGTTAGTCCAGTAAACATATCTAATGCACAACATACAGTCATGTGATACGCTAAGCTACAAGCAATAATTTTGACACGTGTAAATTATTACCAACTTTTGGTGAAATCACTTAGTATGATGATAGTCCCTTTGACTATTTCTTGCACTTAAAGTCTAAGAAATGTTGGGCTTATGAACGTTTTCTATAACGACCACCTTTTGAGTATATAAGAAAAGCATGGTTAGTCATTTGATTCTCTTGATTCAGTTTCACTATTCTAAGAGTACGTTGATTGTACAAATGTTTTATAAATACACCTATGCATAAGAATGACAATGCATAATTAATAAAAGAATGTCTTTATTAATATATAGATGTTCACACTGTATAAAGATTTTTTTTAATAACTTAGAAACTCTTATTTTACCAATCGGTCAATCTTAGTTGATCAAATTGAGTAAACCTGGAAGTTTGTGACTATCTAGACTCACAAGCATGAATCCAATAAATCAAGAATAGATATTTATGTAACTCAAAACTTAATCACTTAGTTGACCTTTATCCTTTACCACTTAAAGTCTATTATACATTTTGATTAGTTAAATGACACCTACCCTAACACTTATGACATTTGATGTGAAAGGAATGTCTAAATATGGCGGTAACTAATGAAATATCCTGTTAGGAATGTTATCCATATCACAGCCCATATTATTATGCATGGGTTTTGAATCCTGAAAATTGCTTGTACCCGTTGTGTCATACTAACCATGTAGTTTATCCTTGAAATCAATAAAATAATCATGACTAAAGTCTTATTTCAGATGCATGTTTGATGCAGGAATCTTTGGTTTGTAGCTAATGTCATCGTCATTAGCGTCATCTTAGTCAATAGCAATATCCTTAAATCCCTAGTTGAGAGATTGACATGATCATTGTCATCAATATCATCTTTCATTTACATTGTCTTTATGATTGTTGAACTCTAGATGTTTTGATGATGATAAAAATATGATTAAATAACTAATAAATCCTTTGCATGAATAAATCCATGACAAAAAAAGAGAGAAAAGTTACATTCTTATAGGTTATAGGTCTCACACGATCGTATGCCACTCTAGCACGATCGTGCATGACTAGATGACTTCTTGTGTGCTCAAAACACGAGACCGTGTAGCTAATCGTGATAGATTTTGTGAAAATTAAAGAAAATTTTCAAGACCAACATAGGCGTGCTTTGATTAAGCACGATCGTGTGTATGCACAATACGGATGCAACACTATCAACTCAATCGTACAAGATAATTGTACATGGTCAAAGCATCAAAGTCAATCACATGACCGTGTGTATTTCGGACACACGATCGTGCATATGAAATTCATGAAAAGCATAAGACATCAGATCGTGTAATGAAGTCGTGCATAAAGTTAAGAGACGACAGTCAACGTATGATCGTGCATAAAATAGACATACGACAGTGTGTGATGAAGAATGCCGAGCACTACCAAAGAGGTCGTGCATAAAGGCTTAAAGGCATACAACTTACACACGATCATACAAAGTCAGCACACAACTGTGCACAAGTAGAATTTCACTCGTATTATGCCAGTGTGTTAGCCATGCACCAAAGTCGTGTATGCTTATGGAATTCTAAGAAAAAATTATGAAGGCATAAAGCACAATTGTGCACTGTTAGAGGGTATGTTTAACTCGATCGTTAGGAGTCTATTCGATGTCATAAATGAGCAAGCACGATCGTGTACTCAAAGAGCACGACCTTGCATCGAGGAAATTTATTGTAGACCTTAATTTTCCAACTACTCCAATGGATAGAAAGTTAGACAAACGACTTCTTACTATTTCAAGCAATAAATCAAGTATAAAAAGAGATCATTTTGAAGAGAAAAGGGTTAGAAAACGGATTACATACTCAAGCTATTTTGATCTTCACTTAATGCTCACCAATTCTCTCTCTCTAAAGCTCACTAATACTTACATTTAAGAGAGTTGTGTTCTTCATTGTATGTCTAACCTATTTAGAGGCAAATCAATTCCTTTTCATCTGTATATCTACTGTAAAAAGGGAAAAATTCTCTTATTGAAAAACTATTGTATCTTCGGATTTTGGAAACTAGTGAAACTTTAATCGGGTGTTGATTAAGGAAGAGGACGTAGGAGACTTGTGTTCAAAGCTCTAAACCTCTATAAATCGGTTGAATATTCTCTAATCCATATCTCTTATTATTATATTTATTTAGCATTGTTTTCTTTGTGTTAATTATGGTTAAATTTTTAAATAATCCTATTCAACCCTCCTCCCCTACCCCCTTTAGTATTATTTCCATAGCCATTAAGGTCGTTCAATATGTCAAAACCCCTTTAAACTTTTGCTTCATCACATGTGGTTGTTGAAACTCATATTAACTGGTTTTTTTGATATATTAACAAATTGAAGGGTGTATTCTACATATAGTGGAATGCATTTTCTTAAATAATCAATAACCTAATAAGTAATTCCACATGTCGGTCAAATATGATACTTAATGACCTTTTATTTTAAAGGTGTTGTAATCACATTGATCACTTAATTTTATTGAACTTTTAATCTAACGTCGAGTTGTTACAAAACGCATAGTAATAATGAAGTTCACATAAAATTTCACCACCACGTGAGATCAATTCGCATGAATATAACATATTTTTCACAAAATCAATGCTATGCACAGCCAGTCTATATATTTAATAAAGTATGTGCACTAAGAAGCATGAAATTTAGGTTATATTCATTTAACACTAAAAAACTAAGTTATTTTCGTTTGAAAGGTTTAAAATAAATATTTTAATAATTTCTCCTTAATTGAGTACTTAAAAATGACGGTATCAATTCTACGGGGGAAATTAACGACAGTTTTCAAACTCTATGGAAGTTTTTTGAAATTTTATTGTAAGGGAGGGGATTTCTAGGGCTATTTAGTAATATTTTAAATTTAGTATAACCTAAACGAGAGTTTACTGTTATTGTTTTGCAAGCACACCTCCAATTATCTTTCCTTTTAACATGGAACTTAACGCAGCGCCGCACGCAAACGGCAAAACCGCCGTCTCCAGCAATTCTATCTTTCTCTAACCCAGCAGATATCGTGCACTCTGACTCAGCGACTCAGTCACATTGTTTCGTCGTCCTATTTGATGCCATTTACATCATGGGAATCCCGCAATTCTACAACTGGCTGTCGAGTACCTATCCTCAGTGCGTGAAGAAGGCCAAGGAAGACCGTCCACGTATAATCAACGGCGTTAGGTGCCCCGTCAATACCACGCTCCATAACCCTAATGGGTTCGAGTTCGACAATCTCTATCTCGACATGAACGGCATTATTCATCCCTGTTTCCATCCCGAAGCTTTGGTACTTCTGGAAAAAAAATGCAGAACTTTAGATGATAGTCACTGAAAGTGAAAACTCTTTGTAGAGCAGTGTTTATGATGCAAAAATATAGGAAATGAAAAAATAAAGTATTTTTTGGATGAATGTGAATTATTAGGGGAACTAATTTGTTTTTATTCAATAATGTTAGCTTTGTATTACTTATGATGAAGAGAATTTTTGGGATGATTTGTTTTATTAGTGACTAGTCTTTTGGTGAGGTTACAGAAATAAAAAATTTGGCGATATTATGCAATATTTCTGTTCTGGAGCAGTGTTAGTAATATATAAGGAAATTTTGATTATTGAACGAAGATGCTAATAATCAGGAAAACTATTTAATTTTTACTCAATAATGCTAGCTTCAGATAGCACGTGAATAAGGGTTGAAGTTTGGATGATTTATTTTAGTAGTTTGGGGTTATGGATGTTAGGGTAGATTTTGGATTTCTAATCTAGCATACTTGCAGTTTCTTATAATATTTTTTAAATCTCATGTAGTTTCTTTTTCTTATAAAACAAATAATTTGAATGATTTTTGTGTGATTTGTGTTTAAGTTTGAGAGAATGGTATACTTATTATAAGGAAAGAGGAAATGCTAGGAATACTGTTTTTTATTGGCTCTCACCCTCTCTATGACTATCTTTTTCACTTAACACATGTGAAAGTTGTTGTCATTTAGCTCTCAGAAGTTTCTGAGTTATTGAGCCTCATGAAAATGGTCTTAGAGCTTGCATATGTTGTCATAAAGCTTGAAGCTTCTAAAACCAGGAGGCCTTGTTTGTATTTACATGAACTTTAATGGTTGTTTTTATCTTTTTGATTTAACAGAAATTGGTTGTTTTTTGATGGTATAGTGATGTGTGCACTGTGTTATTAATTATCTAATTTTAGGACAAGGGAAACTAAGTAGAAATGATTAATTTCTCTGTTGAATTTAAGAAAAATCTATAGGCTGTATTGAAATTGTACATTTTGCTTATCCTATTCCACATGATTTTCTCATAATTTTTTTTCCTCTCTATCTCTTGCAGCCAGCTCCGAGAACATACGGCGAGGTATTTGAGGCAGTTTTCAAGTACATTGATAAGATTTTCTCCATAATTAGGCCTCGAAAGCTTCTTTTCTTGGCAATTGGTAAGGGCACTCTTTTGATTACTACAAAGTTATTTTAAAGGATCACATTAGATGTCCCTGAGTGTGTATTTATATTTCTTTTTGCATGGTAGCAAAATATAAGTGAAATGTAGTGTTTTTTATTTTTTGGTTTATTATTTTTATAAAGATATGAAACGCTTTTGGCTCTTGTTCTTGGATAGCATATAATTGGATGGGAGGTTCAGGGGAAGTATTCTAGCGTACACATTAATCTTGGGGTGATAGTTAGGTTCTTCTAGTGCATTGACATGGTAACTCTTCAAGAAAGTGATCTTTTGCTGACCTTAGTTCCTAGTGATGGAACTTATATCAGTGCTTACTTGTAATTATTCTTATTACATCAACTAGATTCATCTTTAAGGTTTCTTAATCTTTTTTTTTTTTTTTTTCTTGTGATTGCTCTGACTAACATGGAAATTGGAAAGATGTTACATCAACTTAGTTTTTGTAGCTTCTTTATTATTTGAAAGAAAAATGAATTTTGTCTAAAAGATGACAAAGGTTGTAAAGAGAAAATCACAAGTGGAGAGAAATAAATAAAGCAGAAGGGAGAAGGTCAATTTGTATCTGGAGAAAGATGTTTCCTGACTTGAGAGGAGATACCTCTAAAAATATTTCTCACTTTCTGTTTCCTCTCTTTGGAATGGAATTAAAAACAAGATATATGTTCTGGTTATTGAATCTAAATCTATAACTTTTCTAACCAAATTCTGATTAATAATCACAGGGGCTCAATAATGGTGGCTTGACATCATTCTTGGTGTAAAAGGTTGTTTAAAACATGGAGGAAGTTGTTTTTCTTGGTTTTTTCCTGCCTCTTGTATATCTTTTTCGGTTTAAGTTTACTTGGTTCTCAGAGCCAGGGTTTGAGGGAATGCTGTCTTTTCTTTTTGGGGGGAGTGGGGTATGGCTAGGGAGGACTACGAGAAATTTTAAAGAAGCTAATGAGGACGATGGTGATTTTCAATTGGATATATTTTAATTAATGGTTCTTTATGGTCTTCAGTTACAAAGAGTTTTAGGATATTTCTTTTTTCTTCAATTTAAGAAATTGGAATTCTGCATTGTTTTAAGTTTATGCTCATTTGTGTGTATCTACTTCTTTTTTATTTAATATATTATATTCATTGGTGGAGTACTAGTTTTCCTATTTTGTATTTCTTACTATTAATATATTGGAGAAACTGTTTTTGTATTGCAGCTGCAACCGAAATTCTGCTAGAATTTGATATTTACTTTTCCTAGAAGTTAAACAGAGTCTTAGGAGTAGTGAGATTTGGAAGTTGCAAGCTATTTGGGAAAATTTGCATGTGATTTTATTCTTAAAATGTTTTTTTTATGCAGTTGCATTATGATGTATCTTTTTTTTTTTTTTTTCAGGAATAAAAATTGTTTTAAACTTCGATTGATGTCATCGATCATCCATTGCCAATATCAACAGACACAATTAAGCCTCCTCATAAAAGTGAAATAATGGTAATAGTAATAATTGTGAAGAATTATTGGTCCCGTTGGCTTAGAGACCCTACTTAGTTTGATACTCATATATCAGTACATTTAAATTTATGCCTCCTAGTATGCAAGTTTAGGTTTTATTGTTTTTGCAAATATCACCTCACATGCGGAGTAAAATTGATGACACCTAAATAATAAAATCCTTAATAAATATTAAGTCGTATGACGTCTTCCAATATGAAATTTCTAGGACAAGCTCATGTTTGTTAGAACCTTGTTCGTTAAAGCGAAGGGTATACTTCTACTAGATGAAAAACTATTTAATAACTATATTAAGTTCAACTTAACTAATATGATTCTACTTGTTTTCCAAAGCAAAGATAAAATATATTAGAGACTGAGTAGGGGTCTATTTATTGATACGCAATGATATGTAGTATTCAACCCACTGATACTGGGAATCATAATTAAGGCTAACATGATTTGTTAGGGTAACTCTTTGACATGAAATTATGGGCTTTTAATGATTGATTTAATTAACCTATCTATTTGGGTTATCTTGGCTTGTTCATCAAAGCAAAGATTAAGACAACTCAATAGGATCTTGGTCCACTAGGAAGACCATAGGGATTTTCCAAGTTTAGTAGTGAAAGTTGTTAATTATTACTAATCAACTAATTACTCTTGTCTGCATATATAGATTCAAAAATTACCACCATAACAACGAACCATTGTGAATCATTCTGGATAAGGAAAACTCAATTTTCTTGATTGGTACAGAAATCTTTAGATTGTACATGTCAAGAGGATAGGTTGTATATCCTCAAAGGGGTACCACATTATGAGCCTAGACTTGATGCCACCAAGGTTGATAAAGATGCTCATAAAAAGTATCTGAAGACCAAATAAAAGTACAATGTTTAATGATGGCTTTTATGACGCCTAAGTTGCAAGTACAACATAAGAAAATATATGCTCAGTCCATTCTTCTTCACCTAAGGAAGATGTACGTGACTTACAAGAGAAACGATGTTATCAAGTGAGTTCTACTCTCTTTAACTACAAGATGACAAAGAGTGTGCAAGTAGGTATTCATGTGGCCAAAATGATAGCTATATTAAGAGGCTAGCTAATTTCATTATGGACAATGAATTGACAATTGATGTTATGTTAAATTCCCTCTCTATATTGTGGTCAAACTTTATAATAAATTTCAACCTTGCTGACAAGGAAACTTCTTTTGCTGAGTTTTTAGGCATTATTAGGATTAATGAGTATGACATGAATAAAGGAAAAGGAAAAGATGTGCAAATAGTTATAACCAAGCAAAAGACTAAAGACAAGGCCAGGGCCAATCCCAAGCCTAAGGCCCAAATACATACCCAAGCTCCGACTGCGCACGGGTGGTGGGGGTAAAGGATTGCTTGTTTGCTTTTTTTGTGGTAAACCTAACCATTGGAGAAAACACTGCAAGACGTTCCTTGACAATAAGAATAAGTCAATTGCTTCTACTTCAGGTATATTTTATATTGAGATTAACTTCACTTTTGATTTATTTTGGGTTGTTGACACAATATGTAGTACACGTATCACTTGTGTTATGCAAAAACTAAGACAAAGTATGTTGCTCATTTGAAGAGAGGTGAACCTACAAGTTAGAAACAGAGTAAGGATCGCCACTCTAGCTGTAGAATCTTATGTTTTGTCTTTGCCCTTTGAGCTAATTTTAAAACTTAAAAACTATTACTATGTACTGTCTATTTCTGTAAATCTAATTTTTATGTCTATTTTGGATAAAGAGAGTTTTTCATTCTTGATTGCTAATGACACTTTAACTATTAACTTAAATGACTTGCTTTATAGAACAACACATTAAATTAATGATTTATATGTTCTAAATATGAATAATAACGAAATTTTCAATATAAACAACACATTAATATTGATGAACTGAATCTCATATATCTGTGGCATTGCTAATGACACTTTAACTATTAACTTAAATGACTTGCTTTATGAATTGACACATTTGATTAATAGTTTATAAGTTTTAAATATGAATAATAATGAAATTCTCAATATAAACAACAAACACATTAAAATCGATGAATTAAATCTCATACATCTATGGCATTGCAGGCTGGGGCATATAGGGTTGAAATGCATTTCAAAACTTCAATCCACGAAGATTTTACAATCATTTGACTTTCAATTTTATGATGAATGTGAATTATTTTTTGTGGGCAAGATGATTAAGTCACCTTTTTTGGTCATACTAAAAAGACAATTGAATTGTTAAAAATCATACACAATGATGTATGTAAGCCCATAACAATATAGAGTAAACATGAATAATTAGATAAATTTAGATTCCTCAACCTACAAAATTCAATCCTTAAACATGGTCTTCCATCTTAGAAGAGACATGTTTTTTACGAACAATAGCACAACCCTCGACCCCCTCTATGAGGAGACACCCTTTTTCCCAAAGTTACAAGGCCATTTTGACTTGTTTCTTAGATGGTTATCTCACACCTGTATCACAAATATTGGTTTGAAGACTTGTAATTTAACTTAAAATAATATTTCCATATTTTTTTTATTGTTGTCATGTTAATTTAATTGAACATCACTAATTTATAATTATCTTTTAGCCAAATGATTTATTCACATCTAAGGTTTTGCTTAATAACAAATTCCCACCCATAAAAGTTTTTAAACCCAAATGCTCACCCCTTAACCAAATTTTTTCCAATTTTATTAATATTTTTAATAAAATAATTAAAATACATTTAAATAACATTTTTAACCGTTTTTGACCATTCTTTAAGACAAAAATACCTAGATTTGATTGTCTCCATTATCGAAATAATCAAATTTTAATATTAATAAAATCAAGTGACAATTTATAACCACCTAATTTATTTAATAATAATTATCACCAATAACCATGTTGTCGATAATATATATTTTTTTAATTTTTATTTTACTTTTTATATTTTAATTATTTTTATAAAATTAATTTTATTAATTTTTAAATTTTTATTTATAAAAACCAAATCCCCCACTAACTAATTAAATTTAACAATTAACTATTAAAATTAATAATTGACCTTAATTAAAGAATTAATATTTAACTTTTTTTTAAATTTTTAGATAAAAATTTACCTTCTTAGGAAACCATGGGTGGAAATAAATAGTTTGGCCTTATAATTTTGATAATCTTCAAAGATATTTAAGATCGGAACTTTACCGCTAAATAAAATACTAAAAAAGAATTATACAAATGATATGACCAAGAAATCTTAAAACCTCAAACTGCACTCAGGTCATCAAAACTAAAACTTCTATGAGTTCCAAAAATCCATAACAAAAATCATCAATATCGAAATCGGCATACAAAAAGCACACACTTACTCCAAAATTTTGCTGCCTATTTTCGGACCTCCTTTTACTTCTTATCTTCCTTTTCAGCCTCTGAAGCCTTTTTCAGCCTTGCACCAACATGGCGGCTGTTCATCCTCTCCACACGCAGCTTGTTGTATGCCTTGAAGGACTTCATCTCTGGAGTAACTTTAACAAGCTCCACCGTAGGCTTCTCAAGAGTGATTGGCATATAAGATCCTTGTACTTGGGTTGCTGTCGCCAGTTCCTCTGGAGCAGAATCGCCAGCCTACATCCAAAAAAAGAACTTAATAATTTGAGTATAAGAAATGGTAAAAATAAAATGCTATTGACAAACATTTGCCTTTTCCAATTACCTTGACCTTGCGAGCTCTTCTTGGGAAGACAACCAATTTGGCCTTGTATGTCTTCAGCCTCTGAACATTGGCTTGGAGGCTCTCCAGAGATCGGTTCTTACGACGATGATCAACTGATATACCAATGGTTGGAGCAAGCTTCTTGGGAATACCTGCAGCCTAATTGAGGCAGATAAAATGTTAACATCTAGATATAGAAACAATTTAAACATCAAGTGATATAGGACAACCAATAAGCGAAAACACACAAAAAACAAAAAAAATTCTTGTGAAGTGACAATTTATGGCACACGTAAAGTAAACATACTCAGCTTCACTACATCCATGATGGCAACATTAATCCAATACTAGTTGCCCTCAGAATTGTAGCACATAAAATGAAAATCCTAAAATGGTGATTACCACATATCAGCAGTCAGGACAATGGGATTTCAGGAATATAATCATTGTAGTAACATTTTTTACATAGTGGTACTTGTAACAGGACAAAACATATTTTCGAATTCAAAAAGAGAAAAATGTAACTAAAGTACTTGCAAAATCTTAATCAAAATGAATAACTACTTCATCTCTAGTCCTCAGGAAGGAACAAGGTACCTCCAAGACTATATATTTCAAATCTAAGCACACTTTCCATTTATATTATTCAAGTTTCTCAATTCTATTCAATTCCATTTATTCAACAGTTAGTTTGCACTCCAAATGGGTAGTAAACAGTTCATAGAACACAAAACAAAGAAACATAGTCTGTGAAGAATGTACAACAATATCCAGAAACAAGTTACTGGGTAACCATTCAAACTAGAAAAATTAAATGACATTATAAGATTTATGAAATAATTTTTTTTCTAAATTCAAACCTAACTTTTATTTTTTTCCCTTTACCCTACTGTGCAGAATTCAATCTCAAGATCTACCACACAAATCCAAACTAAACTAGCTAGTACTCAAAATAAATTTGTCGACCAAACAAACATTTATATCAGACAATTCAACATCACTCTGTACACACTAAACAATAAAAGGATTTGTTGGAACCTATAATTACTCAAACGAATCTCCAGATCATAGAGCATTACTAACACCTCTTAACACCAAAAAGGACTACCGATCAACCATAATCCATAATCTGATAGAGTGCAGCTCCAGGGAGATTGAGACACAAGCAAGAAGCTCATATATTACGATACAACGCGATCAAAATACAAGCAACAAGTTCATTTATCATGACACAAGTCAATAGAGACATAAATAAAAATCTAGCATCAACTAAAGAACTAACTTTAAGTTCTTCAAGCGTGAAGCCTCTCCCAGCCCTGAGCTTCATATTGTACTTTAAAGTCTGACCGTGAACGATGGGGCGAAGAGGGCCCGCCGTCGGACGAGGGAAGATCTTCACGGCCTTCTTTTGGCGAGCTAATCAACACGAAAAAGCAACTTCAAACCCATAGCACAAGGCAATCAAAAACCAATTAAAAAGCCCAAATCAAAAGTAAAAAATGCCCACCAATACGACGCCTGGTCTTTCTCGCAGGCTGGTTAAACCAAGTCTTGACATAGTTTTGCCAGTGCTTTTTGAAGTGCCCATTAGGAACAACGTTATTATGCTTCACCATTTCTCACTAACCTTTCACTGCAAAATGCTTAAAAAATAAAGGGTTTAAATTTTAAATAGAACATGAATTTTGTGGATTCATTCGAAAGACAGAAATGGACTTACGAGATTGCAGCTGATGAGAGAAGAAACGGAGAGCACTAGGGTTTGAAGGAGGTGATGCGCAGGTTACATATGAGAGAGATTAACAGGTGAGACTCGAGAAAAACCCTAGTTTCGGTTTGGGTTTTATGGGGTATTAATGGGCCTAAATGGAGGTTGATAAAGAAATTAAGAGTTGCCCATATTCAATAGAGCCCAAATAGGACCTAATAGGACAATAGTTCGAATTTGCAAAAGTTAATTGGAGATTTTGGATTGAGATTTGAACTCAGTAAAAAAATAATTTAACTTCCAATTTGATATGAGTTTAGGTCAAACTGAGATGTTTAAATTAACTCAAATTAAACTTATGCCCAATTCTTAACTCAAACTCAATTCGTTAGATTCAAGTTAACTTTAGATTTAAATGTTGGTAATAATAATCCAAAACACACATTACATGGAATAATCAATTGCTCCTATTTGTTATGATCGCCAACTTTGTATGGTTAGTTCAATCCCTCACACAACATCTGATATTAGATGAAGTAACAGGGGTTCCAACTCCCTCACAAGCTCAGGCATTCTGTCTTAATTCAACCAAATCAAGTCTGCTCTTTTCCTCCTACATCCTCCCTTACTATGTTATCTATCAGATTTGTCCACCTTGCCTTTTTTAGCTGATGTGAGTGTTGGACTTACCCAACTCATCAATGCTAAAACCTTCCTGTTCTGCCCTTGAATTTCTTCTTGTATATTTTCGTTATGGGTGGTCCAACAGAAAATCAACTTAGAACAGATAATTAGTGATCTCGGATGAGTGGCAGTAAATGAGTCACTGTCATGCAGACTGCAGTTATGCCAAAACCATCTGACGAAGGAAAAGGAGAGTCATGCGCCACTTCATTACAGAGAACAGATGCATATGGTCTTGTTGCACTTATAAGCAAATCCATTGCAGTGCAGGAGGAAGCAGCTATAAGTTAAAGGTCAAGCTATTCTCGGTTGCTCAATTAGTTTAGACATAAATCATCTAGCCTCTCCTTGCTTTGATGCAAAACCTCCTCGAACAAAATTTTTCACTCTAAGATTGTTCGTTTTCCTTTTTCCTTCTGACCTGAATTTTGTTCTTCATCTTCTCCAACTTCTCTGCCGCCCTTCAATGTCAGCTTGAATAGACTTATCCCTTTTGCCATCTGGTAACAAAGCTAACCTTGCAAATTTCTTCGGTCTCACTATCCCAAGTCTCTCAGATATGTCCTTGAAAGCAGGTACAAGGCCACGTCTTATGAAACATCCTTGGATTAGTTGCATTGAGTTCGATTCAGGGATAGATGGAGCATCTTTCAACTCAAGGTCTGAGCAAAACGGAGAGTCCTTTAACCACATTCTGAGAGTGTGGGCTTTAGCTACAAGGAGTCCACTCCTTGTTTTACAGGGAAGAAAAGGGGATCCCATTTCCCAAAGGCACACTTTCAACGTACCGTTAAGCGAAACCATGTTATATTCTGCTGTTCCCGTAATCAGAACAACTGACTTTGGAGACTCTGGATAGCCTTGCAAAGACGCATCCTGCAAAAGACCGTCAAAATATGAGTTAAGACACAGAAATTTTAATTAGAAAGTGTAGCTTAAAGGAACAGACATCTAAATTTGAACCATGGCGGAGCTAATTGTGAATTCAAATCCTCCTCTCACACAAAGACATAAACATGCATATATCTGATTTCACTTAAAACTCACCAATAAGTAATCACAAAGAAAGTTAAGAAAGACAACTTGCCTGCATATGATCAAGCCATAAAGTGAGACCAACAAGAGCAGAACCACCTGACAACTTTCTAAAATCAGCCCCCCAGTCCTTGTCAGCGACCCTGCAACACAAATAAATAAAATTTTTAGGTATCAGTGAACTAAAGGAACCTAAAGCAAAAAACTATAAGTTAGTTTTAAATTTTCTGCATAATCCAACAGTAGCAGCTGGTCTACACTATGTGCAAGGTCAATAAGTTTACTGAATGGCCCTTAACACCTCTCTGCCTCACTCTCTCTGATAATTCGATATTGAAATAACCGAATAAAGAAAAAGGAAAAAATAACCATTTCCTTTTTTATTTACAATATCTGAGCTCAGCTTCAAGCAAGGAGCATGACAACGTTTGAGGCTGCTGTAAGTTTACACACAATCCTTAAATTTTTTTGTTTCCTTTTTTTTCCTTTCTCTGATAGGTAAATGAAAAACTTTGTAATGCTGAGGAGTAGAAGAAACGCAAAAGTGGATCAAGTGCCCACATGAACAAAAGCAAAAGCAGCTTTTAGGCAACTAAAAGTATACAGACATGTAGTCAACCTTGAATCTTTCACCAGTTAAGACAACATAACATGTGAAAGAAACCACCTACATCCGCCCCTCTACCCCCAAAAAAAAGTTCTAATAAGCCCTTTCCAATTAACCAATATTTCAAAAATCAAAGATTAGAGGGTTTCCATTAAATATCCTCTAGTGCTATCACACTCTGCAGTTAGTTCCAAACTACATAACATTTCTAGAAACAAACCAAGCTTTAAACTTTTCCAGCTTCTTCACAATCTATTAATTACCAACAAACCACACTTGACATTTCTTGGCACAGATCATGCTTTAAACTTTTTTATTTGTCTAAAGCCGACGTTTAACTTCAGTAGCCAAACAATACAATAACTTAAAAAATGATTTTACTGGAACCTACCTGAAGACATCATGGTGATATATGCTCTTCTTGATTGCCAATCGGAAAACCAATGAAGCAGTTGCTCGGAGTTCAAATGCCCACAACAGGTCCACCAAAGCATTGACAAAGTTAAAGGCTGCATTGTCTTCCATTGGCTGTAGTGTCTCTAGACAATGATCTACTTCTGCAACTAGTGACTCAGATTTTTCCGTCAGAAGCCTATAAACCAAAATCACAAAAGAAACATTTCACTGACAAGACATAATGAGAAGAGGGGAAAAAAAGGAAAATCAGGTAGCATCTATCTTGTAGATGATGACCTCAATCTGACAGTAACTAAGAAGTACCTCAATGGGATATCAAACCCAGCAGCTTGGAGTGCATTTAGGAGGATAATGGTGTCACTTGAGTACTGAGACAAACTTGCAGCCCTGATGAAGCATGTCCATATTCTGTGGTCTGGCTCAATACCCTCTTTCTTCATCTCAATGAGCTTTTGAATTCCAACATTATAATCTCCATTTCTAAAATAAGCATCAATCACTGAACTATATAGTAGACTGTTGAGATTCAAACTAGCTTCTTTCAAGTTAATCAAAACTTTTTCAGCTTCTTGGGGCTGTCCAGAACTTTCATAGGAAACCATGAGCAAGTGCATGGTTGCAGTTGTAGGTTCCACTCCAGCCTCTTTCATCATGGTTAATAGCTGTTCAGATTTGGAATGATTTCCAGAATTTCTATATATTTTCATCATTGTGTGATAAAAGGATCGATCTAGTTTACACCCCTGGGATCTCAACTCATTGAAAAGTTCCTCAGCTTGTTCCAGCAGCTGCTGCTTACCAAATGCCGAAATCAGGCTTTTGTAGGTGTCCAATTTAGGCTCCAAACCCTGCTTTCTCATTTCATGCATCACCAATAATCCCTCTTCCGGTCTACAATCCCTACAGTACATCATAATTAAAGTATT